>CM062814.1:728576051-728726747 GCA_031772625.1 Pinus tabuliformis
TTATTTTACTATAAAATAAACTTCTAATACAATTATGAAATTTTAAGTAAATTAAAAAATATTAGGTAGTTTTTAGATTTTTGTTATTAAAATCATTAAAACTCAATTATACTCATAAAAATTAGAATAAAATTTCAAAAACCAATTAGTTTAGATAATTCAAATTAATATGAAAAGTTAAAGTTATATATATATATATATATATATATATATATATATAATCAAAGATTTTGAACTCTATTTATTTTTTTTATTATTAAAATAACATTAAAATTATTGGGACATTTTGAGTAATATTTTTTTAAGAAAAATGAGAATATTTGTATTAATGAAAATCTGAGTTGAGGTGAAAAAGTTACATTATAAGGGGCTCTTTCTATTAACTAGTTTATAATTTTATTTTTTTTAAAGGGCTCTTTCTATTAACTAGTTTATAATTTTATTTTATTTTACTAATGCTTATCAGGTAAAATGTTTTCAATTCTTTAAGATCAAAGGTAAAATGTTTTCAATTCTTTAAAATCAAAGCTAATACATCTATAAGAATATATATGACAAAAAAACATGTGAAATTAGATGCCATTTACAAACTAACCTTGTTAGTATCTAAAGGGGGCATGACATCGCCATGCCAGAATTGAGGGGACATAGTTACATAAAGGTCATGAAATTTTTGTGCTCCATTGTTGATGACATTTATTGAGGAAGTGAGTTGTAATCATTGCTTGTTGAGAGTAGAATGAAGCTCTTCTAGTTGTGGATGAAGACTAGAGAACTCATACTCATTTCTACACATCAAGGTTTTGTATCCAACAAAAAAATCCATAATTGTGCTAATACTAGAGACCAATTCACTGTTTCATAGATATAGGAACATAATTTGTTCTTGATGATGTGTGATATACACCATTAACTACTTATATTCCATGCTTGATAACCTTTGCATGGTTCTATGTCTCCACTTGGTCACTCTATATCCTCTAATTAGATTGAGTGGGAATAGGAGAGATTATATAGTCCAAATATAATCTCCAACCAATATTTGAGTGTGTCCTTATGTATTTTATGTTGTTAGTCACATAGAGCCTTTCATGTCAGTGATTGTTCTAGGGTGACAGTCATGAATGTCAATCATTGCTTGAGTGTTGTAGTTCCTAGAGAAATATCATCCAATGAATGAAGGTGCCAATTGATCAAGATTAACAATTTCGCTCCTATGCTCTAAACCATAGAAAAGGAAGCATAGATAAGGGGATAGAATATACAATATTGAGCATGTTTTAGGGGATAGAACATCAAAATTGAAACATATACCACTGAACACAAACTCCAAAACTCATGAATCAGATAATGTCTAAAAGAGATAGAAATTGATAAGGCTTTCCTGTTTATAACTACTATTTTTCTTTAATGGAGGGAGATTTTGTACACAGTGTGGGTTTTTTTATTAGAGGGAGGAAACACCTCAAGAGTAAACAAGGTCTTATAGTTCGAATAATAGGAGTCAAGGGTGGTGCTTTATCTTCTATGATCTTTTTCCCTTGACCAAAGCGTCGAGGATGAGAGGTCGTGACGCTTGAGTAAATCACCATGAAAACTCCCAATTCCACTTGGAATGGCTTATACTAAGTAGATTTGACCACTAAGTACATATCCATATGTGCAAAGAAGGATAAATTTGATAGATTTCTAACACAACACTAATTATGCAACAAAAATCAAATTTACTTTTTCTTGCCTCAAACTTTATGAGATGCCAACTTTCCCTCCTTATATTATATGCCATCCTAATCAAGAATACAATGGCATGATGGAAGTGACCCTCCCTTATACTCACAATCATTAATTTCATAGGTTGTCAACCCTCCAAGCATTGTCCCTCATTCATAATTGGCACACAATCGTGCCAAGGAGCCCAACTTGTCCTGAATTTATTGCATATGATTGATATCCACTGAAGTATGACCTCATAGTTTCCATGAGAGGAAAAATTTGGCATGCTCTTCCACTGCGAGATTGTGTGAGAGGACAAAACATATTCCACACATTGTGGGAGCCTGTGCAACCAACTTGCCATATATATTGACCACTAGGGGAGGGGGAGGAGCCTCGAACAACTATAAACTCCCTAAAGTTTAATAAGTGTGGTTGCATGTTTAATGTTCCTCCAAGGTTCCATTTGACACTAGTTTCTTAATTCTTCGTCAATTAACAGGGTAATTTTCATTTGATCAAAAGCATTAACCTCTTCATTAACAAAAAAACATTATAACCTCCAACAAATAATTATGTTCACTTCCAATCTACCAAGCATCTAAGATTGATCAAATACCTAAAAATACAAATCTTTCATTAAGTGCAAAACTTAGGAAAATATTTTTAATAGAAGTAGTTAAAAAAACATCTATGTTAATATTTAATAAATCTAAAATTACAACTTAACTTACATAACAAATTGTATTCTTTTTAATTTAATATATAAATATTATATGTATAAATAAATATATTCAATCATTATAATAATAGAATGTAAAACTTAAAATAATAAATATTTGAAAAATGTGTACTCTAACTTATTGACATTTTTTTTTCTGCTGACAAAGATTTAAAAAAAACAGGAGTTTAAGTTGTTTAATATGTAGAATTTATGAGTTTAAATTGTTTAATATGTAAATGCATTCCAAAATACATTTTAAAAAAACAAAAAATCACATTTTTTTTGTAAACTTTGTAGAACTCTAGGATTTTCGAGTTTACATGTCCATGATTCACCCCACTACCAGGGAGGGTAGCACAAGATTCAAACCGGGGTAGCACAAGATTTGAACCCACCTAAGATCCCCAGTTGAGTGAGACTTAATTTGCCACTTGAGCTACCCTAAACACACAAAAAGATCACACCCTTTTTGGAAATTGTTTTGTGAGATTCTACTAACAAATATATTTCATCTAAAAATATATATTTTAAAAAAAAACCACTATATTAATAATTTTACTCCCATATTTACATAGGAAACTAAACTTCTTCCTTGTATTATTTATAATAAAAAATTTAATACACATTATACTATATCATACGGATATAATAAACATAAACCTATTTTCATTATTATATCATTAACATATTTTGACTCACATTTTTTCCCACAAGTTTATCAACTTAAATAAAACATAGCAAATTATCAAATAATTTTTTAAACTGAAACCTGTTAATAATAATTCGCAGCCTTTATCCTCCTCTAGTGTAAAACGTTTTTATCCCATTATTTATATTAATTTGGATTGTTTTAATTTTGTCGGTCCTTTCTAGTGTTGCAAAGCTGTTTTTATCCATAGACCAATGCAGTTAACGACATAAGACCGAAACGAACCAGCTGAAATCTCTTCGCTGGATTGAACTTGGAAATGTGCCAAAGAGCTCAGGATTGTAGAGGGGATGATTTTTTAAACTAACGATACACCCACTACAAGATTTCCACCAGATTTGAGAGAGAAACGCCCCTTTGGCCCAAACAGTGCGTGACGGGCTTTGGATCTGTTCCCACTGTCGTTCCAACCGGGCACCATAGGCGTGCTGGGGCGACTTCTTCTGCAGAGGCAACGATTATTTAGCCTGCTGCGTGACAATTAATATGTCACCATTCGATAACCTACTTGTTGGGCTACAATTAATGAGCAGATGCTATATATGTCACGCTTGGATAACTTATTTGCTTAAATCTACAGTCTCGGCCCATTAATTGCCCCACACTAAGCTACTCACTTAAATACACAGGAATGAGCATATACAACCCTTGCACATTAATTGCGTCACACGAGGCTAGATAATTCTTGCGTTCTGCAGATCATTGCAGCGGCGCCTGTCAATAATAACATGAAGAGCGAAGCCTCAATTCTGCCGTCGTGGTAGTTACAGAGGATCAGGTGGACGGAAACTTGCCATTACAGAAGAAGCAGTTCATAACATATGTGAATAATCCCCCTGGCTATGCGACTTATCACACCGGGTATGCGAGTTATAACCACAGGATTTGCGGATTGTGCCGGCCAGCTATGCAGATTACAACTGCAGGATACGCGAGTTTTCACAGTCGAATACGCGGATTAGACTGTTGGGTATGCGAGTTAAGTGTGGCGAGATATGCGAATTATCATCCGTCAATATAGGTGGTTATCCTTTGGTACGCGAGTTATCACTTGATACGCGAGTTTTCACTGGATATGCGAGTATCAACACTTGAAATGCGATTTGTTATCACATACGCGAGCTATCACCAATTGAAATGCCATTTGTTGTTCGATACGCTGGTTATCACTGACAGATAAGAACGTTATTACGCTGATATACGATCTTTGTCAATGGATATGCCAGCGTTTACGCGAGGTCTTCGCCATTTTTCGGACAATCTCACAAGGATATGCGAGTAAAAAACGTCGAATATGCGGTACTCTCTATTGTTACGCAAGCTATCACCGTCGATATGCGAATTATCACGGATAGTTACGCGGCTTATCTGGCAATACGCGAATTATCAAAGGATACACGAATTATCAGCAGATACGCTAGTTATCACCACGTGTTATGCGAATTATTACTCAATACGCGGGTTATCAGGGAGGATATGCAGATCATTATCGTCATGTGCGAGTTTTCTCCGGTTTTACCGAAGTTAATTTATGTATATTTGAATTCAGAACGTTCCGATTTACCCAACTTCGATTCTCATCGCGTTCTGGTTAGGGCACCGTCAAATCATTTTCCGAAATTGCTGAAGCTCAACGTACCAAGACATCGACCAATTCCAGTCGAAGTGGACATTTGTTGGAGGCAAAGCAAATGCAGTGCCGTGGATGGAACTCTAATGTCTGCGGCAGCAGGGGCGGAGGAATTGTGGTGATGATTAAAAAGTGGTTAGAAATTTGGTGTAAAAAATTTAAGAAATTTTGTATAGCAATGTTTGAATCATAATTTTACAGTGGAAATAGATGGGTATCATCAAAAATTATTTCTAAATATAAATTTTGAAATTCAGTAACGAAATTTAAAAAAAAAAATCCCTACCAAATTTTATCAAAATATTACTAAAATTTCCCTACTACTCAGAAAAAACAATAACTATTTCCACTCACTCTTCTCACAATCGTATGGCTATGAAGGCAGCCGACGAGGTGGGAAAACTTTTAACTTTGCCACCAAAGCAATTCGGATACCCATTATCAAATCACATGCTCTGTGGCATTGCATTTCATCTGAATTTAGATTCCTTCCTCCTTTTTCTCTTTTCGTTTTCTAATTTTTTTTGTTTTTGTTTATATAAAGAGATATATTTATGAAATTGTTAACCGATAGCTTTAGCTTCTCGGTTAGATTAGCTAATAGACGGCAACGGCCAGAACGACGTGCTAATTTAATTTTTAATAATAAATATGGTTTTTAATAAAATTAAAATTATTATTTTAAAATTTTAATATTTAATTTTTAAAATAATATATAATTAAATAAATTTAATTAAAAATAAATTATAATCTCAAAATGTTTATCTAATGATTTAATAAAATTTATTAAATTATTATTATTTTTATAAAAGAATAAACTTAATAATAATCGTTGCTTAATATAGTTTTTTCTTCATAATATGTGTTTTTAATATATTAATAATTTAATATCATAATTTAAACATTACTGTTTAAATATTAAAAGAATCAACTTTTTAACACATTTACTATTACAATGCTTAATTTAGGTGCCTTACCTTCATAACCTTCTTATTCCGACAATTTGATATATTTTAATATTTTTATCAAATAATAAATTTATTCAAAATAAGTATCAAATAATAAATTTATTCAAAATAAGTATCATTCTGAATCTATGTTAGTGCTTTTCTTAAAATTAATTAATTGATTAAGAAAAATCTTTAAATTATGTTAAATGTATTAATTAATTTCAAATTTAAATTAATTGATTAAGGAAATATGGAAGTTATATGAACTCTTAAGCATTGAGAAGAGATTATTATTTTAAAAAACATTTGAATTAAAATATTATAATGAACACGGTTATTTAAAAATAAAATTACAATAATTGGAATGTCTAATATTGCATGGTAACTCTCTTCTCAAAATTTATACACAAATATGTAGACTTAATTTTTTTAAAATAATAGTCTCTATATACCACAAAAAAACAAAGTAATTGAGAAAATTCACACAATGTACACATATTTATAAAATATTAAAGGGCCATTTAAATATATACATATAATTTTTTTGGTAATTGAAAAATAAAAAACTTAAAAGCTGAACAATATATTATAATAATATTAATTCTTTTTATTATTTATATATTAAAAATTGGGTCATATTGCAATCTTATTTGAAAACTTTATCCATATGCTCTATGCTCTGTGTTATGGTAAGAGGTTCTGGTAGATGTGTGGAGCCTCATTCAAAATGATGTGTTTCATTATACAAGTAGAGGTCTCAATCTAATGCAAATGATATGTAGGAAGAACAAAAAAAACTAAAACAAAGGGCACATTAAAAAGATCTTTAGATGCTCTATCTTTTCTATTATAATAATATTATGTTGGCAAACACAAAATGTTCAATTAAAATCTAGAAGAAAAAAGAAAACATAGAATAAAAGAAAAGCTCATAATCTAACAAGTATAAATTAAAATGTTAAATCGAGGGTTTTCAAAAGTTACTAAATATTTAGGTTAACATATTGGTTACATATATTTTACTTTGAGAACTAGGGGATTTTAACTCTTGGGAACTACTCTGAGATCCAAGGGCTTTTAACTCTTATGAACGGTTGACTGGATGGATGAGTGGAGCAACGGGGAGGGGTGCAACCCTCTCCTATTGCAATGCAGTTACACGAAATCATCAATATCGGACAGGAGAATCTGAATATTTAGCTAGCAGTAATAACAAGAGGGAGATTCCTATTCTTGGGGTGTAATGGAAATCCTGCATCAAAGGGAAATGCTTCTCAAAATCCATGAAAAAAACCAAGTTTATAATCTTGAATAATTATATGGAGGAATCATGACAACATATGAAGGATCATGCCCTAATTTGTAAATTCATGGGGATCTGGCCATGGGAATAGGATCTAGTTAAATGGATCAAGAAAAGGTGGAAATTTAGGGGTCGTGTTGAGCTTTGTCTCAAAGTTAAAGGCTATTTCATTGTCATTTTTTCATATATGGAAGATCATAAGAGGTTCGTTGAAAATGGCACATATTTACTCAATAGCACATAATTATTTACGCATGTTTAGGAGGAATGCCAAAACCCAAAGAAAAAGCAACTTCTTGCTTCTCTGATTTGGGTACGACTGCTCTCATTACTAGAAGACTTCTGGGAACCTAACAATCTAGAGTGTATAGTCAATGAAATAAGAGACTTTGTGAAGATCTTTAAAATCATGAGGTGGCAATGTTTCTCTTCCTATGTAAGAATTTACATCTATATGAACATATCCAAGCCAATCCTTGAACAAATTGACATAAAATACCACGATGAAATATGGACGTAGTTGTTAGATTACAAACACGTTCATTTAAGTGTCAATGCTACCATGAATAGGAACACTTGTTTAGGGATTACCCCGTGGTGTTGGTAGAAAGCTAAGTTGCGACCAATGGAAAGGATGTAGGGGGTTTCGAAATGGTGACTAACAAGAAGGGACAAAATCCAAGAACCCAAGCATAAAAACCTCCATAAAAAAGTGCGAAGAAGGAGATGGCACATAGAAACCCTAACACAAAGAAGCCCAACCAATCAAAGCCTACACAAACCCTAGAATGGAATCAGTTCTCAGCGTTAGCGGATATGGAGGAAAATAATGTTTCACGTGAAAAATCCATGGAAATAAGGCATGAGGAAGGTTGCCCCATAAACAAACCTCAGCCTAAGAGAAACACTCTTGAAAAATCCACAGAAACACTAGAGATTTAGGAGCTCATTAGAAATACAAGTGCAACAATGGAGTACACAAGAAAATACTAGCAAAGAGGAACACTTCATGCTCAATATCATTAAGACCTAGGCCAAATTAAATATAACAAACATTTTGAAGGAGCAGAAGAATAGGTATTTATCTAAAGGAAAAAACACCGAAAGGAAAGATGGGTTGAAGGATCATCTCACATGCTCAAAGGGAAAAGCCAGATTTGGAATAATGTCCAAACAAGGGGATGAAAATGACTAACGGGGTAATCCAAAATGTAGGGGAATTACTCGTTAGCTCAGGCAAGTGATTCTCCTATATGGTTATTATCCCCTCTCAACCCTCTCATCCATGAAAATGATTACCTAGAATATTTGAGGCCTCGATAGTAAAGGGAAGAAGAGGCACCTTAGAGACAAAACTAGAAGAGAAAAATCAAAGATTGTGATTTTGTAGGGAACTAAAGTATCTAGTGAAAATGTTAAAGAAATTGTAAATCATTGTTGGAAAGGAAGCAACCCGATGGCGTTGGATGCCAAAGGGAGCGACGAAGTGATAATCATGATCTAGGTGGATATTGGTGGCCACCCACCTATTACACTTGGACTCCCTATATTGTTTCCTTTTAGTTTCTTTAATTCTAGCACACATTTCTATTTCTAGCAGTTTTTCAAGTCCTGAACTTTCGGAGCCATTTTGAGGCCCTAACCAACGTTTTTTGAAAAACATGTCAAGCCCAAATTCAGTGGGAATGGGCTCGCCAATAATTTTAATTGTCCTCAAATAAATTTTTCTAACAAGTTATCATGTGCAACAAACGAAGATCATATGCCCAAAATATGACCCTGGGAAGTTGGCATTCCAACTAACCCCAATGGTGCCTTTGGCACTTCATCTCTTAGGGTTAGGTTTTTGGATGTTTGGGGATTTTCCATTGTTTCTCAATAATAAAAAGGCATCGAAGCTTCATTGTAACACAATTCAGAAGGCATGAAGCTACCACATCTCTTCTCAGAGATAGCTACCATTGCCTGAGCTCGTTTATTTCGTTTCTTCATGTAAATAGTTTTTTAGTATTTTTTTATTGATGAATTGAAGTGCAGTATTCATTATGCTTTATGTTTGTGTTTAATTCTATATTTCATTTCATTCTTGGATAAACATAGACCATTGATATCAGAAAGATATGATTTTCCTCTATTTTTTGTGCATGTACCCAACGAGGTCAAGGTATCAGGAGTTAGGAATTGAACATTATGATGCATGGGTTGTACTTGATGGAAACCCACTTGTAGCAGAACAACTCACTTGTATATGGTAACTAGATGAATCTACAGAAGAGATATCAAATGTGACAGAATGCATGACAATTATGTTTACAGATGTGATGAAATGCAGGGTAGTTTCAAGGAATTAGTTCAAAAGGCAACTCACTCAGATGAAAGATCACAACACAGCATGACAACAACGAAGAATTAATGATTAGACTACAAAGAATGAATAAAGAGAGGTATACGTTGGTTCACCTTGACAAAGGAGCATATACACGTAGTTAACAGACCAAAAGGAGCATATAATGTACACACGCACTTTCACAGAAGGAAAAGCACATATACCTTGGAAAACTAAGTTTTTGGTCCGAAGTATTTGGTCCATGGTATTTTGATCCATGGTACTAGTCCAAGGTATCTGGTCCGAGGTATTGACCCTAGGTATTTGGTCCAAGGTATTGGTCCTAAGTGGTTTTGGTCCATGGTATTGAGGGAGGCCTAAAACTATAAAAGGAGGAGAAGATCATTAGGCCAAGCAGTGAAAAATACATTGAATATCTGATGAAGTGTGAGATCTAGTATGCAGGTTATGTGTTTATGATGCTCTGCTTGATCTGAACCAAGGAGGAACCTTAGCGGTTGATGGAGGATAAGATCTAATGATGGATCGGGATCTTAAGACTTGAAATGAACTATCTTTATATGGTTTGATCATGTATAATCTAGATCTGAATACTGATGCATATATTATTCTATAAATGATATGATCTGGGTATAATTAAAGTATGGAATAGCTGCAGAACTCTGAATTTATATTTGTAGATGTATACATTGGTTGGCTTTGAGCAAAGCGAGTATACACGCAAGTTTGACATGTCGAAGTACCGTATAACTTGTGAACTATGATGTTTGAAGTTACAATTGGTTCTTGTTGTTGATGCAGAGTTCTAGGTTTTGCTTTATGTTCTAGTGACTGCATTCTAGTAACAGTGTCTAAATTGAATGATTGAGATTTGCTTCAATGATGATGGATGTGATCTAATAATGGATCAGGATCATAATGACTTATCATTATGTGATCTGATGGGCTAGATCTAGTTACTAGCACATGTATTATCCTTTATACGTGATGATCTGGGTATGTCTGAAGTCGGGTATAGCAGCGAAGTTTTAAGTAAGTATTTGTAGATCTATACACTGGTTCACTTTGATGAAGTTGTGTATACATGTTGGTTCGGCTATTCCAAGTTGCGCATACACTTTGATGCATGTTTTTTAGGTCACAGCTAGTTCTGAATGATGATGCAGTATTCTAGGTTCAGATATGTGTACTGGTTATAGTGATCTATCTATTCCAGTAGAGTTGTTGAATTTGATTAAGTATGAATGAATGGTTGATTCAGTTGTGTCACAGGTTCAGAGGTTGTCAGTGATTGACTGAGTCATGATTGAGTTTTAGTGATTGGTTGATGCAGATATAGTTGATGATTGTATTACAGTGGTGATTGATTTTGAGCTTCAATGTTGTTGATGGGTCCAGTATGAAAATTGGATGAAATGTGGCCTTCATATTATGGTGTTGTGTTCCAAGAGTATCTAATTTGAAAATTTATGAAACGTGGTCCCTGGAGGAAGAGAGAAGGTTGTAGCCTTTTGTAGGTCGGCGCCTACGTACTAGTAAACATATCGGCTAGTACAAGAGCTAGGGGGTTGTAGCTCCCTTCCAGTAGAAGCTGGAGAACGAGAGAAGGTTGTGGCCTTCTGCAGGTAGAAGCCTGCATACTGGTATGCTTCTGCACCAGTACAATGTTGTAAACAAATTTTCTTATTATTAAAAGAAGACAGAGATGACAGCAGTAGGTAGTTTTCACCCACAATGGGTTTCCACCTTAAATCTTGGTGTTCATGTGTGTTGCTTATGTGTGATGGTTCATTCTATAGTTAACTATACATGGTTATTGTTTAATGTTTAATTAAGTACTGATGCACAGATTAAAGATCAACATATGATGAATTAACTGAATCATTAGTTTGTTGGATATACGCTTGTTTCCTTAAGCACATTTGTGTGTACATGGTGGTTACCCACATGGAAGTAGCGTATATAAATTTGAGTATGAAAATGAAAAGATTATTGACTTTACTAATATTGATTCACAACCCCCCCCCCGCCCCCGCCCGCTATTATTTCCAACAATTGGTATCAGAGCATGTCCTTTGGTAGAATCTTGATCGCTTGAAGGAGATCTGTAGAATAATGGGAAAGAAGCTAAAGAAGAAAGCGCCCCAGAAAAAGAAGACATCTCAAAGGAACTATGACAGTGGGAGAGTCAATTGGGGTTTATGTCGAAGCAACTCTTCAGATTCAGAATCACCTCAGAATGAAGGTGAATAATCAAAAGAACTATCAGGTATGAATTTGTTATCCTCAGGTGATGCATTTCTCTATCCATTCGAAGATGATGAAAGTGATAGTGAAGCAAATGAATTTTCTTTTATGGGTGAGAGAGAAAGATATCAAATAGAGGCAGAATCTAAAAGGCTCACATACAAAATTAGAGATCAACAATATCTATTGGACAAAAGGGAGTGTGCCTTCAAAGAAGAATCTACCAAACTAAAGGCTCAACTAGAGGAAGGAAACAAAGTAAGAAAGCAATTCAAGGAAAAGGGAAGATCAATGTCAAAAGCTGCAGAATGAAGTGACATCATTAAGAATTGAAGTAGATGAAAGGAGCACAACAATCAAGAAACTCAAAGCTAGATCCAGTTACTATGAAAGTCTTGAAGCTAAGATCCTCTCTCTAAAAGAAGATCTTGAAAAATCAAATAAGCAGAATGAAGAACTACTCCAAGCTCTTGAAAAACAAGAAAACAAATTTCTTGAATTAAGGCAACAGATGGAAGAAGGAAGAAAAATTGAAGATATCATGAAGAAGCAGTATCTTGAAAAGGAAGAGCAATATCAGGTTGAGGTAAATATACTGAAAGGTAAATTAGAAGAAAAGGATAAGTTCTTACGATTTGAAGATAGTACTAAGATTTTGGATGATATTTTTAGTAGTCAAAGGTCTCCTGCCATCAAATCTGGTTTTGGTTTCCATGAATCTATTGAAGGTGAATCTAGCTCACAAGCTAAGGCAAGGAACTCTAATGTAAAACCTGAAATGCTCAACAAGAAGATTAGAGGTCAACCCCATCAACAACCAAGGAAAGAAATTATTCAAAGAAAATCTTTTACTCCTAAATGTGGAAGTGATAGTCGGTTATTTCCTCAGATGAATAATGTTGAATGTTTTATATGTCATAATCTTGGACATGTTGCAACAAGATGCGGAAGTAGAATGGTTCAAGACCATCACACAGAAAGATCATCAGCTTCCAGGTACTTTAAGGGATATTGTTTTTCTTGCAATATGTTTGGTCACAAAGCCATTGACTGCTATAGAAGAAATATGAAACATGTAAGATTTTATGCATGTAACAAGTTTGGACATATAGCAAAGGAATGCAGGAGGAAATTGCAGGCACCATACCAAAAGGAGAAAACATCATCATACTCGAAGATATGGAAGAAGAAGGAAGTACAACCAGAAAAAGGTGGCATGGCACAGTGTACAGACATAACATACTTAGGGGGAGATGAAAGCGTGAAACTTCAATGTTCTAAATCTCATACGCAAGTTTCATGAAGACAAGTCGCGTATATACGCGAGTTCGAAGCTGCACAATCGTGTATATATGGTTTGAGAAAAATGCAATGGGACAAACTCAGAAAAACTGATTTGATATGATTCAAACAATCATCTGTTATCTTTTCTATCTTGATGATAGATGTCTACAGTCTGTGGATGTTATTTAGAAGTGTTTTAATCCTCACAAGTTGTTGATAACTTAATGTATATCTGATTGATGATGATGCCTTGATACTTCTTACTAATATATGCAATGATCAGATCTGACAGTGAACAAGTGGAACATATTTAGGGGGAGAACATGCTATGATTCTAATTTGGCATTATGTTTAGAAGTCTTTGGTATGATGATGAAGCTTACATAGCTAAATGATACATATTTCTATGTTACGGTTATGAGTTTCTCATGATAAAATATCATATGGTACTTGGGATCACATAGTTGGTATTCAGATCAGATTTATGGATGACTGTGGATAACCCTTTGATGATGCATATAGTACATATATGGTGATATTCATAAGGACAAGGAGAAGTACAAATCTTGAGTACACAACTTCATTATTTGATGATGAGCCACTCATTTATTTTATGTTGCTGTCATCATGCCTTCAAAGATGCATAAAGATCATATATGATGCAGGACTCCTATAGTTCTTGCCTCTCACATGGTTGAGGATTGTTGTTGTTGATGATATCAAGAAATCTTGACAAATGACCATGAGATCATGGTTGGCTAGATACATATTGCTATCTCTTTGATGGATATACAATGTGCTGGATACATGGATGATTACTTAAGTTTCATATTGATAAATGTTGTTGGTTGGCCAAGATAATGGTGTTATTGCAAGTTGCATGAAGACATATCTATTTGAAGACATGGATATTCGAAGACATGGCTTACTTAATCACATAATGATGATGAGTTATTGCCTTATGATAATAGGTTGATACTCATATATGTTGATTATCATGGTTGCTGCTTATCAGATGTGGGATGTTCCCCAGTGATGATACAGGTTGATATATTGAAGGTTCTTGTGGAAAGATCATGTTGTTCTTGATGATGATGTTATGATCAAAGATGATGACTATGGTGTTTTCACATACATATGATATGGTGTGAATGATTTTGTGCTACTGCTTGGAGATATGACATATGCTGAGGTTATGATAAGGCTCTTTCTACTAAGGAAACGAAGCAAGTTTATCTTGATGAAATGAAGAGGATGAGTTGATATCTACATGTAGACATACTTTGTCACAGGTTGATGATATTTACACTGTCATATCTTGGGAACTAATGATGGACATATACAGGTTGTTGGTCTGGATGTTGTTGACAGATGCTTATGGAGCAGATCATACATGGTGTATGATATTTGCTGATAACTATCATGGTCTTGTTTAGATATTTGGTCTCTGTTATAAATGTCATGTATATCATTCAGTGTAAAGGTCATATCAAGACCCATGATGTAATAGTTTGTCTCTGTCTGTTGTAGTCTTTTGATGAGTCCCTTTTGGTCATATGATGTAATTTGTACCCAAACTATGCATGGGAAGGATGATGTAATATTTAAATCATGTATAAACAATTGGTATTTGGTATATCCCCACTTGGTTGGGAGAATGAATGTATGCATGAGTCATTGGTGATAGGAAGGTCAAACTCACATAGTTGAGTTATAGGGTCATGTTATTTTCATGAAAATATTTTCAGACTCTACATGTGCTCAGGGGGAGCATGGATGATACAGTACATCTCAGCATGAACAAAGGGGGAGTTCAATCAGAGAATTCAGCATGTGCCTAGGGGGAGCATGATTAATACTCAGCTATTCAGATATGAAAGTCTTCATTTTGGTCTGCCCTTTTCTTCTGATATCAAAGGGGGGAGAATATCTTGGTCCGTCGTTTGCCCTTGATGTCAAAGGGGGAGAGTGACTTGGTGTTGTTGTTGCCATTAAGTCCAAAGGGGGAGATTGTTGGCATTATGATGCATGTGTTGTACTTGATGGCAACCCACTTGTAGCAGAACAACTCACTTGTATATGGTAACTAGATGAATCTACAGAAGAGATATCAGATGTGACAGAATGCATGACAATTGTGTTTACAGATATGATGAAATGCAGGGAAGTTTCAAGGAATTAGTTCAGAAGGCAACTCACTCAGATGAAATATCACAGTACAGCATGACAACAACAAAGAATTAATGATCAGACTACAAAGAATGAACAAAGAGAGGTATACGTTGGTTCACCTTGACAAAGGAGCGTATACACGTGGGTTAACAGACAAAAAAGAGCGTATAAAGTACACACGCACTTTCACAGAAGGAAAAGCGCGTATACCTTGGAAAACTAAGTTTTTGGTCCGAAGTATTTGGTCCATGGTATTTTGATCCATGGTACTGGTCCAAGGTATCTGGTCCGAGGTATTGACCCTAGGTATTTGGTCCAAGGTATTGGTCCTAAGTGGTTTTGGTCCATGGTATTGAGGAAGGCCTAAAACTATAAAAGGAGGAGAAGATCATTAGGCCAAGCAGTGAAAAATGCATTGAATATCTGATGAAGTGTGAGATCTAGTATGCAAGTTATGGGTTTATGATGCTCTACTTGATCTGAACCAAGGAGGAACCTTAGCGGTTGATGGAGGATAAGATATAGTGATGGATTGGGATCTTAAGACTTGAAATGAACTATCTTTATATGGTTTGATCACGTATAATCTAGATCTGAATACTGACACATATATTATTCTATAAATGATATGATTTTGGTATAATTAAAGTCTGGAATAGCTGCAGAACTCTGAATTTATATTTGTATATGTATACGCTGGTTGACTTTGAGCAAAGTGCATATACACGTAGGTTTGACACGTCGAAGTAGCGTATACCTTGTGAACTATGATGTTTGAAGTTACAATTGGTTCTTGTTGTTGATGCAGAGTTTTGGGTTTTTCTTTATGTTCTGGTGAATGCATTCTAGTAACAGTGTTAAGATTGAATGATTGAGATTTGCTTCAGTGATGATGGATGTGATCTAATAATGGATCAGGATCATAATGACTTATCATTATGTGATCTAATGGGCTAGATCTGGTTGCTAACACATGTATTATCCTTTATATGTGATGATCTGGGTATGTCTGAAGTCGGGTAGAGCAGCGAAGTTTTAAGTAAGTATTTGCAGATCTATACATTGGTTCGACTATTCCAAGTTGTGTATACACTCTGATGCATGTTTTTGAGGCCACAGCTGGTTTTGAATGATGATGCAGTATTCTAGGTTTAGATCTGTGTACTGGTTACAGTCATCTATTTATTCCAGTAGATTTCTTGAAGTTGATTAAGTATGAATGAATGGTCGATTCAGTGGTGTCAAAGGTTCAGAGGTTGTTAGTGATTTGTTGATGCAGATATAGTTGATGATTGTATTGCAGTGGTGATTGATTTTGAGCTTCAATGTTGTTGATGGGTCCAGTATGAAAATTGGATGAAACGTGGCCTTCATATTATGGTGTTGTGTTCCAGGAGTATCCAGTTTGAAAATTTATGAAACGTGGTCCCTGGAGGAAGAGACAAGGTTGTAGCCTTCTGTAGGTTGGTGCCTACATACTAGTAAACATATCGGCTAGTACAAGAGCTAGGGGGTTGTAGCTCCCTTCTAGTAGAAGCTAGAGAACGAGAGAAGGTTGTAGCCTTTTGCAGGTATAAGCCTGCGTACTGGTATGAGTCTGCACCAGTACAATGTTGTAAACAGATTTTCTTATTATTAAAAGAAGACAGAGATGACAAAAGCAGGTGGTTTTCATCTACATTGGGTTTCCACATTAAATATTGGTGTTCATGTGTGTTGCTTATGTGTGATGGTTCATTCTGTTGTTAATTGCACATGGTTACTATTTAATGTTTAATTAAGTACCGATGCACAGATTAAAGATCAAAATATGATGAATTAACTGAATCATTAGTTTGTTGGATATACACTTGTTTCCTTAACCACAGTTGTGTGTACACGCGGGTTACCCACATGGAAGTAGCGTATATAAATTTGAGTATGAAAAGGAAAAGATTATTGACTTGACTAATACTGATTCACCCACCCCCCCCCCCCTAGTATTATTTCCAATGGAGGCCTTGATAGTAAAGGGAAGAAGAGGCACATTAGAGACAAAACTAGAAGAGAAAAATAAAAGATTGTGATTTTGTAGGGAACTAAAGTGTCTAGTGAAAATGTTAAAGAAATTGTAAATCATTGTTGGAATGGAAGCAACCCGGTGGCGTTGGATGCTAAAGGGAGTGACGAAGTGATAACCATGATCTAGGTGGATATTGGTGGCCACCCACCTATTACACTTGGACTCCCTATATTTTTTCCTTTTAGTTTCCTTAATTCTAGCACACACTTCTATTTCTAGCAGTTTTTTAGGTCTTGAACTTTCGGAGCCATTTTGAGGCCCTAAACAACATTTTTTGAAAAAACATGTCAAGCCCAAATTCAATGGGAATGGGCTCGCCAATAATTTTAATTGTCCTCAAATAAATTTTCTAACAAGGTATCATGTGCAGCAAACGAATAGCATATGCCCAAAATATGACCCCGGGAAGTTGGCATTCCAACTAACCCCAATGATGCCTTTGGCACTTCATCTCTTAGGGTTAGGTTTTTGGATGTTTGGGGATTTTCCATTGTTTCTCAATAATAAAAAGGCATCGGAGCCTCATTGTAACACAATTCAAAAGGCATGAAGCTACCACATCTCTTCTCAGAGATAGCTACCATTACCCGAGCTCGTTTATTTCATTTCTGCATGTAAACCGTTTTTTAGTATTTTGTTATTGATGAATTGAAGTTCAGTGTTCGTTATGCTTTATGTTTGTGTTTAAATCTGTATTTCATTTCATTCTTGGATAAATATAGACCATTGATATCAGAGCGATGTGATTTTCCTCCGTTTTTTATGCATGTACCCAACGAGGTTAGGGTATAAGGAGTTAGGAATTGAACTAGTTGAACCCTTATAAGACCAGCCTCGCCGATCCCGACGACCTCCCATGGCATAAAAAAATAAAGACAAGGGAGAGAGAGATCCTTTCAAAATATTGCTTGAAGAAGCCCTCGAGCGACAAAGGAACAAGATGATGGATAAATTTTCCCAGATCCTTCGGTGGGTATCAATGAGTGAAGCGTATTCATCTGGAAGCCACGTCGAGGATTCCACCCCTTCAAGGTAGAAGTGAAATATGTCATTTCTATATTTGAAGGCCAAAAAGATGAAAATGTCGTAGATAAATGGTAAAGTCTGTTGGAAGGATACTTTTCAGTCCATAATTTTTCTGATAGGGAAAATATTACTTTTTCACTCCTCAAAGCCACCCCCCACATCAAGGATTTGTGGAAAACCTACTGTGAGTAAAGGGATGAAAAGGAACCCTCACTATTTTATTGTCATTTCTACTTGGAATTCTTTCACGAATGTCATCAATGAACAGTATTACCTTGTCAGGATCTATGAAGATAAATACATAAAATGGACTACACTATGATAGGGAAGGGAACAAGATGTGTCGAAGCTCACAAAAAAATTTCATACCATTTACACAAAGTTGGGTATTAAGGATTCTGAGTGGCATCTAGTAGTCAAGTACCACGACTGTTTACACAAATACATCCAGGAAGAGAAGGATTTCTTAGACATATCCTCACTAAGTGCTCCATACCAATATGTTGTCAAGATCAAGTAAAAATTTAAACAGAAGAAGCATGACTTTGGCTCTGTGAACCAAAAGCAAGGAAAATTCCCCTCCAAAGAAAAAACCAAGGGGCAGAGCCAAGGTGGGGAAACTCAGTACAACCCATCGAAGCTACTAGCAAAGAATAACACCACAAAGATAAAGGAGGAAATAGGAAAGTGGTGTGAGTTCCACAAGAGCCCCACTCACAACACAAATGAGTGTCATGCCAAGCAGTCACTGCTGGCCAAGATGAAAGCCTCAGAGTCAAATGCATGTTCTAAATCTGAGTCAGAACCTGAAAAGAGGAAGCAAATTATCGATGCAAAACCTAGTGCCACTGTTGTCACCACAAAGGTCCATAAGATTGAACCCGAAGATCTAGAGGAAGGGGAGCATCTCTTCCACTCACATATGTGGGTGAAAGGGTCTCCATTACAGTTCATTATCGAAAACAAGTCATTGTCAACAACAACAGTGAAAACGATGTACTAATTTAACTTTTAATAATAAATATTCTTTTAATATAATTAAAATTATTATTTTAAAATTCTAATATTTAATTTTAGAATATATTAATATTCTTTAATATAATTTAAAATATTATGTTAATATTTTAATTTTTAATTTTTAAAATAATATCTAATTTTATATGTTAATATATAATTGAATAAATTTATTTATAAATGGATGATAATATCAAGTATAAATGGATGATAATATCAAAATGTTTATCTAATGATTTAATAAAAAAAAAAAAAGCATGATGTAAAAAAAAAAGCATGATAGTCTTTTACGGTTCTTATAGACGAATAAGTGTTTTAGCGAATCTATTATTACGGTGCCCATATTGAACTTGTAGCCTCCCATATTGAACACACCTAGCTCTGCCACCTCTGGTTGGGGGCCCTTCTAGTACTTGTGTATCTTGACATTTTGATACATTTTAATATTTTTATTACATAATAAATTCATTCAAAATAAGTATCATTTTGAATCTATTTTAGAAATTCTCTTAAAACTAACTAATTGATTTAGAAAAACTTTAAATTATGTTAAATGTATTAATTGATTTCAAATTTAAATTAATTGATTAAGAAGATATTGATGTTATATGAACCGTTAAGCATTGAGAAGAGATTATTATGTGAAACATCATTTAAATTTAAAAATTATTATGAATATTGTTATTTAAAAACAAAATTATAATAATTGCATATAAGTTATAGAATTATATGAATGTCTAATATTGCATGGTAACTTTCTTCTCAAAATTTCTACACAAATTTGTGAACTTAATTGTTTTTATTTAATAGTTTTTATGTACCACAAAAAATAAAGAAAATTGAAGAAATTCACACAATGTATATATATTTATAAAATATTAAAGGGTCATTTAAATATATACATATAAAAAAATGGAATGCTAAGAATAGGAAAAAGAAACTAGTACACAAAATTAATTGGAAAAAAATATTAAAAGCTAAAACAACTTATTATAATAATATTAAATTGATTTATTATTTGTTTATTAAAAATTAGATCATATTGCACTCTTATTTGAACACTTCATACATATTCTCTTTGTTATGATAAGAGGTTCTAGCATATGTGTGAAGCCTACATTCAGAATGATGTGAATCATTATATAAGTAAAGCTTTCAATCTAATGCAAATGATATGTAGGAAGAGAAAATAAAACCAAAACAGCACAACCACAAAAACATATTTACATATTTTATATATTCTATTATAATAATATTATGTTTGCAAACAAAAAAATGTTCAA
This sequence comes from Pinus tabuliformis, assembly GCA_031772625.1. Lineage (NCBI taxonomy): Eukaryota > Viridiplantae > Streptophyta > Pinopsida > Pinales > Pinaceae > Pinus > Pinus tabuliformis. Next base: position 728,596,516 of record CM062814.1, read on the forward strand.
TCAAAATTTAGAAGATAAGAAGAACATAAAATATAAGAAAAACTCATAATCTAACAAGTATAAATTAAAAGGTTAAATCGGGGGTGTTAAGAGGTTTCTAAATGTTCAGGTTAACATATTGGTTGAATATATTTTACTTTGAGATTTAAGGGATTTTACCTCTTGGGAACTACTCTGAGATCCAAAGGCTTTTAACTCTTATGAACGACTCACTGGGTGCATGAGTGGAGCCATGGGGAGGGTGTTGAAAATAGCAACAAGAAATGCTAAAAATAGAAACACTATAAATAGCATTGCTATAAATAGAATCTCAGGTACCAGTGTTGGAAATAGCAACAAGGAATGATAAAATAGAAATGCTAAAAATAGCATTGCTATAAATAGCATTTCGGGATAGATTCCAATTTTAGTTAGTCCTTGAACTAAAATTAAGAAGTAAAATTCAAATTTGATCTTAGCAGTTGTTTGTAAAATAATTAATTAATTCATCTTGAGTTAATTAGTTGTAGAAAATCAAACATGAAGTCTATGTGAAGACATGCAACAGTTTCTCCAATGATTGAGGAAGTTATCCCTTGATTAAGGAGATCAGGATGAGTTGTACTTTGAGTTGTAATTAGTTAGCTCAGTTATCTGAGTTAAGTCCAGTTAGATTAGTTCCAACAATTTGTGGAACTGATTGTGAGTTCAGTTAGTCAATGCATGCATGCATGTAATTGCTACAGTTCAGATAACTGAATATTCTCTCATAAATAACTCATGCATGTCATTTCAGTCAGAGACCCAGTCGAGATCATAGGAAGGGACAATGTACTATCAGATAGAGGAATTTTCCTATATAGGAAACTCATCCATGCAGAAGGAATTATCTCCTTCAGGACTGCACAATTACTTTTGAGTTTAATGTGTTGTGTGAGAGGTAAATTCACACAAGTGGAAACATTGGGCCCCAGGAGAAACTACGCAAGGAAATAGGAGGCTTGGAGGGCAGAGGAGAAGGTTTGTGAGAAGCCTTTGACTGTCTATGAGTAGCAGAGTGATTGTACTGAGAGCTAGATAGCTTGTGAGCTAAAGCTTTGTGTAATCCAGACATATTTTCACTTGTATGATAATACAAAATTGGGGTTTTTAGCTGAGGCTTTCCCCAGAGTATTCTTCTGTGTTTCATGTGTATGATTTCTTCTTCTATGTTATATGTGTTCTGATTGATCTAGCTCAAATTGATTAAGCTTCCGCAAAGTTTGATTGTAGAAGTAGATCTAGTATTTTGCTTTAGTATATTGCATTATCAGGTGATCTATAGTGGGAAATTCTACATGGTATCGGAGCAAAGGTGATCAAAGCGAAGAATAGTATACAAAGAAGGGATAAGTTTGAAGTTTCAAGTTCCTGATTATAGAATTCAAATTCTTATCACATCTCAAATTTCACCAATGGCATTTAACGGTTTAAGACTCGAATATTCCCTTGATGGCAGCTCGAATAATATAGCCTGGAAGGATCACATGGAAGTGGTATTAGAGGACAACGGTCTGAAGGACTTCATTGATCAAGAAGTCCCCAAGCCCGTAGCAGCTAATGCCCAAGAATTGGTGGAATGGAAGAAATGTGTGGCTAGAGCAAGGAGAATCGTTTTGGAGGGAGTTCGAGACCACATAGTCTCAAGTCTCCATGGGAAGGAGACACTATTTTCAATGTGGAAAACATTGAAAGATCTATATCAAAACAGCAGCAATCAAAGAAAGCTGGCACTGAAAGACAAGCTTCAGAAAATCAAGTGTGAAAAGGGCGACATGATCTCTACATATCTGAACAAGCTCACCACCTGTAGGGATGAGCTTGGAAGTGTAGGGATCACGATAGCTGATGATGACATGGTGAGTCTTGCTCTCCTCGGTCTTCCTAAGAGCTGGCATAGCTACCAAGACTCGGTAAATGGAAGAGAGAAACTGCCAGATTGGGAACGACTTTGGTCAAATCTGATGCAGGAGAAGATAAGGAGAAGCACTAGAGACGGTTCTTCATCCAAGGTGGATGAAGAAAATTGTGCCTTAGCGAGTAAGGCGAAGATAGGGAAGGAGAAGGATTCTCATCCCAAATCGAGTTCTTCTTCTGGTGGGAAGAAATTTGACAAATCGAAAGTGTGATGCTTTCATTGTCATGAGGTGGGCCATTTTGCTACAAATTGTCCACTGAAGAAATCCAATAAGGGATCCAAGGAAGGATCAGAAGGTGAGGAACTGGCCTCACTCGAGTTGGATTTCACCCTCATCGCATGCATGGTTTCATCCATGGTGGGATGTGGTTGGTTTCTTGACAGTGGAGCTTCATTCCACATGACCAGCGATAAGAGTTTGTTCAGTACCTTAGAGGAGAAAGATCTCCAGATACTCATAGAGATGGGTAATGATGAAAAGTATAGTGTCTCAAGAGTAGGCACAATTATTTTTTCAGAGGGAGCATGGAGCTCGCATTACCTTGACAGATGTGAAGTATGTGCTAGGACTGAGGAAAAACTTGGTATCGATCGTAATGCTGGAAGAAAAAGGCTATGATTTAGTCTTCAGTAAGGGAAATGTTTTCCTTAGACATGTCACCACGAGACAGGTGAAGCAGATCGGTTCACGAGTCAAGAACCTGTATTCTGTTGAGGTTCAAGATGCATGCAAAGCCTTGAAGAGCAAGGCAACTATTGGAGACTTGGTGGTTGAGAGGGAGAGTACATTACCTCTCAACACGCAGTGCCAGAATAAGTCTCAGATAATTGTGAAGGAGCCACAATTGGTGAACCAGCTTCAGGAGGTTGTGGAATAGCCACAACTGGAGAAGCTGAGAGGAGATCGAGTGGATGCATCCACTCATGCAGAGACCTCCAGTAGGGGGAAATTTTGAGCCAAGTGGGTAGAGGGATCACATGCATCCATACCTCCATGTAGGAGGTGGGGCGATGTGGAGTGACAGTCCCAAGAAGGTTGGAATAGGGGTAGGATCATTGAGGTACCAAAACTCTTTGATTAGACCTTGCTACAGGAGCCCCGACAAAGAGTAGCAGGACTGGCTGAGTGGGTAGAGATAGATGCAGACGGAGCGGCAGAGGAAGCTTCAGCATCATAGGATGTTTCTAACCCAACAGGGAGGTCAGTTGAGAGATCAATTACTTACTTCTCAGTAACTAAGTTGCAGTGCAACAGTGGGCAGCATGATGCAACAGGATGAGAGGAGGTGCAATGCGGATGCAGTGCTGGGAGATAGGACCAGCAACAACACGGATGCAGCAACAGGAATCAGTGGATTGATGCAGTCAGAGATCAAAGTGACAGAGGCTAGAGAAGTCAGATACTAAAGAGCACAAAGGTGCAAAGTTCTCAGTCGATAGAGGCAATAGCAGTCAGAGAATTTGATGACAGAGGCATCATTCTGATTCAGGTAAGATATTTTTTTGTTCCTAGAGTTGCAGGAGCAACAAAACTAGTAAGAAGTGTTTCATGCAGAACATTCCAAAGGTTCAAGATTGGGTTCCAGTTGAATGCCTTTCTTCTTGAGAGGGAGTGTTGAAAATAGCAACAAGAAATGCTAAAAATAGAAATGCTATAAATAGCATCTCAGGTACCAGCGTTGGAAATAGCAACAAGGAATGATAAAATAGAAATGCTAAAAATAACATTTCTATAAATATCATTCGGGATAGATTCCAATTTTAGTTAGTCCCTGAACTAAAATTGAGAAGTAAAATTTGAATTTGATCTTAGCAATTGTTTGTAAAATAATTAATTAATTCATCTTGAGTTAATTAGTTGTAGAAAATCAAACATGAAGTCTATGTGAAGACATGTAACTGTTTCTCCATTGATTGAGGAAGTTATCCCTTGATTAAGGAGATTAGGATGAGTTGTAATTAGTTAGCTTAGTTATCTGAGTTAAGTCCAGTTAGAGTAGTTCCAACAGTTTTTGGAACTGATTATGAGTTCAGTTAGTTAATGCATGCATGCATGTAACTGTTGCACTTCAGATAACTAAATATTCTCTCATAAATAACTCATGCATGTCAATTCAGTCAGAGACCCAGTTGAGATCGTAGGAAGGGACAATGTACTATCAGATGGAGGAATTTTCCTATATAGGAAACTCATCCATGCAAAAGGAATTATCTCCTTTAGGATTGCGCAGTTACTTTTGAGTTTAATGTGTTGTGTGAGAGGTAAATTCACACAGGTGGCAGCATTGGACCCCAGGAGAAACTGCACAAGGAAATAGGAGGCTTGGAGGGCAGAGGAGAAGGTTTGTGAGAAGCCTTTGACTATCTATCAGCAGCAGAGGGATTGTACAGAGAGTTGGATAGCTTGTGAGCTAAAGCTTTGTGTAATCCGGACATATTTCCAATTGTATGATAATACACAGATTAGGGATTTTAACTGAGGCTTTCCCCAGAGTATTCTTTTGTGTTTCATGTGTATGATTTCTTCTTCTCTGTTATATGTGTTCTGATTGATCTAGCTCAAATTGATTAAGCTTCCACAAAGTTTGATTGTAGAAGTAGATCTAGTATTTTGCTTTAGTATATTGCATTATCTGGTGATCTACAATGGGAAATTCTACAGAGGGGTGTTACCCCCTCATATTGTAATGTAGTTACAAGAAATTGTCAATCTCATATAGGCAAAGCCAAATATTTAGTTAGCAGTAATAACAAGAGCAAGAATTCAGTACTTGGGGTGCAATGGAAATCTTGCATCAAAGGGAAATGCTTCTCAAAAGCCACACAAAAACCCAAGTTTGTAATCTCAAATATTCGTTCGCAGGATTCATGACAACACATGAAAAACCATGTCCTAATTCATAAATTCATGGGCATCTAACTACAGGAATAATATTCGGTTAAATGGATCCAAAAAAGTCAAAATTTAGGGGTCATGTCGAGCTTTGTCTTGAAGTTAAACATTATTTCATGGTGATTTTTGCATATATGGAAGATCAGAAGAGGTTCTTTGAAAATTGCTCATATTTACTCAATAATGTAGGATTATTTACACATGTATAGGAGGAATGCCACAACCCAAAGAGAAATAAATTTCTTGTCATTCTGATTTGGGTATGACTTCTCTCACTACGAGAAGACTACTAAGAACTTGAATATCTAGAGTGTATATTCAATGCAATAGGATACTTTTTGAAGGCCTCTGAAATCATGAGGTGGCAACGGTTCTATTCCTACACAAGAGTTTGCATCTATATGAACATTCCAAGTTTCTCCTTGAATCAATTGACATCAAATACCATGGTGAAATCCGAACGCATTTGTTCGATTACAAAAAAATCCCATTTAAATGTTGACACTACCATGAATATGGCACTTTTTTAGGGATTACCCAATGGTGTTGGTAGAGAGACAAGTTGTGACCAATGGAAAGGATGTAGGAGGTTTCCAAATGGTGACTAATAAGAAGGGACAAAATCCTAGAACCCAAGCATAGCAACTGCCATAAAAAAATGTGATAAAGGAGATGGCATATAGAAACACCAATGCAGAGTATCCCAACCAATCGGTGCCCAAACAAACCCTAAAAGGGAATAATTTCTCAACTCTGGTCAATATGGAGGAGAATATTGGTTCACCTAACAGAACCATGGAAATAAAGAATGAGGAAGGCTTCCCAAAAAATAAACCTTAGCCTAAGATAAAGACTCCAGATAACTCCACAGAATTACTGGAGATCCAGAAGCTCATTAGAGGTACATATGCAATAATGGATGACACAAGAAAATACTAGCAAAGAGAAACACTTCATGCTTAAGATCATTAGGACCTAGGCCAAATTAAATATAACAAAAATTCTGAAGGAGCAGAAGAATAGGTATATATCTAAAGGAAAAAACAACAAAAGCAAATACAGGTTGAAGGATCATCTCAGATAATCAAAGGGAAAAGTCTGATTTCAAAAGAATGTGCAAATAAGGGGATGAAAATGACTAGTGAGGTAATAAAAAATGTAGGGGAATTACTCATTAGCTCAAGCAAGTGATTCTCCTACATGATTATTATACCCGCTCTCAACCCTCTCATCCATGAAAATCATTACCTAGAATATTTGAGACCTTGATAGCAAAGGGAAGCATAGGAACCTCAGAGACAAAACTAAAAGAGAAAAATCAAAGATTGTGATTTTGCATAAAACCAAAGTGTATAGTGAAAATGTTAAAGAAATCAAAAGATCATTCTTGGAAAGGAAGCAACTCAATGGATTTGGATGCTAAAGGGAGTGGAAAATTTCTAACCATGATCCAAGTGGGTATTGGTGGCCACCTACCTATTCCACTTGGACTCCCTACACTATTCCTTTCAATGTCCTTAATTCTAGCACATCTTTATATTTTTAGTATTTTTTTAGGTTTTGAGCTTCTGCAGACATTTTTAGGCCCTAAATGGTGTTTTCTTTGAAAAATATGCCAAGCCCATAGCCCATGGGAGTGGGCTCATTGGGAAATTTTGTTTTCCTTAGATATATATTTTTGAAGAGGTATCATGCACACCAAACAAGGATCATATGCCCAAAATATGACCTTGAGAAGTTGGCGTTCCAACTAACCCCAATGGGGCCTTTGGTGCTTCATCTCATAGGGTTAGGTTTTTGAATGTTTGGGGGATTTTCCATTATTTCTTAATAACAAAAAGGCCTGATAGACTCATTGTAACATAATTCAGAGGGTATGTAGCCACCACATCTCTTCTCAGAGATACCTACCATTACCCGAGCTCATTTATTTCATTTCTACATGTAATTATATATCTATATATATATATATTCCCAATATTATGCTATTGATGAATTGAAGTTCAATTTCCACTATAGCTTTTTGTTTATGTGTAAATATGCATCTCATTTCATTCCTACGTAAATCTGGATCAGTGGAATCACAATGGTCTCCTCTTCCTCTATTTTTATGTGCATATCCCCAATGACGTCGAGGTATAAGGAGTTAGGACTTGAACTAGTTGAACCCTTGTAAGATCAGCCTCTCCGACCTTGACGAACTCCCATTGTGGAAGAAAATAAATATGAGGGAGTAGGAGATCCTTTCAAAATATTACTCGAAGAATCCCTCGAGCAACAAATGAACAATATGATGGATAAATTTTCCCAGATCCTTCGGTGGGTAGCAACGGGAAAATCATCTTCACTTGGAAGCCAACTCAGGGGTGCCACACCCTTCAAGGTACAAGAAAACTTTGATATTCCTATATTTGAACACCAAATAGATGCAAATGTCATAGATAAATGGTTAAATATACTGGAAGGATACTTTGTATTCCGTAATTTTTCCAATAGGGAAAATATTAGTTTTTCACTCCTCAAAGCCACCACACACATTAAGGACTAGTGGGAAACCTACTATGAGCATAATGATGAGAGGGAACCCTCACTATTTTCAGTCATTCCTAACTTGTAATTATTTTTGGAACACTATGAAGGAACATTATTACCCCTTCGAGAGTTCTAAAGCTAAATACGTAAAATAGACTACACTATTCTAGGGAAGGGACCAAGACATGTTAGAGTTCATAAACATTTTTCATACCCTTCACACGAAGTTGGGTATCAAGGATTATGAGCATCATCTAGTACTCAAGTACCATGGCTGTTTAAACAAATACATCCAGGACAAAATGGATTTCTTGTACATCTCCTCATTGGGTGCCATATACTCATAGGGGAAGTGTGACCTTGGCTCTGCGAACCCAAAGTAGGGAAAATGCCCCTACAAACCATAGACAAAGGGCAGAACCAAGATGGGGCATCTTAGGAAAACCCGTCAAAACCACTAGAAAATAATAGCACCATGAAGACAAATAAGGACAAAGGAAATTGGTGTGAGTTCCACAAGATCCCCACTCACAACACAAATGAGTCTTGTGCCAAGCAGTCACTAGTGGCTGAAATGAGAGCCTTATAGTTACATGCATGTTCCAAATTTGATTCAGGACCTGACAACAAGAATGATAAGGGGAATGACAAGGGGAAGAATATTATCGATGTAGAGTGCACAACCATCATTGCCACCAATAAGGTCCTGAAGATTGAGCCTGAAGATCCAAAGGAAGATGATTGTCTCTTCTCCTCATAGAGGTGGGTGAAGGGGTCTCCATTGCAGTTCATTGTCAATAGTGGTAGCTAAAAGAACCTCATCTTAGTAGAGGTTGTTAAGAGATTAATCTTACTGTCCACACGACGCCCACAACCGTACACCATCAGGTGGCTCCACCAAGGATGATATCTCTGCATCAGCTAGTACTTCCACCTTCCCTACAACATCAAGCCCTTCTTGGATGAGGTATTTTGTGATTTTTCTCCTCTTGAAGTCTATGATGTGTTATTAGGCTAACCATATTTGTGGAAATTTCATGTTGTATATGAGTTGAGGCCTCGCACTCTTATTATTAATTTGGGTAGTAAGTTGTATAGGATACTAGAGGTATCCCCAACTACCCGTCATCTCCCATACCAGGATTTTTTTTCTTTATAATTCACTGTCAAAGTAAGTGGAATATCATGGCTACATCCATGGCCCCTAGGAAGGGTTCCTCCAATGTAGCAGAAGAAGGTACCAGACTACCACCTCTAGGACGCATTGTTTACAACCTAGGGCACCTTTTTGTTCCTTCAAGTGAGTGTGACAAGATGATTTGGGAAGTGCAATATGGTAGGGTCACATGAAACTTTTATTTGGAGAAAACCGTGGAAATATTACATAAGTATTTCTATTGGCAAAAACTCTGATAAGATGTTGGGAATTATATCAAATGTTGCATTGCCTATGCCATCACCAAGCCAACCTTTATGAAGCAAGGTCTATACACTCCTCTTCCTACTCCTAGCCAGTCGCGGGAATCCATCTCAATGGACTAAACTTTTAGCCTTTATTCTAGCACGGTAATGACTGTGTATTTGTGGTTGTTGATAAATTTTCTAAGATGGCAATATTGATGTCCTGCAAGAAGAGAATTACAGTAGAAGATATTGCCAAAATATTCTTCAAATGAGTCTGGGTACATTTTGGAATTCCATAGACCATTATCTAAAATTAAGACAACAGGTTCCTAAGCGCATTTTGGTCGAGCTTCTAGTCATTTTTTGACACTAAGCTCACCAAATCAACTGCAATCCGTCCCCAAACTGATGGTCAGATGAAGGTCATCAACAAGATGATAGTGCACATAATCTGCATGTACAACTCAAAGCACCCACATATGTGGGATGAGAATATTCCCTATGTGCATCACAACTATAATAGAGCTCTCCATAACTTGACTAGCCATAGTCCCTTGCAAGTGGGTCTGAGATTTCAACCATTATGCTTGATTTATGTTTTCATGCCTCTTATGACTATAGCTGTAGAGTCTGCACATGTATAGTTCGAGATAGATAAAACCACTAGATTTATTGAACGCATCTAGCACATCCACCAGTAGGTTCATGATATCCTGGAGAAAGCCAATGTTAAGTATAAATAACGACATGATTAGCATAGAGTGCCACACAAGATTCAAGGGGGCGACAAGGTATGGTTGCATCTATAGAAGGAACGCCTTGCCTGAGCCCATTGAAAGATTTAACCACTTTTATACTGGCCTTACACCATCACCAAGGTTTTGTGTGACAATTATTTTGAGCTAAGCATCCCTCCATTACTTATATTGCACCTGGTATTCAATGTCGACCACCTTTGGCCATACTTTCCACCATTGTTGAACACCTCAAATATTGTCGAGTAGCTGACACCAATAGAGCTCAACCTTGATTACATGGAACAGGCCACTAGTGATCATATAATGGAGACACAAATTAATAACACTCAACAACAAAGGATCCAACTATATCAAGTTGTGAAATCTAGCTAAATCCTATACCAAGGAAAGTGGCTCACCAAGGATCAAGTTCAGCCAAATTCCCCCCATAATTTCCCCCATCTCATGAAGGCACTCAATCCAATGGAGAAAATTTATTCCTAAGGGGTTAGGACTAATACAGGTGTATATTAGTGGCCACCCGCCATTATAATTGGATCCCCTATACTGTTTCCTTTCAATTTCCTTAATTCTAGCACAATTTTCTATTTTTAGCAGTTTTTTTGGTCCTAAACTTCCAAAGCCGTCTCGAGGCCCTAAATGGAAATTTATAGAAAAACGTATTGAGCCCATAGCTCATGGGAATGGGCTCACAAGGAAATTTTATTTTCCTTAAATAAATATTTATAATGAGATAACATGCACTCCAAATGGAAATCGTTGCCCAAAGCACGACCCCACGAAGTTGGTGTTCCAATTAACCCCCACGTGGCCTTTGGCGCTTCCTTTGCTAGGGATAGGTTTTTGGATGTTTGGGGATTTTACATTTTTTATCAATAGTAAAAACCAATCAAACCTCGTTGTAATACAGTTCATAAGGCATGCAACCAGCCCATCTCTTCTCAAAGATAGATACCATTGTGGAAGCTTGTTTATTTCCTTTATGCATGTAAATAATTTTTCAGTATTATGTTGTTACTGATTTGAAGTTTATTTTCCACTATAGGTTTTTGTTTATGTTTAAATATGCATTTCATTTTTTCCTGCATAAATCTGGATAAAACCATCATTTGGAATCCACACGAAATTGTATTTTATGACTTGGTGGCATGTCCACACACTGCATGGAAAATTTATATATTTTTGGGTAAGGGAGATAGTGTTCCTAAAAATGTTTTATGGAAATATTGGATGGGATAATCACATCAAATGAGGTTATCCATACCGTCAAGAAAAATAAAAAGGAAATATTTCTTACCAAACTAGACCTTCATAAGGCCTGTGACAATCTTGACTTAGATTACATCTTTTGAGTACTTTCATCTTTTGGTGTCTACCCTCTAAGATTGCATGGCTTAAATCTCCCATATTTAATAATTTTTCTCTATTATGATAAATGGTTTTCCCTATAGGATTTTATAGTCCTCACAGGGGCTAAGGAAGGGTGACCCCCTCTCCCCTTCCTTATTCATCCTAGTTGTTGAAGAACTTGGTAGATACATCAAAGCTGCTAGGGCACGCGGCTACCTAAAAGGAATCTAAGTATTTGGTCGTGATATGAAAATCACACACTAGTAATGTGTTGATGACATCATGCTTTCTTGGATATATACCTTGCGTGAAGCCCAAGAAAACTCAAAGAAACCCTTATGGATTTTATGGAGGCCTGAGAGACCTTGATTAATGACGAAAAATCAAATATATATTTCTCCAACAACAACAAGCTAGTTTAGAGGAATCTAGCAAGGACCTTAAATTTCTAGATATGGATTCTTATGGGCATTATCTGTGGGTTCCATTAGTATTCAATTCTCTAAGAACCTCCTGCTGGAAAAACATTCTCCAAAATATTGTGGATAGGTTGGAAAATTGGGCCTTCTGATCATTGAACCTGACGAGCAGAGTAGTTTTGGTTAAATCAATCCTATGGGTTCTTACCATATATCAAATTTTGGTCCTCCCCACTCTAAAGCTCATATATAAGGTTATCTCATTGAAACAAGGAGATTTTTAATGGAGAAAAATGAAGCAAGCCAAGAAATGGGCTTTGCTAGCATGGGAGAAACTTATACTACCCAAATTAGTTAGTGATTTGGGAGTTAGAGACCCATAAATTATAAATAGGGTAGTGGGAGTGAAGTTATGGTCGTGATGGATATAAGGGGGACAAGAAACATGGAAAGGAATATGGGATAGAAAATATAGTCAGCATAACTCATAGGTAGATAAATTTTGAGCCAGGTTATACTCAATAGGAACATCGATTTGGAACTTAGCCCAAGATAACAAGAACCTGATACAATATCATGCTTTTTTGGAATTTGGAATGGCAAGACAACCCCATTCTAGGAAGAAGCATGGAAATAACTCCCAACATTGCAAAACTAGGAAACAATTAGAGATCTGCATGGGTGCATCAAGGCATAGGGGGATATAATAGTGAAATACTAGAAATAAATCCATTCCACTACCAAATTGTGTTAGTGGAAAACCCAGATAGATTAGCTAGATAACCAAGCAATGAACTCCTGGAATACACTAAACTAAGAACTGAAAAGGAGGAAATTACAAGTGGCTTGGGATGTGGATAAACTATGTGCGGGGTATAAATCTCATGGGATTTTACTCTTAAGGAATCTTATTCCATTGTATTCGTTCGTCAAAATTTCCCTAGGGAACCCATATGGTGTCAAATATGGATGAGTTGGTGGAAACAAATATCCCACTTCCTATGTCTCATTGGCAGAAGGAAATTCTCACATGCGACCACATTACTAGGAAAGGCTTTGAGGGAAATTCTTTGTCCCCACTATGTACATAATAAAATAAAGCAATAAAGAATCTCCTAAACACCTATCCTTTTATAAAATATGTTCGACAGAGGATAATTCTATTACTTGGAAATTTCGACCAATTAATCAATAATATACATGAGATTTTAGAGAATTGCATTTATCCCTCTTCATCAACCTGCTGGTACGTAGAGCCTAGTCCCCATCCTTAGTATTTTTACTCTTGGGAATTTGGAAGGAATGTAACCAAATATTTTTCCAAGACAAGTGGGTATCCACCAACTCAAATTGTAAGATTACCAAACAAAATCTTAAGGAGACAATTCTTAGTGAACCTTAGGATCCTAATCTTTGGAAAGTAGCATGTCATGAAGCCAACATAATGAACATGGTAGAAATTGCATCATCCATGCTAATACCACGCATTTCCCAATCTATCAATCCTTTAACTTCATCCCCAAGACATTTTACACTCCCTCCATAGGGCCTCATTAAGCTAAACTTCAATGGGGCCTGTAAAGGGAACCCATGCCCCATTGTTTTCAACAATGTATTCATAGATTGGAGTGGAAGGGAATTTTGAGTTTATTTAGGTAGTTTCATTCAACCAATAACAATGTGACTGAGTTCATAGCCCCTTGAGAGGGGTGTACAAATCTCATTAGAAGTAGGCTTCACAAATCTTTAGATTGTTGGGGACTCATAACTAGTTTTTTCGATTGCACACAAATTGATTAATGGAGCCCTTGTCAGCTAATTACTAAAGAATTGGAGATTGGAACTCTTGGTGTCTATAGTCTAAAGATTACAATTAATTTTACCATATGTGGTTAAATTACACTCTCAAAGTATTAGAATAAAGCAGTGGATATTTTGGAAAATTGGGGAAGCCAACTGAATGATCTAGATTTGATATCTACATGGTTTCCTACAAGGGAGTTTGAAGGTATGGACTAGTTATCCAATATCTTAGTAAAAATTAGTAGTACCCCAATGGGGTGAATAATCAAATGCATCATGGGTTTCAACCACCTCCTCCTCCTACTTCTCCATATTAATGTAAATATGTTGTGTTTTAATCTTGCTAGTATTCTAGTATTGTGTCCCCATTAATTTTTGGAAAGCTAACTGACTATGGCTCAAAGCTAGCATTTTTGGAAATTTTTTACTAGGCAAAAAATTTGGTAAGAGTGAGGCCAGTAGAATTTTTCCAAGCTATGGATGCAATAATATTATGTTTTTAAAAATATAATATTGGAGATTGTAAAGACATACTTGTAAGTGAGCGAAGGGAAACTAACAATCATTGGTCGATAATTAGAAAAGTTGCCTTGACCTTGTCTTTTATTTCTTCTCAGTCGTATCATAATACAAAAAAATAAAATACATATAGAAAAATTACAATAAAGAAATTATATCAAATACATATATTAGTTATATAAATTATATATCATAAAATAAACCAAAATATAGTTAAATACAAACAAAATGCAGCAAAAACCACATATTGAACTCCACATAGAATCTACTAGTTCTAAATCTCCACATAGTCTCAACTAGTTTTAAATAAATGTAGGTTGAAAAACAACACACCATTGACCATAAAATAATTACAAAATAACTAATAATATTAAATCTAACTCCTAGTGTATTCTCTCTTCTCCTTTTGTTAGATATAGTCTCAGATGGAATGAGAAATAAGTAATAATCTCAAAGTGTAGACAAAAGCAGTAAATCAAAAAATATGTTTTATGTAAAATATCCTTATAAAAATTTCTCCTAATGTTTGGAGGATGATAATGAACAATACAATTGAGCTTCCCTTTTTTTGCCATTGATGTCAATAAGAAATGTTTGATGTAATGTCTTGTATGCCTTGTATTGAGTTCATTGAATTATCTTGCATGGTCATGACAACATTAATTGGGTCTAAATGATGATGTCTTAAAGTTGAGTTGCAAGATTGGGTTGATGATGTTTGAAGTTTATATAGTTACAGACTATGTCACTGGCTTATCACAACATGCACATATCCATTATCACTCAATTATCACAATATCTCGTGGCACTGCCAACTGTGACTAGCTTCCCATTGTATGATTGTGGCACTACCTATATAATGAAAATTCCCTAATTGTATGCACACTCAAATAAAACCATAAAAAATTTCTCTTGCACTTACCCATGGTATTCACTCCACTAAGTCAAGGAATGTTAGACTTCATCAAAGAAGGTGATTAAGTTTGAAAATATTTATCATTCGATGAATATGATGGTGGATTGAGTCAAGGAGAAATTCATTGTACTAGACCAGATCAACAATGTATGAACATGAGCATTTGGCTCTATAGTTCTTCTAGCAATTATTGTTCAATATCTTGAATATAATTAGTTATAGGATAAAGTTTTGTAAAGGTGTTGTTGGTCGTCTTGTGAGAGAGTGATATTGTTATGCATTTTGAGCCAATTGTGTGAGGAGTTCTTTTGTTCAATGACCATAGAATCTTCCTGAAGAATATCATAGAATTATATCAGAGATTGTAGTGCATGTTTAAGTCATAATTTTATGTATGGCATGAAGAATTGGATTGAGAAAAGTGTTGAAGAATTGTCTCCATCATATAGCTTTTGTTGAGTCATTTTCAAGAGGCAACAAAAGGACTTTTTGCAGGGTCTAGATCTATTTGTTGTATGTTATTGCTCATATCATTCCAGAGATCAAATTGTATTGTCTTTGGATATATTTCTAAAATTATAATTGTAGAAGTTGTGGCCTCAAGCAATTGGGGGATTTCTTAATTGTTGTATGGGTGGTGGAACCTTATTGGTCATGGAAAATAAAATAACAACTTAGGGCTAACTTATATATGTAAAATAGAATATTGAATAATAATAAAAGAGAAGAAGCAAGCAAATTATTGTGTTTTCCTTCCCCTGAATGATTTCTACCTAAATTTATGTTGTTGTATTTTTCTTATTGTGCTTTCATCGTTGCATATTTTGGTTATTCTTTTTATGTTTTGGTAGAATTTTTTGAAATAATGATTCACCCCCCACCTCAGTGTTGCTTGATCCCAATAATTGGTATCATATCCAACTCATTCAAATGTAACTTAATTGTTGGAAGGCGATTTGAATTGGATCATGGCTTCTCAAGAGTCTAAAGTGTCTATTTTTGATGCAGAAAACTATGGAGTAAGCAAAGTAAGGATGGAAGAATATCTATTGAGTTAGGTCGCTGATGTTTGGGAAATTATTATGTCAAGATATACAGTTTGTAGTACTCTCCCTATGGATCATGATGTAAAGAAGTTCTATACAAACAACATGAAGGAAAAAATGCCATTTTGAGTGGACTTGTTGAGACTGAACTCATTAAAGTGATGCATTCCAAGTTAGCAAAGGATGCCTAGGATAAACTCTAGAATAAATATGAAGGAAATGAAAATGTGAAGAAGGCAAAGCTTCATACTTACAGAATGAGGTTTGAGAGCATGAAGATGGGAGAGGAATAAAGTATTAGTGAATACTTCCATAGAGTTTAGGAAGTTGTAAACATGATCAAGAGTATACATGACAAGCCTGAAGATGAAGTGATCGTTTAGAAAATTTTGATATCCCTGCCATTTAATTCAAAAAATTTAGCCATTGAAGAAATGCAAGATTTCAATGCCCTCAACATGGAAAAACTCCTTGGGACCCTCACTACATATGAGATGTTAAATGTAAAAGAAATATCAGATTCTGAAGAATCATATTTCAAGATATGTAAGAAAGACAAGGAATTTTCCAAGAAAGGAAAGGAATATGAAGAATATTCCAACTATGAATTAGGTCAGGAATTTTCCCAATTTGCTAGAAAGTGGGAGAGGGGATCGATAACATAGAAGGGAAAAATCCCTTTCAAAATTTTAGATTATGGAAAGGTTTGACATTTTGCATCAAATTATTCATACACAAGAGGATGAAAGAAGGAAAAGAAAATGGAAGTGAAGAGAAAGAGTACATTTCAGAGATATCATAATGGTAAAACTAAAAAGAAAAAGAGCTTCTACTCCAAAGAAGAGAGTGATTCTCAAGGAACTAGCAATGAGATGTCATTCGAATATGAGCATGATTAGTGTGTTCTCATGGCCTTTGAATACAAGGATGAATCTAATTTTGAAGAAGCAGCAGTGGACTATGAAGGAGAGCTCATTAGTGCATTGGATGAGCTGATTACAGCAAGGAAAAATAAAATATTGTGGAAGAAACAAATAACGAAAATAAAAGAATATATGTATTATTTTGTTGAAGAATCCTTGAAGAAACAAATTGAGGAGTTTGAAAAATTCAAAGTAATTTTGGTCCAATAGCTGAAGGACAAGCAAAGTAGCTTGGTTGATTTGGAAGTAGAGAATGAATCTTTGAAGTTGAGGATATGTGAGATTGAAAATCCAAGTGGTCATGAAGAAGACATAATATGTCTGAAAACATAGTTGTATGAGGAAAAAATAAAGGAGGAAGTGCTCTCTAACTAACTAGAATATTGGGATAGAAACTGTCAGAGACTTGAAGTAGAAGTTGTGGCTTTGAGATAAGATTTGAAGAAATAAAAAGTTCAATCAGATTTGAAACAAAAATTTGTGAAGGGGTTTTAAGTTTTGAAGGATATTCTTAGCGTGCAAAGGTTTGGAAATGACAAAATTGGCATAGATTTTGAGACCTCTCAACAAGATACAAAAGGCCAACCAAGCACAATCTATGCAGATGCACTAAAACGAATGGAAAACCAAGTGAATACTCCAACCAATGACAAGAGAAATCGGAATAATATTGATCTAGCGCGACCAACATAAAATTTTCAAGGAAATACTCAAAATCAATAAGAGAAATATATAACAACTATCAAATCACCTCCCTGTTGTTGGAAATATAATGTTAGGTATCCAAATTTGTTTTATGGATATTGTTTTGTACGTAATAATTTTCGGCACAAAGCCATCAATGCTAAAATGAATATATCTACCATAAAATATGTTGTTAGATCAAGAATTGCTCAAATCACCGAAATATCTTTTTTATGCTAAGGCAAGAGACGATCCTTTCATTACTATTAATCGAAAAATAATTTACAAAATTTACAACAGTCCATCATACCCTGTGGACCCCATACAGGGTTTCTCACCCCCCACGGCATGGCCCTTAACCTATGACTAAGACTTGACAAAGGAAGACAGGCCAAAGAAAAACCACCCAAGGCTTTCCTCAAGACCCTACCACCAACCTAAAAACCATGACTATCCCAGTCACTAAAGGACCCAACAGTGGAAGAGAGAATTGTCTTTCGGAGACATGTTGGCTTGACCTCCCCGTTCCCACACAACTGCAATTACATCCGACAGCCCAAAAACCTATCTCTCTGCCCCATAAGCTAGAGTTCCAATTTGGCAAAAAATTGACTTTTCGACTAGCCATACATTGGACAACGCTCCACCCCAACCAAAATGCTTGGTCAAATCTGACCGTTGATCAACACCACGATGATCGACGGACGAGCCCCACTTCGCACCGCGGACATGCCCGAGCTTTACTGTGCGATGAGGGCGGTTTCACTCCTCCTCTCTCCTCCACGTGTCATCAGATGTATGGAGTCGCTCTCGATTGCCATAAACCACCTTACGATCGAAAGTGGTGCGATCGCCCTTAAACCGCTTGGGATGCGGTTTTTCCTTTCTCCTGGCGGAACCATGGTAACAATAGTAGTTTTCAATATTCTGAGCCCCATTCAAGACCATAGGAAAGTTGAGCGCATCGATCCACTCTGCCTTGTCGAGGGTAAAGTGTCTGCACCTGGGATTTGAATTGAATCTTGATGGAACGAAGCCAGTTGCCTGGCTTGAGCTGGTGAATCTGGAGACTGGTATTGTCAGAGCATCTGAAGCCTGCCTCCATATGCTTCCATCTACCTGTTTGCTTAAAGAGGGGAGATTCAACTGAGGATAGCTCATTGAGTTCTTTCTTTTTCAGTAGAAACCCGAAACACTTCTTTGTCCTCTTCCGCAAGTTTGAGACAAAGAGTTTTCAGGTTGTCAAATGGCATTACTTGCCACCCTGTCACCACTTTGGTTTCCTTGCAGCTGACCCCTTGGTTGGCCAAGAAATCCGCCAGCTTATTAGCCTTCCTGCGCACATGGTTGAACCTGACAGAGAAAAGCCCCTGCAGGTGACTCTGAATTCTCTGGAAAACCCGGATTAACTTCCAGTGCTGAGATACTTTCTCCGGCTCTGAACCACAATTGATTCTTTTAACCGAGTTAATAACCATCTCCGAGTCAACTTCGATGATCACATTGTAGTAGTTGCCCCGCTTCAACAAATCTAAGCATTGCTCCATCGCCATTAATTCCACCATGTTATTGGTCGCTCTTCCTAAATGACAATGGAACAGAGAGAGGATGTTACCTGCTTCATCCCGAAGAGCTCCCCCAAAGCCCGTTGTTCCGGGGTTGCCTTTGGAGGCTCCATCTATGTTGAATTTCAAAAAACCTCTTGGAGGAGGTTGCCAGTATTCTTTTTCAGACTCCCTTTTTCTTACACTTCTGTACTGGCTTATAGGGGTGATCCCCTGCAGACCTAACAGCCTGAGAGTTCTCAAGTCTGCTCCTGTGGGGGGATTTTTAGGAAGATTTTTTACTATTGAGTTGACCGTCTCCTTGATCTGCTTTAAGATCTGATCAAACAGGTGAGAAGCGGGATTCTTTTCATTTTTAAAAATTCTTTTGTTCCTTTCTTTCCATATGTTCCAAATAATAAAACTTGGCATGAGAGCCCAGGCTAGGTTGAGAACTTCATTATCTGAGAAATTTCTCCTCCATCTAGTAAGGGTGTTGGTAATACTCTCTTTATCCCTGTCAGATTGTTGAAAGATGTTGGCAGAAGCATTCCATAGTCTGGAAGTGAAATTACAGCTATTGAGAAGGTGTTCCATAGTTTCCTCTTGGGCCTTACAGAGCTGGCATATAGAAGGACCAACTATTCCCCTCTTTCGGATGTTGTCCCAAGTCAAGATTTTCCTTTGCAGAACCAACCACATGAAGAGTTTGATCTTTATCCAACCCTGATGACTCCAGAGGTTTAGCCAGGTTCTGTTCGGAGCCTGGGTTACCAGCTCAAGGAGAATATTTTTTGCTTCCTTAATGTTGAAGATGCCTTTACTATTGTTTCCCCATCTGAGTTGGTCTTGCCCTTCAGACACCAAGATCATACGTTGTTCCAATATTTGTCCAAGAGCCTCAGCTTTTGTTTCCAGCAATCTATCATTCCTGCAGTCTATCTCCTTCCAAGTCCTCCATTTCCCGTTGTTGTGTGAATAATCCCAAAAATCTTTCACTCTAGTCAGACCTTGGGTGTCTGTTTCCTGCTTAAGGTTCCAAAATTCCTCTCTTAATAGTTTCGGTTCTTGTTGCCATTTGTCCTCCCAGAAAAGAGCAAGGTCTCCTTCTCTGATTTCCCAAAAGCTATTTTGTTGAACGAGACCTTTGTTCCCCCAGGCTTTATTCCAGATGGCAGAGCCTTTAATGTTACCAGACATCCTTATGAGATCAGAGTGATGCCAGGAGTTAGCGTATTTTTCTTTCCATATGCTTGCCCATTGAGCCTTGGGATTTTTGACCCACCTCCACCAGAGTTTGGCTCCTAGGACCTTACTTAGGATCTCCTGGTCATCTAGGCCGAGACCCCCATGATTCTTGGGTTTACAGATTTTTTCCCAAGAGACTAAGGCCCACTTCTTTCTCGCTTCCTCCCTACCCCAGAGAAAGTCTCTTTGGATATTTCTGAATTGTTGCAGAACTCCCAGAGGGGCTGGAAGTGTTGAAAGCATGAAAATTGGAATTGATTGGAGCACCGCCTTTGTCAGCACGAGTCTGCCTGCCAGGTTTAAGGATCTGCTCATCCAACTTTTGACTTTATCCTGCATTTTGTTGATCAGTGGTTCCCAAATGCTTTTGTGCAGGGGCTTTGCCGTGAGGGGAATTCCTAAATACTTTGAAGGGAGGGAGTCCCTCTGAATGCCAAGAATTCTGGAGATATTTCTCTGAATAGCAATATGAGTGTTAAAGAAAAAAAAATGATTTGGAGAGGTTAACTTCCATACCTGAAGCCAAGGAAAAATCATACAGAATTTGTTTGTATGCCCGAGCCTCTTTGACAGTGGGGATACCTTGTAACATGGTGTCATCAACAAATTGTTGATGAGTCAAAGCCTGACCATTCTCCTTCAGTGGAAGACCTTGAATTTTTCCCGTGACTCTGGCATGCTTGATAGACTGGCCAAGACCTTCCATCATGAGTATGAATAGGAAGGGAGAAAGCGGATCCCCCTGCCTCAGCCCTCTTGAAGGAAGAAAAATCTCAGAAGGAGAGCCATTAACCAAAATTGAAAAGCTGGAGGAGGTTACCAAGGCCATTACCCATCTGATCCAGTTGTGATCAAAACCAAACGCCTTTAACACTTGTCTGATATAGGACCAGTTCACTTTGTCATATGCTTTTGCTATATCCAGTTGCAGGATCATACCCGCTCTCCTTGTGCTGGTTAAAGAGTGAACCACCTCATGAGCTTGAATAATATTGTCCAGAATTTGTCTGCCTTCAACATATCCTGATTGTTCCCCCGAAATCAGAGCAGGCAGCAGAGGTTTAAGTCTGTTGGCCACAACCTTGGATATTATCTTGTATACCACATTGCAAAGTGCTATTGGTCTATACCTGTCTGGTGTTTGAGCATTTTCCTGTTTAGGGATCAGGGAGATGAAGGAGGTGTTGAGAGCTTTCAAGATAGTTCTGTTTGTCCTGGAGTCTTCCACAACATTCAAAATGTCCATTTTAACAATGTTCCAGCAAGCTTTAAAGAAATCAACATTGAAGCCATCCGGGCCTGGTGCTTTGCCATTCTGCATTTCGTTGAGAATTTCACTGACCTCCTCTTCAGTCACTGGTCGGTTGAGGTTGAAATTGTCCTCTCTAGACACCAACTTGGGTATATGCTTTATTAAGTCCTTGATATGATGATCTCTTTCTGGATTACTTTCCCTGGCTATTTCTCGGAAGTGTTGAACTAGCTCCGCCTCTATCTCCTCATGAGTTTGAAGGAGTTGTCCATCCTCCTTTCTTATTGCAGAAATTTTGTTGTGTGCTCTGTTCACCATGGTGGATCTGTGAAAAAATTTTGTGTTACGCTCCCCTTCTTTTAGCCATTGGACTCTAGATTTTTGTCTCCAGAATATTTCCTCTTGTTTACACAAGTTTTCCCAGTCTTGGTGATGTTTCTCCACTAGATCATTTTTATCTTTATCGAAGCCTTTCAAGATCATAGCTTGGTTGAGTATCTGCATTTTGATTTCGACTGATTTCTTTTCCACAAAGATATTGCCAAACTCTTTCTTATTCCATTCCTTGAGCCTCATTTTTATGTGCTTTAATCTTTTATGAAGCATGAACATTCTGGTTCCCTGAATCTGAAGATCTTCTGCCCACCATTTTCCAATATTACTGATGAAATCTGGGTGTGAGAGCCAAATATTTTCAAATCTGAAAGGTCTGTTTCAGGGGGTACCTATACCCTGGATCTCCATTTGAATTGGCCAGTGGTCTGAGCCTCCAACGGGAAGAACACTTGTTGCTATTTCCTTATCTAGTAGCATTATATCCTCAAAGATAATGAATCTATCTAACTTGGATGCTACCTGAGACTCCCCACCTCTCTTGTTATTCCAAGTAAAGAGGCCATTGTTGGTTTCCACATCCACTAGTTTCATATTCTCTGAAAAGATTTGAAATGCTAAAGAATCTTTACTAAGTGCTCTAGTTCCACCTTTCTTTTCTGAAAGTGATTTTATCATATTGAAATCCCCTCCCAAGATCCAGGGTATTTCGGCATGTCTCTCCCTGAGATCCTCAAGGGAATCTGTTAGCCTGAGTTTCTCCTCTATCCTTTGAGGGCCATACACATTCGTTACTGATAAATAGTTCCTAGCAGCCTCTGCATCAATTATTTCAATTCTTTGCGGGTTCCAAAGAGTGAGAATACCTCCTACCGTATTCTCTGCTTTAACTTCTAGATATTCAAAACTACTGAGCCATTTTCTGTGTAGTTGCCTTAACTTTTGAATGGAGCATTTCGTTTCCTAGATAAAAATTATATCTGGAGCCGCCTATTTCATTCTATTGCTGAGCAATCTCTGTTTTCTTTTACTGCCTAGTCCCCTAATATTCCAAGAAATAAACTTCATGATTAAATATTTGTGAAGGAGTAACTGGTAAGGTCTTTCATCTTACCTGAATCTATCATGAGCTTCCCACACTCCATCAGTAGTTCATTCTGCTTTTTTCTACCTCTCTTTTTTCCTGGATTTCTGGGTGCTAAACCCGGAGTAGATTTTAACATTTTCACTCCTTCGCTACTCAGCCTGCTCCTATTATTAGTTCCCTCTGGACCCTTTTCCTGAGTTTTCCATAAATATAATTGTTGTATTCTATTGAGCTCCTCCTGAGGTAATGATTCTACCCCACCAGAAGTACCCTGTATTAAGAATCCTTCCAGATCCAGGTGCTCTCTTTCCAGGATCTCCTGTAGCTCAGTTTCCTCCAGTTCCATCTCACTCTGAGTCATATCTTGGTCCATCTCTGGTTCTGTATCACTCAACATGGTCCCTGTCTGCTTATCATTTTCCTGTGTATGGTTACGATTTTCACCTTTTTCCTTCTCTCCCGTACTTCCTTCAGTTGCTTGATCTTCTGTTGTTCTTTCTTCTTCCTCTTCCAGAACTTGGAACTGGTTCCGCCTCACCTGTTGTCCCTCCTTTTGTTGTAGCTTTTGCCCTCTTTTGCTACCTTTTCCTTTATGTACCACCTTGTGAAAGCTGTCTGGGTCTTTCGTTGCATTAGGTTTGCTCTTATTCTCTGTTTTTCCTAGAGGGCAATCCCTGAGAAGATGGCCATGTTCATGGCATCTATGACATCTGAATGGGATATGCTCATAGTCCACCGTTTGAATCCATTCTTCATCAAAAACTTCCAATATAACTTCATCCGGAAGAGCTCCTGATAGATCCATTTCAACACATATCCTGGCAAAGGAAGTGTATTTTCCCCTTCTAGTGGCTTCTGAAGCTTTGACAAACCTACCTATTTTATTGCCTATGGCTGCAAACGATTCAGGTTGCCAGTAGTCCAGAGGTAGAGAATAGAGTCTTACCCAGACCAGGACTGAAGTGAACGTTTCTCGTTCCGGGACAAAGTTCATCTTCCATGGCCTCATATAGAGACCTGCTGCAGCATAGAAGTAGGGCCCTCCTTCGAACACTCTGTCCTTATCCTCAAGACTAGTGAACACCACAGTAAAGAAACCCTTTGACCCAAGGTGTAGCTCAATGCTTCCTTTAGGTTTCCAGTGGTATTTGATCCAAGTTTGTAAAGCTTTTTCTATGGGCCATAGTCCCATGAATTTGCAGATGATTGCGTAGGTTTGCATGTGCTCCCTGTGCGCTTGCAGAGCTGGATTATTTAATACAACTCTGGGGGTTATGTCAGCTTTGGGTTTACAAGGTCCCTTATGCTTTTTCTCTTTTGTTCCCTGTTGTTTGTCATCTTCCTCCTTGTCTTTAGTGCTGCAGTTCTGATTTATTTTTGCAGCTTCTTCCTCCTTTTCCCAGTTGCTCGTTCCTTCTCCCGAGACCTTTCTGACTTTTTCTGGGGGCTTCTTGCCCTTGTTGGCCACCACCTCCTTGTAGGAGGGAGGAGATCTCCCTCCTGGGCTTCCCTCCATGGATGAAAACTCCCTCTGTAGCTTGAAACCCTGGTCTGTCATTTATTTTCCGCTCTTGTGCCATCGTTTTTCAGAGGCCGTGCAGAGGCTATCACCGCTCCCATGTGTCTTCAACTGGTCTCAAAACACTGAAATATCATTTGTTGATATAAAAATAATTTTTCTCCACTAATGAATGAAACCAAGTGTTTCAAATGTGACAATTTTAGTTCTAGGGAAATTGAGTGAAAATCCAATTTTGCTAGTCCTCCCAAGCAATAGATTCAAGAGAGATCACCTCAATAAAAGGTGGTGAAAATATGGAAGGAGATATCAGATAGGTCTAAAAAATGTGGATTAGCATTGACAAGCATGATCAATATGAGCAATGGATTATTGAAAGTGGGTCCTCTAAGCACATGATTGGTGATAAGAGCAAGTTTTTTCATCTAAAAGAGTTTGAGAAAAGGAAATGTTAGTTTTGGAAATGATGCTTGAGCTCCAATGAAAGGAAAAGGGACTATACGGATGGCTGGTAAGAACAAGGCACAAAATGTGCTTTATAAGGATGGATTGAAGCACAATATACTAAGTGTAAGTCAAATGTGTGACAATGGTTGTGATGTGATTTTTAGATCTAAAGATTATGAAATCAGGTGTTCTATATCTAGAAAATTCGTGGGAAAATAAATTAGAAATGATAACAATATGTATGCAATTGATGATTCCAGAGTTAAGTGTTTCCTGAGAAAATAGATGAATGATGGTTGTGTCATAGAAGAATGGGCCACATGAATTTTGATAGCCTAGTCAAGATAAACAAAATTTAAGCAATTAAAGGGGTGCCAATACTCTAAAGTGGACAACATCATATGAAAATCATGTCAGTTTGGAAAGCAAGCAAGGGTTCACTTTAAGAATAAATAATATTTGACTTCCATGCCCTTGGAACTAGTGCATCCAGATGCCTATGGGCCTACAAGAAAACTAGAGGAGAAAGGTACTTCATTCTATTTGTTGATGATTTCACAAGAGATGCTTGGATCATGCTAATGAAAGAGAAATCAAAATCCATCAAAAAATCCAAAACTTTTAAATCTCAAGTGGAGAATGATAAGGATTTGAAGATAAAGTTCCTAAGACCCAAAGGAGGAAGTAAGATTTTGTCCGAGTTTGAAAAAGTTCATGAAGAGCATGGGAATAAAATAAAATACTTTATTTGAAAAACACCTTAGAAATTTGGTATGGTGTACATGAAGAATAGGCTAATTCAAGAAATGGTATGAGAAATGATGGATGAGTTTAATGTTGCACATACCTTTTGGGGAGAAGTTTCTGAAGAAACAATTTATTTGGAAAAAAAAAATTCTAGTCAGGCCACATAATGAAAAGAGACATTATGAGCTATGGAAAGGGAGTATTGCAAAATCATATTGTCTCAATTGTTTTGGAAATAGGTGCTATATAAAGAGGAACAATGGAAAACTTGAAAATTTTGACTTAGGAGATGATGTTACCCATTCAAAATAAAAGGCATCAAGTTATATAAAAGGACCAAGAAAATAGTGGAGTGCATTAATGTCCTAGTGGATGAGACATCACCAAAATTTGAAGAGCCTAAAGAATCAGTTGAAGCTGATTATGATTATGATTTCATAAAGTATGAAGATCAAGAAGTGTCAGATGAGAAAGAAGAAGAAGAAGAGAAGACCTCCTTAGGAAGCAAGGCTCCTCCTAGTTGCATACAAAAGAAGCATCTTGAGAGCCAAATAATTGGGAACAAGGAACTAGGAGTACAATAAAGGAGATGATTGATGTCCAATTTGAACTAAGCACACTTTGCATTAGTGTCCCAACTAGAGCCAAATAATTTTAGGGAGGCTAGTGAAGATAAGAATTGGATCAAGGTAATGATTGATGAGTTGGATCAAACTAAAAGGAACAACACTTGGGAGAAAATACCAAGACAAAACGTGATCTATATATGTATATCCTTGAGGTTTATGTAAATTGCAAGTGAATAAAATGAGTTTTTATGGATCTTTAAGCTGAATTAATACACAGATTAAAACATGAATCTAACTTATAATTTATAGAAAATTGCAGACAATAAAACCATAACAGTAACAAAAAAACATCAATTGATGAAGGATCTCACCCCTCCTGGGCTATGTCTCCTAGTCTAGCTTCCAATGCTTGGTCCTATATCATTAAGCTCATAACAATAGTGATTACATCAAGTTACAGTGCTCAAATAGCTTTAATAACAACACCAATGGATTCAAAGCTATCAAAAACCCTGTCTAGCCTCTTTCTGCTCCCAAAAAAACCAAAAACTTAGAAATTTATGAGCTCCCCAAGTTTTGTTGCTAGTCGACCTACAAATTTGCCAAGTCTAGCTAATTGTCCTACAAATATGTCCCTTTTTCCACTAACTGGGCAACAAATTGGTGCACCACTAGTGCAAATTCGTGATGACCTCTGTTTGTGCGTCGGTGGTCACATGACTCCCATGCGACTGGGGGTTGGCACCTAGGGTCTAGCCCCCTCTCGAGTGTCGGTGGTTCCAGGATCTTGGTCACATGGTCTGTGTTTAAATGTTGGGGGGGGGGGGCGCTAAGCCCTAGCCCCTGGTCACACCCCTGGTCTATGTGGGTGCGGTGACCAGGACTAGGGATAGCCCTCGTCCCTTAACCATACCTCCGCCCCAAACAATGTTTAAATATATATTTCATAAGTCCTTTAAACAAGGACTATGATTGGTGCATTGGTGTATGTGGTGTTTGGTTTGCAATAGGTTCAATGGTCGAATGTTGCGGAGTGTAATTTGGACTTCAACAAGTTTTTAGTGGCCACCGAGGTGCCACATGGCAGCCTCTAGCTGAGCCATGTGGCGGCCTCTGGTTGGTCCATGTCATCAACAACAAATTGACCAATAAAACACTGCCAACTCAGCACCACTAAAAACTTGACAAGTGGCGCAATGTCATTGGCTCTTTTTGAAGCCCAGTCATTTGCGAGCTCAGAAGGCCTAGTCAGCTTGTCACATCAACAATACAAACTGCTCACTGGGTAGCCCTACACAAACTTTTGTCTGTTTGCCAAATCGATCAAAACTCATTTCTAGGAGCATACGATGTGCGTTTTCGGTGAAATGAGTTGTGTTAGATTCAGAATGACCTCTATTCAGTCATTCCATTTTCTAACCATTCCAACAACTTTCATTTTTGAGCATATTTTTGATCGAATGGATCACTCCTCCCCACTGGAAGGTTTTGGACCCCAAATCTCTTTTATTGCTAAACAATTAGATGAGGGTACATCCCCCTCACCCTTCCTGTCTCAAACCATTGGAATTTTCCTGAACTCAACAATTTGAGCTTTTCATGAAAACTGATCTTTTTCCTTGATTTTGAAGACCCTATCTTGCTATTGTAGATACCATCTTGCTACAATTCCCCAAAATTTGCAGAACAACAAAATGTCCTTGAAGAAACAAACATATTATCTCCTTATTCGTTAATCAAAGGAAACTTAATCAACTTGAAATATTTCTCACCTCGAACATTGTCGACAGGATGATGTTTAGCTTGTCTTCCCTTGTACTTGGCTCGGCTCTTGACCAAGTGTGTTCACCATTGCCATGTACCATTTTGAAACCCCCAAGAAGATATTGTGGAACCTATTCCTTCTTTGTCAAATTACTTTGGTGCTTTCTCTTTGATCTTTGCACCCTTTAGCACCGACATCTTGTTCCCATCACTGTTCAACAATGATGTATGATATTGCAAATTTTTTTCATCGTGTTTACCTCTTTTAGAAGGCAACATTTTAGAGCCCTGAAAAAAATTATTACAACCATTCTAAACTTCAATGAATTCAAATTATTCATTTTATGTATCTCCTTGAAAGGCCTCATTCACAACATCTTTATGTGTGAACATTAACAAAGCAAAATTTTGACTTGCATTCACAATTCTCTTCATTTTTCCTAGATGCATAAGAGAAAAACTCATATTGTTCCTATGTGCTCTAACTATGTACTCATTTCCATTCTTGAATAAGTGATACTTATTATCATGGCGATGAAAAATTGCTCTCTTTTCATAAAGGTATGGACTTCCCAAAACTATAGCAGAAATTTCAAGCAGAACTACATCAAGTTCAAATTCGTCAAGAAAAGTTTGCAGTAATTGCAAATCTAAGGATGCACTTCCTTTTCATCTACAAATTTTCATTTTTACATATCTAGCCTAAAGGATATGGTCTGGATGTGCAATGATTTCTAGATTTAACTTCTGGACTAAGCCTTCAGAAATCAAATTTGCTTGAGAACCACTATCAAATAGTGTGTCAATTTGGGTATCCTTTGAAACAAATTTAATGTGGAAAAGTTAAATTCTTGTTTCATCATCTTGAGTATCATTGGAACAATTTGAAGAACTATTTCTTTCTATGTTCTTACGTTTCAAACTCATCACTATAATCTTGGTTTCATCTCCTGAATCATAACCTAAGTCATGTTCTATAGTTGCAACTATTTTCTCCTCTTTATTTTTAAGTTTGTTGGGTTTCAACTCTGGATGGAGTTTCCAACAATGGTCTTCATCATGGCCATTTTTCAAACAATGTTTTCATGTGAGTTTTTCTTTTTCCATTTTAATAGAAGCATTCTTCTTCCCTTTTCCCTTAAACTTAGCCTTTCCTTTCTCTCTAATTTCAAGGGAACTCTCACTTTTATCATCTGAAATATTTTTCCCTCTTGCTTCTAGATGCGTGGCTTGAACACAAACCTCATCTAAATTTGTGGGATTAAAAATAAGAATAGTGTTCCTTAGATAACTATGTAACCCCGATATATTTCAACAAAGTGTCCTGTGATGACAAATCTACACCTAATATCAAAGACCTTCTCCTAAAATCTTGAGTATAATTTTGAACACTTTGTCCTTTTCCTTGTCTAAAATTCTACCAATCCATAATACCCTTCTACATATAAGCTAAAGGATAAAATTGTCTGCTAAGTGCAGTAATAAAATATATCGAAGAGGTTGAGACCTTACCATAATTTTTCATTTCCTCTTGTGTTTTGGCTTCCCACCAAATCAATGCGGCACTTTTCAACCTTAATGAAGTCAACTAAATCTTTGTTTCATCATCCTTGATGTTTTGTCTCCTGCAATAGACTTCAAGTTGACGAACCCAATTATCTAGTCTTTCAACATTAACCTCAGTATTATACATAGGCAAATCGAATTTAATATCAAGTTTCAATAAGGGAGTTTTACCATGTCGCTTTCGAGATTGTGGAGGTGTTTGTGAAGGGGTAGTTGTGGAAAAGGATGAAGGTGACTGTGAATAGGAAGATGAAGGTGGAGAAGGTGGTGGTTTACCTCCATTCCCTTTTGAAGGCATTTCCTCATCTTCTCCTTTACCTCCTGAAGAACCCTCTCCCTTTGGAGGCTTGGAGCTCTAACCTTGTAATCTTGTGTTTCTCTCTTCATAGAGAACTTTCAGCATATGGGTCATGTCAAAGAATTCTTTTATGAAAGCCTTCCCATCCTCTGACATATTATCAGGTCCTCCTTCATGTGACATGCTTACTGAAGCTTCAGGTACAATTTCAGGTGAAATTTGTCGTGGAGATTGTGGCAAATGTGCCCTCCTTGTTCTTGTTCCAACATGAGAACCTGCACACACAAGCTTTCCTTCTCCTCTCTTGAGATTCAAACTTTTAAGCATCAGAAACACTTGCAAACAATTAAATCCTCACAGCAACAAAAAACCTATGCTCTGATACCAAACCTGATATGTATATGTATGTGCTTGAGGTTTATGTAAATTGCAAGTGAATAAAATGAGTTTTTATGGCTCTTTAAGTTGAATTAATACACAAATTAAAACATGAATTTAACTCATAATTTGCAGAAAATTGCAAACAATACAACCATAACAATAACCACAAAACAATAAGTGATGAAGGAGTTCACCCCTCCTGGGCTACGTCTCATGGTCCAACTTCCAATTCTAGGTACTATATCATTAAGCTCATAAAAATAGTGATTACATCAAGTTACAGTGCTCAAATGGCTTCAATAATAGCTCCAACCACTTCAAAACTATCAAAAACCCCTGTCTAGCCTCTTTATTCTCCTAAAAAGACCCAAAACTTAGAAATTTATGAGCTCCCCAAGTTTTGCTGCTAGTCGACCTACAAATTCACCAAGTCTGGCTAATAGTCCTACAAATCTACCCCATTTTCCGCTAACTTTGTGAAAAACTGACGAACCGCCGATGAAAATTTTGGGATCATTAATTTGCCTAATGACGCCTGTGCATGCAGCGGTGGTGACATGGCTCCCATGTGACTGGGGGTTGGTGCCTAGTTTCTTGCCCCCTCCCAACGCGCCCCTGGTTCCGGGCTCTTGGTCGCATGGTCTGTGTTTAAACATTGGGGGGGTCGGGCCTAAGCCCTGGCCCCTAGTCCTGCCCCTGGTCCGTGTGGGCACGGTGACCAGGGCTGGGACTAGCCCTTGGCCCTTAACCATACCTCCCCCCAAAACAATGTTTAAATATATATTTCATAAGTCCTTTAAACAAGGACTACGGTTGGCGCGATGGTGTATGTGGTGTTTGGTTTGCAATATTTTCAGTGGTCAAACCCTGCAGAGTGAAGTACGGACTTCAACAAGTTTTTAGTGGCCACCGAGGTGCCACATGGCAACCTATGGCTAGTCCATGTGGCGACCTCTGCTTGGTCCACGTCACCAACAACAAATTGACCAATAAAACACTACCAACTCAGCATGCTAAAAACTTGACAAGCGACGCGACGTCATTGGCTCTTTTTGATGCCTAAACATTTGCCAACTCAGCAGACTCAGTCAGCATGCCACGTCAGCAGTATGGACTACTGACTAGACAACCCTGCACAAAATTTTACTTGTTTGCCAAATTTATTAGAACTCATTTCTCTTACCATACAATGTCCGTTTTTTCTGAAATGAGTTGTGCTTGATTCAAAATGACGACCTCTATCGAGTTGTTCCATTTTCTAGCCATTCTGACAACTTTCATTTTCGAGCATATTTATTATCCATGGATCAAAAAGACAAGAATATTATTGGAACCAAATGGGTCTGCAAGAACTAGATAAATGAAGAAGTCCAAGTGTAAGAAACAAGGAAAAGATAGTATGCGAATGGTATACTCAAGTAGAAGGTATTATTTTTGAATAAACCTTTACATTGGTAGCTAGACTATATGTTATTACAATGTCCTTGGCATTTCCAAGCTTTAATAATGTAAATGTTTATCAAATGGATGTCAAGTCAAATTTCTTGAATGGTGAATTAGAAAAGGAGTTATACATAGAAAAAACCAGAAGGATTTCAGTTGTGTGATGATGAAAATCAAGTTTCCAGGCTGAGAAATGCACTCTATGGGTTGAAACAAGCTCCAAGATCTTGGTATGAAAAGTTGGATAGGAATCCACAACAACAAGGCTTATAAAGAGTATCAACGAATGATAATATACACATTAAATTTGAGCATGATCATTTTCTTATTATTATTGTGTATGTAGATGACATAATTTTTTGAAGCGATTTGGGGGAAATAGGCCACAAGTTTGTTGAAGAAATGCAAAAAAAGTTCAAAATGCCCATGTTAAGTGAGTTTACATTCTTCCTTAGGCTGCAAGTCACACAAATAGACAAAGGCATATCCATCTCTCAATCCAAGTATTTAAGAAAGAAGTTGAAAACATTTGGTATGGAGAACTACAAAGTGGTTAGCACACCTATTGTGGTTGGTTGCAAATTGAGCAAATACAATGAGCCTTATAAGGTAAATTAGTCCATTTATTGATCAATGATTGGTAGCTTATTGTGTTTAATAGCTTCTAGACTTGACATTAGAAAATTTGTAGGGTTGGTTGCAAGATTTCAATCTAATCCCAAGGAAAGTTATGTAAATGCAGTTAAGAGGATCTTCAAATATATCCAAGGAACCATTGATTATGGCTTGTGGTATCCTAAAGGTAAATATTTCAGTTTGGTTACTTATACTAATGCAAATTGGGTTGGTAGCATTGATGACAAGAAAAGCACATTAAGAGAAACATTCTTTTTGGGAGTTTTTTGTTATCTTGGGAAAGTAAGAAGTAGAACTCCATTTCATCATCTACTACCAAAGCTGAGTATGTAGTGGCAACCAATTATTGCACCAAAATCCTATGGATGAAGAAAACTCTACAAGATATGCAGGTTGAATATGTTGATCATATCCCCATCATGGTTGAAAATACTAATTCAATTAGCATTTACAAATATCCTATTATCCACTCTAGGACATAGCACATTCCAATAAAGCATCATTTTCTACAATATCAATTTGCCAATCATGTTCGGATATTAGAGTACATGGCCACTAATGTCAAAATTGTAGATATCTTTACCAAGCCTCTTCCAAGGGAGAATTTTTAGCATCTTAGGTAATATCTAGTAGTGGTGCTTTTTTAAAGGAATTAAGATGTTTCTATGGAGTTGGTAGTTGGTCAAATCTTGTACCAATCAACTGCAATTTGTTTTCTAAGTTTGTGGTGGTTTCTTGGTCCTATGTGCCTCATTGCAATGTGTACTACTTTTGCTTCTTCCCTTTATCTTTTCAAAGGAGCATGATTTTCACTTATGCAAGGGTAGAGTGTTCAACAACTTAAGGGGAGTATATATGGAATAAATTCAGGGGGAGTATGTTCATTTCTTTTAGCCCTACATGCATCCTCTCAAATTATGGTGGTCAAAACATGAAGGTCAACTTCCGACTGGCATAAACTTTGAATATTGACTCTGATTGAGGCCATATTACACCGTTGGAAATATATATATTGGTATAATATTACTAAAGGGAGCAACACTCATGGAAAAAAAAAATGAAAATTACCATTTCATGCCTCAAACTTATCTCGAAAGGTTTCAGATTGCAATTTGCTAAACTAGTTCCTTCCTATAAAAATGGTTGCATGGGATGATTCCTCTATTTTTTCCACTCTAAAAGCATACAGATAGGTGCCAAACAATATAATGATCCAATCCAATTTTCTTTCCAAATAAATTTTATTTATATATATATATATATATATATATATATCATGTTACACACACATGCACACACACACACACACATAATGTCTTATTCCATTAATAATTTTTAATTTTTTTTTTTTTTTTTTAACATTAATTGAGTAGAGAGATGATGAAATTGATTTTTATGGGTTCTTCATTTTTATGTTTTTAATGTTCTCGTTCGAGGAACCTGTGGGTTATGGGCCCACAAAATTTAAGCTTTCCTTACCACACTTTTATGACCAAGCATTATATACACCCTCAGGTTGACAGGTGGGCTATTGAACATGAAATGACGAACCTTGATAACGTGAAGGGTAACAGTTGATCTCTACCATGATCAATAGTGGATCATTTTTTGTGATGGAGTTATGGTTCTCCCTTACACCTACATCACTAGAGCTTCAATATTAACATGAGATCCTCTACACTTGCAACACATACACCTAAACTCACTCCAATCATGGAATATAATTATTATAGATTATAGGAAACACATATATAATTCAGAAATTTGATCACACAAAACAAAATTCGTTAAATCAAATGCTCTTTTATATTACAATGGCACCATCGTTGAGGAAATTCTCAAAAAATTGGCCACCAAAGAAAATTACATGCTTTAAACTTTATAAGAAATATGACAACATTGTGGATCATCTTAGATTTGCAATATGGTCCTAAAATTTATCGATGACTCCCTATGATATTTTAAGGATCCTGATTTCTGCTGGCAAGGAAGATTTCTTGCCATTACACAACAAATTGACTTATCTTTTAATAGTTGCACCATATAGAAACTCATTTTGATGATTTCTCAAAAACATTTTGTCTTTGATGTAAAGGGTGTCGATGCTTTTGCATTAAATCCTGAGGTAAAAGAAAATAAAAATTATGACCTCCTCGTAATATGATTTATTGTCACATCTTGTTCATCCATCAATTTTCTCCTCAACAATCAATAGTCTTTTCTTCTTAATCTAGGTGAGCTTCTCCACGCTCGTTGGTGAGTTGCAACCATGCCTGCATAG
Organism: Pinus tabuliformis; assembly: GCA_031772625.1. Taxonomy (NCBI): domain Eukaryota; kingdom Viridiplantae; phylum Streptophyta; class Pinopsida; order Pinales; family Pinaceae; genus Pinus; species Pinus tabuliformis. The sequence goes on from CM062814.1 coordinate 728,630,814, forward strand.
ACACCTCATTGGCTTTCCTCCTTTGGCTCAGACTTTTGGCAACCCATGTTCACCTGCAATATAACCTTTCAAGTACATCTTTTTGCTTAGGGTTTTGCATCAACTCACTCTCGCGACAATTCTTCCATGTGGAATTTCCACAAAAACTTCTTCTCCAACTCTACACGTAGGAATCTTTTGTGCTCTGATACCATTTGATGAAATCAATTTCTAGGGGTTTTTCATTTTCATGTTTTTAATTTTCTTGTTCCAGGGACCTGTGGGTTATGGGGCCACAAAATTTAATCTTTCATCGATGTGCTCTTATGACCAAGCATTGTATACACCCTTAGGTTGTGAGGTCAGCTACCGGCCATCAAGTGACAAATCTTGATAACGTGAAGGGATCATAGTTGATCGTTACCATGATCAATAGTGGATCATTTTTTGTGCTAGAGTTCGCGTTCTCCCTTATGTGTACATCACTATAGATTCACACTTAATATGAGATCCTCTATTCCTGTAGCACATACACACAGAAATCCCTCTAATTGTGGAATCTAATTAATATAAATTATGTAAATCACACAAAGAATTCAAAAATTTGATCACACATAACATAATTCATTAAATCAAATTCTCTTTTATATTACAGTGATTCCATGGTTGTTCCAATTCTCACACAATTGGCTACCGAAGATAATTACATGCTTTAGAATTTATAAGAAATGCAACAACATTGTGGATCATCTTAGATCCAAAATACGCTCCTAAAAGTTATCAACGAATCCTTATGATCTTTTAGGGATCTCGATTTCTATTGAGAAGGAAAATTTTATGCCATTACACAACAAACTGCCTTATCTCTTGATAGTTGCACCATCTAGAAACTCGTTTTGATAATTTCTCGAAAATATTTCGACTTCAATCTAAAGGGTGTTGATGCTCCTGCATCAAGAGGCACTCTTTAGCCCAGGTATGATGGAGATGTTGTAATGTAATGTCCTATAAACATTTTGACTACAACAAATAACATAAAACTAATGTTGTCAACAAGTGTTTAGCTCGAGTGATAGGGATGGTGGTTCCATCCCATCCACCCAAGTTCAAGTCCCTAGAGATATGGCTCGTCATATTAAGGCTAGAGGGATAAGAATTTTGTTGGAGTCTAGGATCCTGGCTCTAGTTCTGGTGGTCTGTAGACATCTAGGTCCTAGGATGAACAATGAGCTCCTCATATATGTGGCCTGCGAATTGCTACATAAATATTGGGATGTTGCTAGTTCCCCATCAAAATAAATCATTGAAAAAATAAAAATAAAACTAATGCTATGTTAAAATAAAAATAAATTCAAACTAAACTAATAAAAATAAATTTTGTGCATTATTATTATTGTTCTAATTATTCATTTTTGTTTTGTAGTTAAGGTATACTTGATTTTTTCAAGTTACCAATGGTTTTTGAGCTCCAGGTTTATGAGAACCCAAGGTATTCATGCAGAATATAAGCTCTTTAAAAGGGGGGAATTAAATGAGCCTGGGTCCATCTTAACTCCATATCTACCAAGAAATCAGAGGGATCAAATCTATTTTCACTCTAAAATAGGCTTGCTATAAGAGCCCTATCCTAGGGTCTTCTAACAGATCTATCTCTCTAGAATTTAACTGTAATAAGAGGCAATAATTAACTTACTCACAAAACTTTTAAACAATGAAATTTTTACCATTTATATCCTAATCCTTATAACTTATAGTGAACATTTCATTTTAATAAATTTACATGAGTAATCTATAGAGGAATACCTGAACCGGTGGCTGGTGGAGATGCCTTTGTGCTGCTGCTCCTGCGGAACGCTCCTCTTGACTGACCCAACTGGATTTATCTCCCAGCCAACTAGGATAATTCCTAGCCCAGGAAACCTCCACAAGTTCCCTAGCCCTCCAAGCCCAAGTCCAACCAAATGTAGTGTGTGTGTCCAAGATGAATGATCCATAACAAGATGAACAATATTTCCCTCCTCTCAACAACCCAAAAAACCTCCACAGGTTCCTAAGGTCTCCAAAAAAATCACAACAAATCCTAAAATCACAACCAACCCAAAAATCATAAGCAAGACTCAACCTCCCCCTTTTCTCCCTTCCCCCTTCCCTTTTTATACCCTCCTTCTCTTCTCCATCTCAACCATCTCTCATTAATGTCATTAACTTCTCATCCATCCTTACAGTTGACTTCTCTTCTCCCAAGTAAAGCTAGGAGTACATTTGGAAATGTGACATGAATATAAAATTGGGAAATTAATGGGAGAGGACCATGTCTTCTCCCAAGTAAATCTGAAAGTACATTTGGGAATGTGAGATGAATATATGTATTGATAATTAAATGGAGAGGACTATGTCTTCTCCCAAGTAAATGTGAGGGTACATTGGAGAATGTGAGATGTAATTAAATGGAGAGGACCATGTCTTCTCCCTAGTAAATGTGAGGGTACATTGGGGAATGTGAGAGGAATATAAATATTGATAATGAGTTGGAGAGGGCCATGTCTTCTCCCAAGTAAATGTGAGGGTACATTGGAGAACGTGAGATGTAATTAAATGGAGAGGACCATGTCTTCTCCCTAGTAAATGTGAGGGTACATTGGGGAATGTAAGATGAATACTTATATTATTTGAAATAATGGAAGGAGTCCATATCCTACCTAAGATTCAATTTGAGAAGGTAAGTTGTGAATTTGAATAATAGAAATCATTTTTTTTTTTTTTTTAACAGTGGAATCGCAATAGGGGCAGCCTCTTAACTCGCGTTACACAGGGTCGATTATGACTGCTACCTCTATAACCACTAGGAGTTGAGCCCACCCCTCTATACAACTCCAGGGTAAGTCTGGGGGATTTGAACTCGTGACCTTCAGTATGGAGCCCGCCTTTCTAGTGAACTTCACCGCAATGTGATTACCAGCTCACCTACCCCCGTGGGGCTAAAATCATGAATTTTATATCAGACCAATATTTCTCAATATTTTCAGATAATGTAAACATTAATAAATATTGCAGGATAAGATTTAAGTGGGGCATTACATACACCCCTCCTTCAAAAAACTTCATCTCGAAGTTAGAATGAAAAGATACAAGGAGTTCGAAAGCATAGAAAATCAGAGAGAGTTATAGCAATAAAATTTGATAAGTCAAACAATGACATTACTTCCCATCAAGAGTCTCCAACTGATCTATATCCTCCTATCCATCCTAACCTACTTCCGTCCCCACCCTATTCGTCCTCTGCTGCTTTATCAGTGGCAACGGCCATACTAACCGTTGATAAAACCAACATGGTGGAAGCATCGAATACATCGACCTAACTTCCCCAGCAGGCAACTAGCAATCGTCATCACACGTCTAGGGGAGCGTGTCCACCACTGCCCTCCCACGATTCCAGGTTTTGTAGGATACACGGTGGGAAATGCCTCCACCCTTCCTTCAGAACTAGGGTCAACGCCCTAACACAGACCATACTACAGAGCTGGTTGGACTTGTCATCAAATAATCTAGTCAGGTAGTCTTGCCACCTGTCATTTGTATTTTACTCATGTCATAAGAGTGCATATCAAGTTACCAAATGCAATAGAACAATGTACATTGTACCTTTCCTCATTGGTCGTCTCTACCTTCCCCAATGGAATGGTAGATCTTGGTTATCATATGATTCTTTCCAATCTGTAGTTTAGTTCTCATCCACGCATATATATATATATATAACCACAAAATAGATATAGATACATGATATTAAACATCATGTTTATTAAGCCCAATGTCCATGTGTCAATTTTTGTTGTTCATACTGGAAATAAATCTTACATTAGATAAATCATAATTTCACTAAGTCATTGATTAGATAAATCATATCTATATAAGCCTATATGATGCAACAATAACTTTGACAAGTCATGCACTAGATAAATTGTAACCAAGTAAGTCATACATTTGGTCATACATCCAACATTTCCATCATCAATACCAAATCCATCAATTTATTTTCACGTGTCCAACCAAATGTATATAATGTTCATAAATAACAACATGGAACTGCAAAATAGAACCTTAATGTAGGTGGCTATCTATGTTAAAATGGGCATCATAAACGCTCATGTGACATCCTTGTGGAACCCTTCAATAACAATTAGAGATAAAACAAATTCAACTGTCCGTCATGGAAAATAGAATTTGAACTCGGATATGCTATAAGGTGGTACCAAAACCAAAATAATGGCAAGCAACGGATTAGTGCACTATCAATTCCACTAGAAGGTGCTAGTATAAGTTTTATGCATATAATTTCTTTAAAACCTTAGTGAATATAAAAGTCCCACTCTTCCAATTTGATGGTTTTTCATCTTCCAAACCCATTTAGTTAATCTTGAAAATAAAAGACTCAAAACTTCAGAAACTGTTTCCAACATGATTTTCATACTTTATTTTTTTTGTAAATTGAGAGAAATGTCCTCTAAATGCTAAAAGGTTCAAATTTATTATATATTTAATCATTGTTTACTAGTACTAAAACAATTTCATGATATATACTGCAGCTCACAATATGACCAGACAAATGAGAAATAATTAAATGAATGGAATAATAGCCTTTGCCCTGCTACTATTAGTACTTCCCTTCCAAATGGCACCGCATCTCTAAAGATGCCTACTCTTTTCACAAGTGGCCAGTGACCACAAAAGTTGCGAAGAAAGTTGAGGGTCCCTTTTATCCAAAACTAGAGACACATTATTTTTCACAGCATTTTTATTCAACACTAGAATAAGGGTAAGAGCATATTCTAATATTTTCACTGATCTTTTATTGACTAAATAAGCTTCTATTTTAAAATCCCAAATCCTTGGAAGGTTCCTCAAATCAACATTTGTTTCCAACTATCATAAAACTATGATTTCCCAACAATATGACCAATTGGATGGGTCTTTGAAAGAGTTTTAATCATTTGCAAGCTGAGGAAAGCTTGCTTTTCATGCACCAATACGTTTTCTCTTCTTTCATATCACTGTGAGGGGCATAAACTATGAGACATAAGCATTGTTTTCCTTTAAAGAAGGACCATTGTCCTCCCCCTCACAAATAGTAGCATAATGAAGTGGTCTTTGGCATTCTTGGTTTAGTGTTTTATCTTTTCATGGCCAGCAATGGTGTCTTATCCACATGAGAAATCCTTTCAAACATTGACAAGAAAAGAATACAATGCAAGAGAGAAATAAGAATTAACATAAAATATTCCTTGAAAGAGTTTGATTCAGTTATTTCCCTATCTCTACAACCAACATCAAACAACTATTGATAAAAATATTTAGCATTTATCAACTCAATCATAACATCAGGTTATGAATCTCTGTCAGGTTGAGATTTAGAACGGGTCTTCTTAAGCTTAGTCCCGCGCTCAACTGAGTGATATCTTCCAGGATTGTTTCCACCAACTCTCATGTCGCCCCATTAATTTTTGTCTGGAAAACACTTTCTTTAACACCTGAGCTTCAATTTCCACATGTCTAATACAAGGCATGTTCATAATTTCTGATATTTGAAAGACCATCATTGATTCGTTTTCTTGTTACTAGGCATTTTCCTTCCATCCATTATTATTTTATTCAAGTAAGATCACTCAGTGGATATTACAATTCTCCATGACCACCTTAATGTACCAATTTTCTAGGTCTCACATGTTTTTTCTGCCTAGGTCTTGATTCTCCTTGAGTTGCTTTGTATACAGGCGATTTCCTTGCCCTTGGATCACATCTCTCAAGTCAAAACTGTGTATCTTATTGTCCACCGGAACTAGAGCTAGGATCAAGGGTTGTGCTAGTAGATAATGCATATAATGTTTACTTGAGGATGTGTTATTTTAAAACCAAATAATAAATTTCTTAATAAAAACAAAGCTAGAAAATAATATTAAATATTTTCCTCCCTGATGGGGATGTGATCCATGGAGGGACACTTTTGTTGAATGGCTTGAGGGGCTCACACTTGTCCACATTCTATCATGGCTTGGCACAGAGTAGGTAAAGGGTCTTTATTTTGCAACCTCTTGTCCTTTCATTATAAATGCATGGGTGAAGTGCTAGGGTGGCAAAGGTACTTTGTGTAGCGAACCAGTGGTGAGGTGAAATCTTCAGTGTACTGCTTCTTGTATTGGAGGGAGTGAGTTTTGGGTGTGTCTATCATATGCTTTGGTGTGCCCACATTGTGTTATTAATGTTTGCTATAGTATAGAGGAGCCATCCACTCCCATGCCATCATCTTTTGCAAAGACTACACACTTTTTTACTAATGAAAATCTATTTGCATTTACAAAAAAAAATATTAAACATTTTCTAAATTTGCTTATAGATTTCTATTTGTTAGATTTAACTTAAATATTAATTTAAATTCATCTTAACTCATAATTTATTAAGCATTAGATCATCTCTCTTTTATAACTGTTGTTGTCACATGCTTTTCAATTACATAAGTAATGAGTATTCTTTTATCACCAACTTTCTCCAATGCTTTATCTATTATTTACCTTTTTAAATTCTCTTATTAAAAAGTGGGAAACATGTAATTTCAAGTTACTATTGCTAAATTCTGTTTTTTTGTGGGGACTCCATCTTTTAATGATGATAATAATAATAAAATATTAGATCCAATAAATCAAAGTGCAATACTAAAATATTTCACCATAGTAAAATGCTTATCTTTTTCCACATTTATTTATTTTTTTAACAATTTTAAAATTTATGGTTTTAGGTTGGACTTTGTCTTCAACTTTTTCAATTTGTTGTTGATTCCCTATCTTTTTATTATTATTTTTAATGTTTGCATATCCTTGTTTAATTTTAAGATACTCCTTACTATTACCATTCACCGCATATGACTTTTGTTATATTCTTTGATGAATTCCTATCCCTCAATTCCCTCTCTCCAAGATATCCAAACTAATTTTCAGATGGAATGATGCAAATGAAGGGTGTGTTAAACCCAATTCTTATGTTTTTCAAGGATGCCCTATGATTCTATTGTGCTAGAAAAATAACCATGAATTTAAGTAAGGACTAAACTATAATCATGGGACAATAGTCTATAAATTAATTAATGTATATACTACATAGCTTAGGTATTGCAATCTCTGTCTCTTTTTTTCTTTACTCTTAGTTAAATTCCATATTGAATTTAGTTCATTGACATTGATACAAAATGACAATATTACACGTCTAACTCTCTTATTATATGGGTTAACACAACTCTAATGTCCATCGTGTTATTTATTTTCATTTTTTACTCCTCAACTTCCTCTCATAATATTCATCTATATATCATGACCTTTCACCTCATTGAGTATGTTTCATGTCTAATTCTTTTGTTTGCTAGCTTGTTTGAAAACTAATAGTAACATGATATGGATTGAAAGTCCATGTCCCAATGACATTTGAGCAATCAAAATCATTGTAGGTTTCCCCCTACCTCAAGCCACACTAACTTGCACTTATGGTTTGATTTGTGCCAACAAATTTCGAACTAGTGACCTTTCCACTATGGAGTTCCTTAAGAGAATAATATATGGTCAACTTCTCTACATCACCTTAGAAATATGTTGCATGTTGTTGTTATGTTGTATTTGTTTTCTATTTTCACCCTATATAGTCATCCTCACACAATTCCATACAAAATTTTCTCTAACCATCATCTATGAACTTTTACCTTTTATCGTCATTATTATAATGTACCCCAAATTCACACCTTTTTTTTTCTTTTACTTTTTTAGTGTATTGTTACTTTGCACTTTGAGTTGGAAAACCCCAACAATCAATAATACACATCTATTGGTTACACAGACAAATTTTTTCTCTATAATTGTTTACGAGTAAATGCTAATCATATCTTTGATTACTACCAATTTATAATTTAGAAATATAAATTTTCCTTTAATCTTTTTTAAGTTTCTATAGAAGGTCTAGATAATTGTCCAAACTACCTACAATTTCTACCCATTCAGATATTGATGGCTAATATTTAATTCTTTCTTATATTTTACTTTATATTCTACTCCATCATATTTAGGCTCCATAGATTTGGTTAAGGAGCTCAATGGGCTCAACACTTTTTAAATTGTGTTCATTTATATACCCGTCTTGACACCATGGCAATTGGGTTTAAAGATTGTGCTTATTTAATATGCTACACTTCCCCCTCCCTCCATCCATCCTTGGCATGTTTAAATGTTAAATTAGGGAGGTGGATACAACTTCATGATTTAACCATTATGTTTGGTAGCACGTGATAATGCCAGAGTCTATGAAGCATTGGTCCACTTGCCTGCCATCACATGGCTTTCACCTGGACAATTATTTGATTGATATAGATTTCAGAGGGTGTTCGGATGACTCGAATGTGTTAGGGTTCGCTTGGTTAGGTAGTTTACCCCTGATCCTGATCCAGTCCCATTTCTCCCATATGGACTTCGGTCATCACTTCACACTCTAACAACTCAGGTTTTCGGCCTTCGGCGATGGTCTCCCTCGCCAAGTGGCCCTGTTTCTCCTCTTCCATTTTAACTTACTTACATCCTTGGTTAGCGTAATTCTATGAATGCGATTTGAACGCCATCTGGGAGGGGAATTTAGGTAACTCTGGTTTCTTCCAAACATCTACCTGTTTAGTTCCTGCACCTCTCTTTTTTTTCTTGATTTAATTCCTCTCTATTTCTCTTAGCAAATTTGAACACAACGCTAGGATATTTAAGCCAGTAATTGCTTCAAAGTTTAATGATTTCAAATGTCTTTCTTTCTCAACCATTTTATCTATTCATTTTAGAGGCTTGCTCAGTTCTGGTTCTAGTTCTTGTTCAGGTAATCGATTTGTGCCCTTGTTGGATTTTCTTGCTCAGTTCATGGAAATGTTTTTCATCTCTGCTCACACTATTTGATATTTTGCTTCCTATTATGGGGGGAGTGCGTTTGGACGAGGGTTTATTGTCTCCTATAGGTAATGCGTATTTTTGTAAGGCTCTGGCATATAATTTTCCCCTTTCTGTTCAAGTAAACCCTATATGAAATATTTTATCTAGGGTATCAAGAAGGGTTTAGTGTTGGCGCTTTTCTCATGGCCTTGCACTAAATACAAATACCCCCCATCTGTTATGGCCTGTTGATAGGACATAATTTGTTGTTGTTTGATAAGGTAAGCATTTTTCTTCCTTTTGATTTGACTATTGATACTGAACTTATAAAAATATTCTTCAGGATTAATTTTCTCTTTCTGCCTCCCTGCCTGGTCTGACAGGGTTACGGCTAACATCCATTGCTCAGATCATGTGAATATTTGTCTTCGTGTTCTCCTTTGTTCCATATTTTACTCGGCGGTGGACATACTCAACAAAAGTACTCAAGACTTTTATTTTGTGGTTTAATAGGTATTGTGTTAGTCTCTATTTGCAGCACTGCTTCTTAACTCGGACTCTATGCAATATCCCCCGGGTACAAGTCTCTTACCATCACATTCTTTATAGGAGTGGGTGGATATGGAACTAGAACAATTATCTACCAGAACGGCTATCTCATGATTTGAAGTTTCTATACCTTGTGCACTTGTGTTAGCTGAAGAATCGAGTTCTTTTGATTTAACATCTATTTTATGGAATATTCTGGTTGGCTCCAGAGTTGCTCACGCAGCCTTCTTTTTTGGGATATTTAAATACTTAAGCTACTCTACATTGGTTCGGGATTCTCATTTCTGTGTGTATTTTTTTGAGAAGAAAAAAATACGGTTTATATAATGTATCAGTTCATTTTCAAAAAATGGATGCAATACATATTGTTATATATTCGTGAAAATAGTCCAAGAGGAAATAATCTGACCATCCACAAACATGGACTCAGAGAAATAATTAAAATAACATCATAAATCGCCATGCAGCATATGATTCAAAATATATGAAACAACCAAAGAATAATAGTTGCAGCACTGGGAATAAACAGAAATTACTAGTGTCATGGAAAAGGAATTGATCCACACTCACTGATATGATCAGAATCTAAGAGGGTATAAAAGAAAAAACCCAAATTTGCTGATAGGCCTTCCTTGGAAAGTGTATGAACTGTCACATTTGCTTCTCTATAAATGTGCTGGAAAGAGATGGACTGGAAAGACTATCTGAGAAGTTCGATTTGTAAAATCCATCTACGGAAATGTGGTGGACAAATATTTGTATTGTTAGTCAATCTGTCTATAAGAACATGAGAGCTGCCATAAACATGCAAAGTGTCAATCTCCAAGTATCTAGTGAACCAAAAGAGTCCCAAAGTAACAATACCTTGACCCACATATTGGACCCAGTAACTCCAGACCAAGAGATTGTATAGTGTCTCCATTGATCCACCTAAAGCCAAACCCCACTACCGCAACTTCCTCTTTGTGCCGCACCGTCAAAGTACCCAGTCGGAAAAATAATAAGATGGCGAATGTGCCCGAAGCCCCCTTTTTCTTCTGTGGAAGTAAGGGCTTGTTCCCCGGCCAAATAAGAATATTAGGAGAAATATGATGAACATTTATTTGTACACCGTCAAATATAAACTTGTTCCGAGCCTTCGAGATTTCCCAAAACAAAAAAGGTGGAGTTTCTTGAAATTTCCCACCAGATTCTAGCCACCATTTAGCCACCATTTAACATACTGTTCAATAGAAGTGAACCTCTAGTAAGATTCAGCGACTTCCACCATAATGTTCTTCGATTTTCCATCCCATGCTATGTGATCGCCGTCCTCTAATCTGCAGAGTCCCACCCACCAGAGCTTCTAAATGCAGTGCTCCACATTTTGTCCGTCTAGGCCTATGTCTATAGTAAGCATGATTATGTTACCTTTTGTATTCGTCCCTACATTTTCTGTAATTCTGCTTTTACTACTGCTACTTGCATATGTTTATCTATTTCACAATTTCTATGTTCAGGTATTAGTTTTTCTTGTAATCTGCAGCCTATGTCAAAACTCAAGTGCTAAATATTATAGATGCTGCACCTGGATAGTTATATATATATATATATATACTTTCTAAGAAACTCTAAGGAGGTTTGAATTTTTTGTTTTTTCATATTGATAGATTCTCAAATTATAATTAAATATTGAGTAAAGGGCTCTTCCCTCTGCACCAATATACAATTATAGCACTCTTACTTTATAATTGAATATTCAGTAAAGGGCTCTTCCCTATACACCAGTTTACCATTATATTACTCTTACCTTTGAACATTTCTAATGGAGTCACATTTATAAAAAATAATGCCCATATTAAAATGAAGATATATATAGATATATAATGCTATTATGTGTGAATACATATAGAAAATTCTATCTTTTTTGTTTGACATCATATATATTTGAAAGCAGTTGTGCATACTTTGTATGAAGAGGTGAAAGTCAAAATTAGAACTTCAGCAAGCATTTTTCAAAGTTTTAGAAGTGATATTGGGGTCAAGCAAGGTTGCCCACCATCTCCCACTCTTTTTGGTTTATATATTGACGAGCTTGAAGAGTGGTTAAATTCGCAAGGGGTGATGGTATCTATTTGTGCAAGTTTGTTATAAGGCTTCTTTTGTATGTAGATGATCTTATTTTGATTGCTAAATCGGTCTTGGTTTGCAAGAGCACTTACTATCCCTTGAGCATTTTTGTAGAAGTGTGGGGATGCAAATCAATATCAACAAAATGAAAGTAGTGGTCTTCTCTAAGAAAAGAAAACATAACCAACATCAGTTCTACTTTGAAGGCAACATTCTGGAAGAAGTTGCGGGTTACAAATACCTCAGGATTGACTTCAACAAAAATCTAAGTTGGAATGGTTGTAGAAAGAAAAGAACTTTGGGGGGTTGGAAAGCATTTTATGCTTTTCAAAATAGGTGTAGAGAGGCAAAGTTATAGGACTGGAAGACCACTCAAACTCTTTTTGGGCTTCTAGTGATTCTCTATGGTTGTGAATTGTGGGCTAGCAGTACCTCCGACATGCAGTGGAGACAAATTGAGAAAATTCAGAGACGTTTGATTACAAACAAATTTAAGATTAAAAGTGCAATTCATTATGACATCTTGTTAAGTGAAATAGGGACTGCTCCTATTGAAGCAATTGCTATGGTGCGAGTCATAAGGTATTTAAAAAAAATGAGCAAATGGAAGAGGGTAGATGGCCTAAGGTTGTCTTTAATGATAGATTGTGCAAGAGCAAAAAAAACTTGGATGCAGCAAAATAAAAAATGGTTTAGTAAATGGGGTATTTGCTTGAACGCGTGTGCCATAAACAACAAAGAGATAAAAGCTTTTGTTATGGAAAATTTCTACAAACGTACTTGGGATAAAGAGCTAGGAAGAAAGAAAAATTACTATATTGAAGTGTTTAATCCCACTCATAATCATCAACCAAAAGCATACATAGAGGCCAATATCTCTTGGAGAGCCAAAATTCTTATTGCTCAGTTATGGATTAATTCTCATCAACTCCGTTGTGAAACAAGGCGCTGGAAAATACCAAAGGAAGTGTGGGAGGAAAGGGTATGCATTTTTTGTTCTTCCGGAAAAGCGGAAACAGAAAAACATTTCATTTTAGAATGTGAGACCTTCAAAGACAACAGGGAAAGTTATGCAGATATGCTAGCAACTAGCTCTTGGGATAATCTATTTAGTAAAGGGTTTGTCGAGAAGCTGGGAGCATTTATTGTGAAGCTTCACAGAAAAAGGGCTGAATACATCATGCAGATGAAGAAGCAATCTGTCCCATAGGCTATCTTTAGTCTTGTGGACGTTAAAATAATTTCTTTCTTTCTTCTTTCTATATCTATTATATGTATATATATTTATACTTGGTTATGTAGATATCTCACTCTAATTATTGGCTATTTTGTTGCTATGCTACGCCCCTTCTATTGGAATTGGTCACTTTACTCTCTTCTATAATTAACTTTTTTTTCTTATCAAATGGTCTAAAGTGAAAAATGATAGTCATTGCCACTATATCAATAGATAGAATTTACACCACTAACTTTCTTGCATATCTGAATTACTTGTTTAAACCAAAACATATTTGAATTAAAAATTTATAAAAATTGATTACAAAATTACTATACCATTAGCTGCCACCCCTGAGAATTAACCCCAAAAAAAAAAAAAACGAAGGAATTTAAAAATAGTTCTTATTCATACAAACAGGTCGATCAACTTAAAAAAAAAGAAAAAAAGTAACGAAGCAGTTTGTAAAGTAAATCAAAGTGGAGTTGTAATGGAAGAATGGTAATGTAGCATCTTTAGCATTAAGCATTGTCGTTTCATTTACAACATATAAATTATATTATTTGTGGGTACAAAAATTTTTACAAGGTGGAGCTGAAATTTTGAAACGTTCTTCTCTTTTAACAATGTGGCACCTATGATTATGGAATAGGATCGCCCTCTTGCTCTCACTAAAAAAACCAAAAAAATATAGTTTTCCATCTCATTCTTGCCACTCAATCACATCATTAATTTTTTAATCTACCATTTGGCACTGGATCAAATCATTAAATTCTTTAATCTTTAATCTACTGTTTCCCAACATATTTGGGTTTTAAATATATAAAGGTGCTTGGGTTGAAGGAATCGTTGGACATTAAAGGAAATGTTTGTGTGGAAACTTTAAAGTCGTCCTTGAAGACCGATGAAATCTCATTAAGAAAGATTTACAAGTTTATAAGAAGTAGACCGAGAGAGATTGTTGGTGACATGGTTGCATAGTGCTGCAGATTTCATGTGAAAGTGGCAACGTCGGGTTGGTTTCCTTCACTCATAGGGACATCTTAACCGCGTATCCTCTATCATACTTGCGTCTTTATCAAGAATGATCATGGAAATATTGGACATCAGTGCTTTAGGTTTTCTTGATCTCTTTACTTTTACATCTTATGATTCTCATGTTTCACTGGTCTATGTTATGCATAAGAAAATACAATAGTTTTGAGTGCCGGAGAAACATTTGTTAAAAACATAATAATCAAATTTATTGAATTAAATATGCGCAGCTCATAGGTGTGGAACACTATCTGGAGACTGCCTCTACAGAACAAGCTCTGCCCTTACAATCATTATATGAGAAATATATAATTTACACACAATTAGGGAAGTTGAAACAACACCCTAGAAATCAGGAACAAACTCCTAATCTAAGTTTCGGTTGATCTGTCACTCCATTAATACATTTCATCATTAATCTCAACACTCTCCCTTAATGGAGAAATGGATTCACAAATATGCCTAACACTTCCCTAAACAATTCAGACTTGATTCTACCAAGAGGTTTGGTAAAAATATCAGCAACATTGTCACAACTATTACAATACTCAATATGGATTTCTTTTGACTGAACTTTCTCCCTGACAAAATGAAACTGTGTATCTATATGCTTTGTGTTCTTATGAAATACTAGATTATTTGCAAGTTTGATAGAGCTTTGGTTGTCACATTTGATCACTATTGCAACCTTCTGTTTTTCTCCAGCATCAAGGAGAAGTCTCGTCAACCAAATTGCTTCACATGTTGCTGCTCACATAGCTTGATATTCAGCTTCCGCAGAGGACAAGGATACTATGTTATGCTTTTTGCTGCTCCATGTAATGACCGCGGATTCAATGCTAAATGCATATCCTGTTATGGATCATTGTTGGGCATGGAATCTCCCCAAGGCATGTTTTGGAGCTCAAAGCCCAATTTTTGACTTAATCTTGTTGTAAAGACTCTGCGAATTGCGAGCGCGAAGCGCGAAATGTATGATAGAGTCACAAGGTTGTCCGCCCTAGTCTTGTAATGTAATGTCGGCCTACCCATGGTTCGTGAACCATGGGATTTTATAAATAGAGCAAGGCTCTAAGTGTAAAAGGAAGGGAAACGGAGAAAGTAGAAGCGAAGAGCAAGAGTCTAAGTGTCTAAGTGTGTCTTGGGTCATAGAGTAGGAGAAGGCTCTGCAGCTAAGTGCGTAGAGGCCTAGTTGTCCACAGCTAAGTGCGCGGACCCCTGTAACTGAATGTGTAGGGTGGAGTCGAGTCTGTAACCAAGGAATGAAATAATAAAGAGAATTTTTATCTTAATTCTATGTCTCTGTTCTTGGGTTATTACATGTTTGATATAAATTGCAAATATATTGTTCATTTACTCCGCACACCTATATGAATGATTTATATTGCCAAGTATAACTTAACGCATATAAGTAGGCTGAGTTAATCAACTAACAGTGGAATACTAGTAAGGACTTGGGTAATAACAACGTTCAACCCCCGAGTAGGGTTGCACGAAGGCAACATCTCAGGCTGCGAGGTATGGGTAAGTACGCATAGCGACGTGCACGCAGGTTTGAACCGGGAACCACTTGAACTCATCAAAGATATCCAGGGTGCGAAAACCTGGTTCTAGCACCCTCCCATACTACATCGGGTGAAACCTCAGTCCGCGCTCCGCGGATTGTTGCCGAAAGGGGCAGTAGTACCAAGATTTGTTTGGCTAAATCACCTCTGAACCTCGGTCAGGCCCTAACAAGCCAACAATCGTCTGTCATCTACATTTCCAGCTCAATCGGAGTCTGAAAATCCTATCAATTTAACATCACATGAATTAGCATAAACAATACCAAAATATAAGGTTCCCTTGAGATACCTTAAAACACCTTTTGGTGCAACTCAATGGCTCTCAAGGGGCTTTGACCTTAATTGGCTCAATGCACTAACTCCATAAGCCAAATATGGCCTAGTTGTAGTCAAGTAGATTAAACTCCCAACCAGTGGTCTATATAAAGTCGCATCTGCCTCCTTAGATCCATCATCATTCTGAAGTTTTATATTCTGTTGCAATGGTACTGCTACAACTTTGCACTGATCCATTCTGAACTTTTCCATTAAGCTCCTGACATACTTACTCTGTGATAGAAAATTTCGTCCAGAATCCCTCCAAACTCCCAGCCCTAAACAATAATATAGCTCTCCAAGGTCTTTCATCTCAAAGACTTGTGACATATGCTCCTTGATTTCTTTAATGAGATTATCAACATTCCATGTAATGATTTGATCATCTACATATAAAGAAATCAAAACAATCCTTCCCTCTTTATCAAACACAGTGTAAAGATTAGGGTCATTTTTACTTCTTTTATAACCATGTTGCAGGAAAAATGAATCAATTTTGTCATACCATGACCTGGGTGACTATTTGAGTCCATACAATGCTTTCTTCTAACTACGGACTAAATGTTCTTTACTCTGTTTGACAAATCCCTCAGGTTGCACTAAGTAGACTTCTTCTTTTAAGTCCCCATTTAAAAAATTAGATTTAACATCTAGCTGGTGAATCATCCAATGGTGTTTGGTAGCTAAAGCAATTATCATTCTGATTGTGTTTAATTTAACTATAGGGCCAAATGTTTCATCATAATCTATACCTTCTCGCTGTGAATACCCTTTTGCAACCAACCTAGCCTTATATTTATCTATGCTCCCATCTGCTTTAAATTTAGGCTTATATAACCATTTGCATCTTATGGGTTGTTTGCCTTTAGGTAGTTTAACTAAATGCCAAGTTTTGTTTTTGAGAATTGACTCATATTCCTTTTCCATAGTAGCCCTCCATTCACTATATTGACTAGCTTCTTTATAATTGGAGGGTTCAACAACATTCATCATATTATTTATAAAAGCATTTTCCCTATATCTCGCTAGCAACTGAACCTTCCTATCTGATCTCCTGGGTGGTGGGGTAGCTTCAAACCTTGTCTGATCATCCTTTTGTGGACTTGGCTTGACAGCTACACCATCTTCTTCCCCTTCCTGCTGCTACTACTCATTGTTGTCACCTGATTCATCACTTCCTTCTTCCACCAACAAGGGCACGTGCCATTCTTCATTAGCATTCTCATGGCTTCCATCATTAACCCGCTCATGAAACACTACATCTATAATTGAAAAAACTTTATGAGTGGAGGGATTAAACATTTTGTAAGCCTTAAATTTTGTACAATACCCAACAAAAATACATTTGATGGCCTTTCAATCCAATTTCTTTCTATCTTCCTTTGGGACATGAGCAAAGACTTTAGAGCCAAAAACTCTCAAATTCTTAACTGCAGGCTTATAGCCAAATAAAGCTTCAAAAGGAGTTTTGAAATCTAAACTTCTTGTTGGACTCCTATTCTTTAGATATACTACAGTATTAATTGCTTCGACCCAAAACCCATTAGAAACATTCTTACCTTTTAAAATACTACGAGCACACTCCACAAGGGTTTTGTTCTTCCTCTCTGCAACCTCGTTGTGTTGAGGAGTGTGGGGTACTGCAAACTATTGTTGTATCCCATGATCTTTGCAGTGTTTGAGGACACAAAATTTCTTGTATGCTCCCCCTTGATCTGAGCTAGAATCTTGATGCATTTACCTGTCTGCTTTCAACCATACTTCTGAACTCCTTAAAGTATTCAAAAGTATGGATCTTCTTCTTGATGAAACGCACCCAGGTAAATCTAGTACAATCATCAATAAATAGTAAAAAATAGTATGCACCACCTAATGACCTTCTCTGCATAGGCCCGCATAAATCTGTGTGTACCAGCTCGATTATATCTCTCCTCCTTCTATCAGCGTTCACAGGAAATTCATCTATGTGCATCTTTCTAAGTGCACATGCATCACAATCGATATGGCAGGCTTTAAATTAGGAATACCTTCGACCATACCTCTTTTCTGTAATAGCAACAAATCAGTGAAGTTAATATGGCCGAACCTCTGATGTCATAAGTCCACTGTAGTCATGGTAGAGGATGTCAATGCCTGATGTGGTGCGCTTTTGACATTTAGCTTGTACAATCCTCCCACACGAATACCTGATGCAATAGGCTTCATACGATCCAACAGGTCTTTAATAACACAATATGATTTATAAAATTCTACCTTGAGATTCTGATCAGTTATCGTAGAGATAGAGATCAGATTTTTTTTATCCCATGTACAAACACTACATTGTGAATATGTCTAATATTTACATCAGGCAAAACAACTAGAATATTACCATAACCTTTGATTTGGTACCCTCTATCATTTCCAAGATAGATGTTTTCTCCACTGCTGGTCTCTTTGAAGTCTTCAAACCATTGTCTATTCCCTGTCATGTGGATGGATGCACCTGAGTCCACAAACCAGGTATCTGCTTCATCATCCTTAGCTGAAAACGCAGAGTCAGATATGAACAGTCTAAGGTTCTAACTCTGTTCCTCATCAACAAAATGACCTGCATGTTGTTTATGTCTCTTCTGGCCTTCATCAGACTTCTTCTTCATGCAATATCTGGCTATATGGACGATTCTACCACAATAAAAAAAATTGGTCGCAGAGTCATTTCTATTGAAATACGTACCTTGAGGTGGGGGCATATTTCTCTGTGGGGTTGCACTGCTCTTCTGTGCTACATTTGGCTTTCCTTTGAAGGGCTTCTTCTTTGCCATTAAGGCCAGATCTGAACTCTGAGGTTTATGAGTTAGCTGCCTTTCCTCCTCTTGCATGAGGATCCCTGTCAATTCTTCAAACACAGGGGGCTTTTTCTCTTGCATTCAAGCCAATGATGAACATTTGATACTCGCCAGTCATACCATTCATGGTAAGCCTGACCAAATCTATGTCTGACACAGCTTCACCCATGTCACCCAGCTTGTTATTGAGCTCCTTGATCCGCAAAATAAATGCTACAACTGTCTCATTCTCCTCCATCTTGATGGAGAGAATCTTGCTCTTCAAGAACAACAATTGATTAGTGTTCTTGACCTCATAGAGATCCTTGAGCGTCTTCCATATTTCTGGTGCAGTCTTGCAATCACGCATATGGGAATAATTCAATCTTTGACCGATAATTTCAGGAGCATTCTCGCCTTAGTCTTTCACTTATCCTAGTCTTGGATTGTTGTTGTTGTTGTTCCTCCTACAAGCACGTTCGTCTTCACCTCATCATTATTCACAATTTCCCATGCATTGTGTCCCTCAAGCAGGGTCTGTAATTTAAATTTCCAACCAAAATAATTGTATCCATCCATCTTGTTATTCTCAATGAGGTATGCTTCTGCTAACTGATTATTCATCTTGAATAATAAAAAACTTCAACCCCAACAACTTAAAAGACAACCCTAGATCTTAAAAACTACTACAAATGCCAGATCCAATGAAAACTTCAATTAAAACTAAGCCTAAATCCCTTTTTTAAGAGATAACTCCAAATTCCTTCCTTAAAAAAATCTGCCCCCTTTATCAGATAATGAGCGCCCCTTTTTTAATTAAAGAATTAAATTTAAAAAAATTAATTAAAAAAACTTTAATTAAAATCTTAATTTAAAACATTCCAATATCTATTGTCTCGCTCCCCTCTATCATGAAACAATCCAGCGTAATTTGAAATCTAAGCCTTTATAAACCAATGGCTTCGGAGACTCAGAAAATGGGACAATGTAGCCGATAACGACTCCTTTTTATGCAAAATCATCGCCTTCCGTATGCAGAGGCTTCCTGCGTGAAGAATCAAATCGAGATATGCTATGCAATCTTTGTTCTGTGTGGAGGCACCATAGAACACATACCAAAACTCCAAAGGATCTCGATGTCCTCGCAGGCCGCTCCACCACTTCCGTCGTGCAGATCACACATGTAGACTATGAAAGCTCCTCACAACACACAAACTGAAACGCCTCTTCCCAGGTGCCCCCACGTCTTCCACATGTTCAAATCTAGCTCCGAGGCATGGAGTACTTCCACATGTTTAGATCCATCTGTCACGCTACCGAGGTGCATCCACAATCACGAATAGAACATCCACTATCTAACCTGCAAGATCAGGCTATAGCAATGGATTGCAAATGAAAAAACGTGATTGCACTTGGGCAACACTCTCACCTTTTCTCCTTCCACAAATTCGCCCAAACAGATGGGACAATCCATGGCCACGACAAGCGGGTTGGAGGTTGTGGTGTAAACAAAGATCGTCAGCGATTTTATGGCCTCCCTCAATCTGCAAACTTCATGCAGTTGCAGATCCCAACCTCACCAAGCACCAACTTAATCGTAGAGGCTCAACGCACCAAGCAGAGCTCAATCGCAGAGGCTTCCTGAAACCTGTAAGCTAGCTCAGTGAAAATAACATCGCCTGACTGAACCCAGAGCACTGCCCTATGTCCTCTTCACACGCAGCAAAAAAAATCATCTTCAGTAGTGTCTATGACGTGCGTTGACTGCAGTAGAGCCGCACCAGTGAGAAAAATGAAAAATCGTAAGGCATGACTGTATCGGCATGACTATGGCACTGGATCCCGCACTGATCGGTGCTAAATTGCCTTTAAAAACCACGCCTCCTAGATCTGTCTCCCAGGCACATAGATTTTCCTCACAGCCTTCATTATAACTCCTGCACTTAAGGTTGTAGGCAGTCCTCATCCCTGTGGCTCTAATACCATCTTAAAAATAGAAGAATCAAATTTATTGAATTAACCCTGAGCAGTTCATAGGTGTGGAACACCACCTGGAGACTGCCTCTGCAAAACACGCTCTACTCTTACAATCATTACATGAGAAACATATAATTTACACCAAATTAGGGAAGTTGAAACAACACCCTAGAAATCAGGGACAAACTCCTAATCTAAGGTTTGGTTGAACCTTCACTCCATTAATACATTTTGATCATTAATCTCAACAACATTTAAATCTTTAAATCCTGGAATGAATGCAATGTATATCAAGATTTCTCTACATAAAAAAGAAACCCAAATCTAGGCTACATGGAATCAACTTCTGCAGAGAAAAGAAATGGGTGTACGTATGGCAACTTTTGCAAGTTGCAAATCAAGAATTATGCAAATTCTTTCCCAGATGAAGATATATATAGAGTCATTACAACCAAAAACGTGAAGGAACATTATAGTTGTAAACATCGTTTCTATATGGAAAACGCTGAAGCAACTTATGATACCGGTATATATAGGTCACTACAGCTTAAGAGAATATCATAATAGTGAAAAAAAATACTTCTGGATTTGCAATGGAACCGTCATCAAACCCGTCTACAACATTTACCCAAAATGACATTTCACTGTTTTTTTAGCATTCCAGCTTGGATAAGGGCGAAAGCTACGAATCTGCATGGACAAATACCTTCAATATCGAAAATATCAACTTTGGGGCCTCTAGAATGTCATTGGAACTGAAGGGTGTGTTAGTGTACAATTGTATGTTAACACAATTATGTTTGTAACTTAATTAGCTTATTATAATATCAATTTTAGTATTCTATAGTTATTAGACTTCTTAAATAATTTTGAAGTTTAATGATGGTTTGCAATAATAAAGGACGTGTAATTTGGTTTTTCTTTAATAATCAAATTAATGGGATTGTGCTTCCTCGGCAATAGTAAAATCATAAAGAGGTGGTATTTGATTTAGTTTTCAATTTAGTATTTTTACTTTACTTTATTTTATATATATATGAGAATGGGGATAATTAGTTTATTGATTTTTTTTTATTTTTTATTTTTTTGAAAGTCAAAGCTCTATCCATTAATTAAAAAAGGAGTACATTAGTTTCAAAATGCAAGTAGTCTCACCTCAACTAGGTTTGTTGACTACTACGATCAACATATGACAAAAAAAACAAAAGAACAACTAGCGACATTGTCCATAATTTAAGACACCAAAATCATCAGAAAACATATAAAACAAATAAAACATGTGTAAACATGATCAGTCCTCTGAAGTAATTGAAACAGGATTGTCCGGCGCAGTCCCTAGAGGAGGAGGAGGGTGGAAGGAGCAATGCACATGGTCCTTGAAGTGCACCATCCCTGACTCCGACTTCTCTAGCTTCTTTATTAGAAAATTTTGACTGCACCATACCACCATGAACCGTTCCCGAACATGACACTGGAAGTAATGCATCTTGTTAAACATAGCAATGAGCGCTACATGTACTTCATGCTACACCCTCTTAGCCACTATAGACTGGATCAAATCCTATGAATTATCGAGATAACAACGATGATCCACCATGCCTCCATGCCCAGGTTGTCTCACTTTTCCCCGGCTACCAGCGCCCCTTCATCGCGACCCCCCACCCCTCTTCGGAGTCCGTGGGGTGCTTCCCCCATGACCAGCCGACGAACTACCAAGACCACCACGACCAGCTGACGAACCACCACCACCATAACCCCTAGAAGCCGTCTGACCCACTCTGCTAGCAGTGCGACCACCCCAACCAGAGTTTGGAGACGCTTCTACCGCCATTTGATGGGCCTCTAAATTAGACATAAATTAAGGCCCATGCCTCTAAATTAAACATAAATTAAGACCTATGACCATCCTTCAGCACATTAAACCTTTATTTTTGCATTAGATAATATAATTTTAACTTTAATATATTCATTAGGAAGGTTTGTGAATAATGTTTGATATAATGTTTTAGAAAAAATGTGATGCTCCACAACCCTAATGAAATATTGGGGGTTCAATGTGTTACAAATTTGTACCAGAGTTGATTATTAAGCTCAAGAAAAAGAAAACAAATTGATACCTTGAATCCTTAATCGAGCATTAAAACACTGGGTATGTTACAAAGTGGTATATGGACATGATACAGCATAAACATATATGGAGATTCCTAGGCCATCATCAATCATGTCTTGGGATTCTCCACTATTTCACACCCCCATCTACAAGGCTAGCTAAGGAACATCACATATCTTCAAGACACTCTTCAGAGAGTCACTATACAACATATCCACAGAATTCACAATACTGTTGCAGATGCCTTGTCTAAGCAAGGTCTACTCGACATTTTGGATGGGCTTCATATCACTCTAGAGGTGGATGGATGTTCGATAGATGCTAGTTTTATGTCTTTACCTTGAGTTTTTGTCTACACTGCATTTTACACTGTATTTTGTTTTTTTCTATGTCCACATCATAATAGATGCTCATTGTGGAATTCACATTTCTGGGTTTATTTTGTCTTGCAATGGATGGATATTTCATTGTTATAGGCTTCTTCCTTCGATTTTGTTTTTGGTACATGTGTTGTTTTTATGTGCACTTTGTCTAATTGTAGAGACTGGACCTGGTCCTTTTTTATATGGCACTAGGCTACTATTGTTCTATGTGGTAATATTATGCTTTCATGCTGAATCTAGATGGATCTTGATGTACTGGTTTTACTACAGTATAATAAAATCAATGTTTTTTCTTTCCTGAAAAAAATTGGTATCAAAGTATGGTTTAACACTAGATCTAGATGGGCTTGAGAATAGATGAAATGAGAGCTCTGATAATATGTTAAAAAGTGGTAATAAAACATGGTTTAACACTGGACCTCGATGGGCTCAAGAACATATGAAATAAGAGCTATGATACTATGTTGCAAGTGGTATTAGGGTTAAGGTTCAACATTGAACCTAGATGGGCTTGATTAGTAGTTTTGTGTTATTTCAATAAATAAGAAGATTTTCTAGCAGTGAAAAGAAAGAGAAGGATGTCCATTAGAAAGACACAACTCAGTATTGAAATGATCTCTTTTGAGGAAAATTGGAGAGAAGAGTTTGAAGGAGGACATTTCGAGTTGCAAAGTAGATAATGAAAAACTCATTAGAGAACAAAAAGAGTACACAAATCTAAACATGATATTGCTACAAAACATGTCATACATGTTATGGTTGTTATGACACTCGATGACATCTTTTAAAAGGATAAACATTGCTATAAACAATTCGAAACTAAGGTAAACTGAGGAAAATGTAAATGCCATTGAAATGTTTGGGTTGTATAGAATAACAACTACTCAATGAATTCCCTCACCCACAACAAAATAAGCATAAACCATTTAAACTCTAGACATGTTAGCTAGCAACCAACAATATAAATAAGTAAATCAAAAAAAAAAACTTTGAAATGTTGGGGCTACAAAAGGGAAAACCCACTTTATATTTCCCTTATAAGCAACATGAGGGAATGGAAATCTCTGATGTCCAAGAGAATACCTCAATGAAAAAATCATACATAAGTGTCTTAGAGGTTGGTACAACAAAGGGAAATTATCAGGAAGAATCCCTAATAGTGGTAGTAGAGATTGCTAGGAGTTGGTTGTGCCTAGAGAAATCCAGAAGGTTGAGTCACCTACTTTTGGTGATGAGGTGAAGAGAAATGAGGGAGGATCCGTAAATGCTCAATAATATAATTAAGAGCTTAATGAAAGGTATATGACATGTTTATAAGATTTATTAACTAATGATTCATAGATAAGGTAATCTACTTGCATAAGAATGCAAGTGGGAGGGCCCCCCTTGAAATATCTAGAAAGACTTTGAAATTTTAAGGTTGATAGAGACCTTAGGAGAGACTATAATTAAATTTTGTACATATGAATTTATGTTAAATACAATTTTTTGCACATAGTGTTGTCATTGATGACAACAAGATGTCATTAATGTTAAAGGGAAGGTTCAAGACAACAACATCATTCATGATGTCTACGGAAGCAACAAGACTTTCCATGAAGCAATATGATAATTGGATCTTTAACATGATGATGAGGAGGATAAGATAAATGAGGGAGGATCCCTAAACACTCAATAATATAATTAATAAATTAATGAAAGGTTTATGATAGGTTTATAAGATTTAATAACTAGTCAATAAGACTCTCCGTGAAGCAATATGATAGTTGGATCTTTTACAAGATTTCATCACACAAATATATAGGTGGTTGAATTTATTTGAGTTTTTGATATAGTTATGATGATCAAATGATACTACAAACTTAATGTTTGTGTAGGTCTCATCGATACCTTTGCAACACTGAAAAATGAGTGACATGTGGCACCCCTCTCAGGTTGCCACATGGCATTATGATGTCATTTTGATATCATCATGTGGGAGAATAATGCAGGAGCATTAACCCCATGTTTTCCAAACTAAGAGGGGCCATGTAAATTTTAGATAAGAGATTTTATTTTGTACAAATTAGGAATGTTGGTTGTAATTTTCCATGTGCCCCATTTCCATTATGTTTAGTTGTTAGTTTGTTTTAGTACATACCAAGTGGGCCTTTGTAAATACAATAGGTGTAGGGTATAAATATGATGTTTTAAGCACTAGATAGATGTCCCGTTTTTCCATCCAATGTTTGTATATGTAATTGTGTGTGTGCACGATAGAGCCAATAGAGGTTTCCCGAGGATTAGAATCTTATGAATATAGAGAAGGAGAAGTTCCTAGATGTAATTCTGAGGAAGGATGCGGACACGAGTTCTGTAAGCTCTTATGTATATATTTTCCAACTTAAGAATGAATAAGGAATTTTTAAATCTCTCTATGTATGTGTATGGTTTTTTTGGTAAGCTCTCTCTGAAATGTAATTTTGTCAGCATAAAAGTTGGATAAAGGAATATTTTGATTTAGTCTCCATTGTTATGTATGGTTGGAGAAGCAAAATGAGAAAAGGAGCTTTATCTATGTGGTTGGCACTTGCCTTCAACTCTTTCTTTAATTAGGAATTGATTTTCAAGCATATTTTACTCCATGTCCCACGAGGAGAAATCTTGATAAACTAAATTGTAGAGAACATCACATTAATCCCCATTGTAGAAATTTTGAATAATAAACACATATTCAATAGAGATTATCCTGATCATGCACTATTGCGGAATACATGCACAATACATAAGCTCCTCTATGTTGATCATCAATTTAGCAGCATCAAAAACAATGAAACATCAATAGCATGCACACATTAACACAGTATGTAACCCGGGGAAAGCTTACAGCTGAAAACCCCACACTATCTGTATATTAATGATTGAGAACATGTAACATTACATAGTACAATACTCCTCACAAGTACTCACTACTATCTCCACCTGTTACACACAAACCAGCTCAAACCTGAACAAGTCATAGGTTCAAATCTTCTCCACTGCTTTGCCTGCCTCTATTGCACAGTACCTGCTAAGAATCACTCACACTGGAAATCACGTGAGCACAGGCTATTCTACTGGGCAAATACTATGCAATACTCATTGGCATACTCAATACATTGCTTGTGCAAATCCTCATGCACAACTATAGTCACAACTGATAGCAATCTCAACCTCTAACACCTGTCCCTGTTGAACTATACATGCACTAACATGCAAATGAGTTAACTGATGTATTCTTTAGTTGCTTTATGAGTTAATAATTTGTTTAAAAACTCATCAGTAGCCTATTTTCAGTTAGACTAATTACAACTAGTTTAACCAAGTCAAACTGAACACAACTACATCAATTCCACAATCAACTCCACCAAACTCAACTGCTTGAGTTCTAACTGAAGTCCTGCATGCAACAACTCAACTGACCCACAAAGAAAGCGTATTTCCTTCTGACAGCTGCATGTGCCACATCTGTAGCTCAAACTGAAGTGCTCCAAGAGAATAAGATAAAGTTTATAGCCTAAATATTATTATGAGACAATAATATTTGACTTTTCTATTTTTAACCTGGCAGTCTAAAAATAGACTTTGATCACTCCTACTGTGAACCAGAAATAGAAGTCCATCTATTTTTCCCAACATGACCAATCATCCATAAATAGCATTATGCAACTCATAGACCATGATCCATATGTCTAAAAATAAACATAGTCTAAAAATAGACTTTGTGCCATAATTTGCCTATGGGCCCACTTAGTGAAGGCGACTCCTTTTCACTAAGCTCCATCATCTTGTTGCATTCTCAACACTCCCTCTCAACAAGATATGGATTATCAGCAACCCCTATCCTGCCTCGGTGGTATTCGAATTTGCTCCTGGTGAGCGCCTTCGTCAAGATATCAACATCCTGATACTCCGTTGGAATGTATGAAAGTAACATGATTCTCCACTACACACAATCTCTGATACGATGGTACCTGATGTCATATGCTTACATCTATCATGAAATATAGGATTAGCCGAGAGTTTAATGCAACTCTGGTTATCATAGTAAATCACAGTAGGCTCCAAATGAGAACTAAACAAACCGACCAGGATCTCCCTCATCCATATAGCCTTGCATGCAGCCAAACTTGTTGCCATATACTCGCCCTATGCTAAACTGAGTGCCACGGATCTCTGCTTCCTGCTGTACCAAGAAACTGTTGTCGACCCGATACTGAAAACCCCTCCTGATGTGCTCTTTCTGTCCGTTGGGCTCCCTGCCCAATCTACATCCGTGAAGCCACATAGCTTCACCTCATCCTCCTGTCTGTACCACAAACCATATCCTGATGTGCCTCTCAAATAACGCAATACATGCTTGCCCACCTTCTAGAAGAGCTTGGTTGGCTTAACCATAGCTTGTGAAAGCTGGTTAACAACATAGCATATATCGGGTTGTGTATTGACCAGATACATAAGCGACCCCACCAACTGTCGATAAACAGTGGCATCCACTTCTTCTGCCGAAGTGGCATCCTCCTTCCTCCAACCTCCAGGAAGAGGAGTATCAACAGGCTTGCAGCTATGCATGTTGAACTTCTCTAGTATCTCCTGAGAATACTTACCTTGAGAAACAAATAGTCCATCACTGCGCTGCCAAATTTCCAATCCCCGGAAATAATGAAGGAGGCCCAAGTCCTTCATCTCAAACTCCTTAGCAAGATCATCCTTGCATGAAAGTATCAACAGCTCATCACCCGTTAGAATCAAATCATCTACATAAAGTACAATGATAAGCAACTTACCCTCCACCACAATCTGGTATAGGTTAGGATCCGCCTCGCTCTTGGAGAATCCAAGTCCAGTGAAATAAATGTCTATCTATGTGTACCAAGCACGTGGTGCTTGTTTCAACCCATACATCGCTCTCTTGAGCCTGCACACATGTGACTCGCTGCTGAAGATCTCAAAACCTTCGGGCTGCTCAATGTACACCTCCTCCTCAATGACTCCATTGAGGAACGTAGTCTTCACATCCATCTGATGAATGTGCCACCCCATCTACATTGAGAGAGCAAGAATCATTCGTATGGAAGAATACCTTGCCACAAGTGCAAAGGTCTCCTCATAATCGATCCCCTCTATCTGTGAAAAGCCTCGAGCAACAAATCTTGCCTCGTACTTCTCCACATTCCGTCAGCTGCCTGCTTAACTTTGTAGATCCATCTCGAACCCACCACTGATTTCCCTTCCGATCTAGGAACAATCTCCCATGCACTGTTTCTGACAATCAAATCATACTCTTCCACCATGGCGTCTACCCATGCGGGATCCTCCACAGCTTCCTCGAAAGAGGATGGCTCAGTCACAACACATTTGCTCACAAGATCCATGTATCCAGTGTACCGATTAGGTGACTGTCTCTGCCTGCGTTGGGCTGTAGGTGGTCATACAACTTTCTCTGCATCTTGAGCCAGTCGCTCAGCTTCTGTCAAGCGCTTTCGCCCTCTGATGGTTGGCGCTGCATGAGTGGTCTCTTCCACTCCGTGAACCTCGTCCTGTGGCTGATCCACGTCCTGAAGCTCATCCTTAGGAACTAATAGCTCCCCATCTGCATGCAAGTGTGGCTCCCTCTCAAGCGAGCATTTCATGGCTTTCTCCTCCTGAAATTTTATATCCCGTCGCACAACAATTTTACCACTGCCTGGCAAATACACACGATAGTTGTGGGGCGTATCAGTGTACCCCACAAATATCCCAACCTCTGTGGTCGGCTGCAACTTCTTTCTAGCATCCTTCGTCACATACATGTAAACGTTAGCACCAAAAATCCTCAAATGAGAAAGATCAAGCTTCTTACCAGAATAAGCTTCCTCAGGTGTACTCATGCCAAGTATCCTGTGAGGACAACGGTTCTACACATAAACTGTTGTATTGCATGCTTCCGCCCACAAGTGAAGGGGTAGGCCCTGATCATGCAACATCGCCCGTGCAACACCCACGATCGTTCTATTCTTCCACTCAGCAACTCCATTCTGCTGTGGGTTATGGGGAGCTATGAGCTCTCTTCGAATCCCTTCTACTTTGCAGAAATCCTTGAACTCGTCAGATATGTATTCACCACCATTATCACTCCTAAGAGCCTTCACCTTCTTCCCTGACTCCTTCTCGACCAGTGATTTGAATTCACAGAACTTTGAATATGTCTCGCTCTTCTTCTGCATGAAGAAGATCCAGCACTTACGAGAGAAATCATCAACAAAAATCACATAATACCTGTGTTTTTTTGTCGAAGCAACTGAGAAAGGTCCACACACATCTGTGTGAATTCTCTCAAGGATCGTCGTGGCGCGACTATCCTTCTCGTGAAAGGTGGCTTTCACAAACTTTCCCAAATTACACCCCTTGCACTAATCTGACTGCGCAAGAGTGCCTTTAGGAAGCCCTGTAGTGATCTGCTGCAGTATCTTCAAGGCTCCATGGTGAAGGTGACCCAATCTCCTGTGCCACAACTCGCCATCATCCTGGCTCACCAATCCTTCTACCTTGCATGCCATTGCTGCGCATCCATTTACATGCAACTGATAAAGGTTCCTCACTCGAACCCTTATCTTCTGGGTTTCTCCAATTGCCTTGTTGCATAGGAACGCTGTTGGTACCATTCCATTACCATCTTTTTCTTCTAAAAACACCATCATTTGTCTACCTTTTCCTCCATAGATCCCTTATATTCCTTGAAATTGATTAATTAATAGCATTATAGTTGTTAGTTTGCATTAAAGTTAATTTATGAGTTTTTATGTTAGAAATTAGGAATTTTCAATAAAAAGGTTACAGGAAGTCATAACATCCTGTAAATGGTTTATCGTCTGACACGTGGCATGACAGGCAAGCCAAAGCAATGGATAGGAACGAAAACCGGAATGTACAAGCATGATGAAAAATCGATTCTACAACAAATCAAAATCTCCTAGTTATGCGGTCCACACTGGTCAAACCTCAGCATTTTGGTTACAAAGGCAGTAAAAGCCATAGTTTCCCAAACTGGTTTCATTTTGTTTTCTTTTTGGAAATCGGTTTAGATTAGAAATGACCAAAAATCATTCCTTTGTAGAAGCGGAAACAACTGCTCAATGAATGTACATTGGATCCCGATAGGGATATGCAGATAAAGACTGTGTATTATTTTTGTTAACGGGACAGTTACAATTATTATCTTTGTACATCGTTTGAGAACAGAACTTTTGTATGTAATTGCAATCTACAGTACTTGAATACAGTCACGGTTTTACTCCAGCAGGTTTTATGCGTTACATCTCTCGTTTCTTGAGTTTACTTTAGTGTAACATTGAAACGTGGACGGGCCCTGCGTGGATTGGTATATTGTTAATTTCATTTCCTTAGCAGCTTTTGAATTCGAATAGAACGCATAGTGTTTAATGTTATTTCCATGCTTATGATTTTGTCGATTTGATTTGAAATTCCCACAAATGGTATTTATGGTTATAGCTTGAAGATTTCATCGTTAAGATCATTGAACCATATATTGTAAGAGATTTGATCTATCGTTATATTTTGAAGCATCTCCATAGACTCTGTTTTTCATGCATTTAAATTTTAGTGTGCTTTTGATTTTCCATGAATGCTCAAGTGTTAACTAGACAGAGCTTTTGTGCATAGCATCCTTGTAAGGGGATTAAATCTCAATCTAGTAATACGCTGCATCTCTAGGACAGTTAGATAAGTTAGGTGATCTGAGTGTTAAGGTGAGAGGAAACATATCTTAACCTTCTGTAAAGAAGTATTGCAACCTATCACAATAAACACTTAGTTAGGAATCCTTTATGTCTATACACTGTAGACACATGCCTCGAAGTTTACTGACCCTGGTTGATAATAAATCTAGTCTAATCTAGCACCCTAGATTGGCCACTACATTTTGGCGCCATTGCTGGGGAGGCGTAGTTAGAGGGTTTCAAAAAAAAAAAAAAAAAAAAAAAAAAAAATATATATATATATATATATATATATATATATATATATATATATATATATTTTTTTAAAATAAACAAAAACAAGCAAAAACATAGATTTAGAAGTCATGTTTACTTATGCCTAGATCTAGAGATAATAAAGGTAGATTCATAAAAACCTCCCATCCAAAAACTAACCTACCATCAGGAGTAGACCCTTTAGGAAACGTTGAACACACAACATCAGCTGAGGAAGTCACCATACAAAAGTTAGAGGATAAACAAAAATTAGGGCAGAGACTCACACTAATCAAGAGGCAAATTCTATTAGCACACAAATCACAGAAGAAACATTTCCCTGAATCCTCTATAAAAGGAGAAAGTAGCACAGTAACTCAACAATCTTTCCTTGAACTTCTCTTTGAAACAAGTGACACTGAACAAGAAATTAAATCAACAGAGGAACCTATCAAAATGGCTGAAGAAGGACATGGATCAGAAAGAGGACCACCAAATCAAGGTCAAGAGGAAGAATCAACTTTTAAATTTCCTATCCAAGAACCAGAGGAGGATGATGAAATAAAATTGAAAAACATACCCCCATCCGTGCTACCAAACTTTTATGGCATGGCTTCAGAAGACCTAGATTCATTCTTGTTCGAGTTTGACATTGTATGTCGAACATATGGTTACACGGATGATGCCCATAGGCTTAGACTCTTTCCAGCAACATTAAAAGAATCAGCATTAAGATGGTTCATGGGGCTTGGTGAACATGCGATAACTGATTGGGATGGCATGAGAAGAATATTCCTAAAGAAATACCAACCTTATTGTAGATAGAAAGATTCCAAAGATGATATCTTTAGGATGAACCAACAAGAGGTTGAAAATTTAGAGGAGCACTTAGAGCGGTTTGTTTACAATTTACAAAAATCAAAACACAGAGCCATGCCTCTTGATCTAATTCGAACAATATTTTTGAAAGGCATTCAAGAGGAATACTTAGATGATCTTAATTTGATGGGCAAAGGTGATATTTCCACTTTACCTTTTGAAGGAATTGATGAGTTATGTGAAAAGTATTCTATGAGCAAAGCCAAAATTGGAAAAAGAACCATATCATCCAAAGCCACAAAATCTGCTT
The DNA here is from genome assembly GCA_031772625.1 of Pinus tabuliformis. Taxonomy (NCBI): domain Eukaryota; kingdom Viridiplantae; phylum Streptophyta; class Pinopsida; order Pinales; family Pinaceae; genus Pinus; species Pinus tabuliformis. The sequence continues at coordinate 728,662,915 of CM062814.1, forward strand.
CAGCAAGTGTCACAAGGGCTGAAATAGGGAACCTGTTAGAGGAATTCAAAACAGATCTATTAAGTACCTCAGGAACTCAAATTGACACTCTAAAAGCTAAGAAGAGACAAGAAGAGGAAGATCAAATGATGGCTATCTTTTGCCCAAAATGCCGAAAGAAACATGCCTTAAAAGACTGACCATTAGAAAACATTCAAGTTTGTGCCTTTTGTACCGAAAATCATGATATATTTCATTGCTCTAAAGTCAAGGTTTTGCAGAATTGTAATGTGGTAGCGAACACAGATATGGAGAATGTGTATTACATGGGCGCAAAGAGACCATGGCAGCCAAAACCAGCACCTCAAGGTATGTTCCCAAACCAGAATTTGCAATTTCCTGTACATGATCAGATGTATGCTCAGAATTCATGGAATGTACCCATGCCATGGCAACACCAAAATTACCCACAACAACAATGGAGACCATCTCAGCAATACTCTCAACAATATCATTCATATCCTCAACCATACCAACCATATTCGCAACCATATCAACAATATCATAAGCCATACTCGCCATATCCTCAATCATATCAACAATATCCTCAGCAACAAGTTGTTTACCCACATCAACCTCAACCCACTCAATAACCATTTCATGCTCCTCCACCAATAAATACACCACAATTACAACTTCCATCTAACTCACAACCTCCCAGACCTACTCAAATCCATGCTCAACCTATACCAAATCCAAATAACAGAGTAGAGAGACTAGCCTACAATGTAGATGAGGGAACCTCATATCCCACATTACCTTTTCAAAATATCAATTTGAGGTCTGGTAAGGTACTTCACAAAGAATCTCCAACAACTGATAAACAAGAAGAAAATGAAGAAAATGAAAATGAGACTTCAATTCAAAAGAAACAAAATGATGATATCAAAAATAAACAAATGCAACCGTTACATCCACCACCTTTTCTAGACCGATTGGTCCAAACAAAACTTCCCATGTCTATACCACAGTTTGATGTTTTAGATGAGCTAAAGAATGTCTATATAAAAATTCCACTACTACAAGCCATAAAAGACATTCCCATATATACTAAAGCCATCAAAGAACTGTGCCTTAAAAAGCCTACTAGGAAAAGAGTTGATCCATAAACCATTCATGTTATTGGACATTTAGCTGGCCTTATGACAAACACCATCTCAATGGAAAAGTATGTTGATCTTGGTATTCCCAGAGTCACTACAATCATTAACAACATACATATTCCAAACACCTTAATTGATCTTGGGGCCGCAATAAATGTCATGACTCTTGAAACCATGAAAATGCTCCAGCTCACAAATTTGCAACACACAACAATTGTTCTAGAACTCGTTGATAGGTCTAAAGTGATTCCTGAAGGGATTTTGCAGGACATAATTGTTTCACTGGACTCTTGGGAGTATCCAGTGGACTTTTTAGTTCTTCAACCAAAATCCAATTTAGGAGGACACCTTATCATCCTCGGTAGACCATGGTTAGCAATTGTTGATGCATTCATAGGATGTCAATCAGGTAATATGATTATTTCACGAGGAACTGAAAGAAAACAACTCACTCTTTATCCATCAGCGCAATCACCAACAATAGCACACAATTTATGGCTTGACGATAAATACAATGAAAAGAAGAAGTTCAATCTATTTTTAGCATCAACCAAATCTATGATTTTCTTTTTTTGTAAGCTGAGGTGGTACTCTTTCTATTACTGGATAGAGAATAAAACATTACATCATATCAAAAATCTTGCAGACCCGCCCACATGGGGAAACCGGGTGACTAATCCATCTATAGTTTTTTATAGCCGCCCAAAAGTAAAAGGCCCAAAGTCTGATAATCTTAGCCAAATAAACAAGGCAGTCTTGAGATTTCCTAATACTACTAGTCTGCAGAAAATACATATCTCTATTTAAGTCATGCAAAAAACTATAACCAAAAAGACTATTAGTTTTTCTAAACATATCTCATGTCAAACAGTGTCCATTGCCGGATGCTGACTTGCTCCTTTCTCTGCATCTTGCTGGTCTCCCTTCAGCAGCTGATGAATTGCGTCCAGCTTCTCCTCTTGCCTCTCCATCGCAATGTGGATGAAGCTTAATTCCCTACGCATGTCAGGGTTTCCCTGGGCCAGCTCGACCATCTCCTTAGCCACTTGCTCTAGAGCCTTAGCCAGCAGCCCCTTCATAACCCAATATATGTGCAAAGATTGTTTAAACAATGACATTCTCCCCCTTGTATGCCCTGGATCATGAAGCAGGAACTCCCACTCCTCCATGTCCTCTTCAGATTGATCTTGAAGAGACTCCTCCTCCAGATACTGCATAATTCTTCTCACTGCTGGGTTGGAGTTACGCTGGTAGGCCCTTTCTGCCCGCCGGACCCTGTGATTCACCGTCCTCCTTGCCTTTTTAGCTGGATTCTTGTCCTGCCTGGAGTTCTCTCCTTCCTCCTGCGTCCTCCTATTCTGTCCCCGACCCCTTTTCCTGTTCAAGTCCACGCCTCTGCCGGGGCCCCTCTCTCGTTTTCTCATGCCATAACGTCGAAACTTTACCTCCTGCGGAGCAGGGTAATTTTCTTCCATCTGTTGGTGCTTGTCGTCTGCTGCCCTATCCTGAGAGAAAGACCGCACGTTCCCCTCGCCCTGTGGAAGCTCTTCCTCCGACTCATCCTCGATGTCCCAGACCTTGATTGGCTGGTCATCATTCATAATTCCTTTTCCTTTCCTGCTCTTATTCTCAGCAGCTACATTATACTGCTTCTCTGTCTCCCTAGCTTTCTGTCTTGTTTCCATACTGCCCGCGGTCTGGCGCAGAGAAATCTCGGGTTCCCGGAAGCTTTTACCTTTAGATGTTGTTTCTCAGCAGCAATGTCCACACCTCTCCAAATTGGGAAATAGCTTAGTAAGTGATCTTCCATCCCCATTTGGGTATATATCGATTTCCTATCCTTATTGTACATCCTTGGCTCAGTTTTCGTTTGCCGCCGGTAGCTTTCCGGGATGACGATTCCCCCGGCCATCATTCCTTGATTAATTTCCACTGTCAAAGGATCTGACAGACCGCTCCAACCTCCTCTAATGTCTCGATCATTTATTGCTTCACCTCGGATGTCTTCCTGGGCCGTTCTCCACGCACGCCGCCACTGTACTAGCCTGTATCTTATGATCATATCTTTTCTCTGTCCCGTCTGATCTGAGATCATTACTCGGGACCTCCACGTCCTCTCATTGCTCCAGCTCATTGATCCTCGTGATCCCTCTTGTCGCTTGATCATAGTCTGATTTAATTATTTCTGCCAGGTCCTTCCACTCCCTGTGCCCGCACACTGCTCTCCATTGATTATCCACCGTGCTGCCACGACCTTTACAGCCCCAGTTTGCCATGAAATCGGCCGCCTGGTTCCCTTTCCTTCTAACGTGGTTTATAATTTTGTATTCAATTCTTTTCAGAAGATCTGCGATTTCCTGGATAATTCCTGCCATACGCCAACTATTTGTGACTTTCTCCCAATCCCGACCATTACTAAGCTTTTTCAGTGTCTCGACCGCAATCTGAGAGTCTCCAACAATTTCTAAATTGGTGTAACCATTTCTTACAGCAATTCGCAATCCCTGGTGAAGAGCCCAGAATTCTGCCTCGTTATTTGTCATTTCTCCACCCCAGTCTGCGAAAATCCATCTTACCTGCTTGTTACTATCCCGGAAAATGCCCCCAAAGCCAGCTTCTCCCGGGTTCCCCTTCAAGGCCCCGTCGAAGTTTAATTTGATAAAGTTTCCTCTGGGGAAGCTAAATTTATTAGGGCTTTGAGTCCGCATATCCAATTGAGAATTCTTCTTGTAATGTACCATCTCAAACTTTAGGTTTAACTTGTTCAGAATGCCCTCCTCAACCGGGTTGGCCTTCTAATCCTCCCCATCCCACTTTTCAACCAGGATTGTTTCCCGCATTAACTTGACTACTCGTTCCCAGATTACTTCAGGTTCTTTTTCTGTATTTTGAAATACCCTGCGATTCCTCTCCTTCCATATCATCCACATTACAAAGCCTGAGATGAGACTCCACGCTCTTTTGACACTCTACACTGAAAAACTTCCTTATTCCATTGAAAGACCATTTTAGTGAATTCGCTAGGAACTATCTCGGATTTACCAAATACTCGTTTGATGTTCATCCACAGCTTCTTTGCGAACGGACACTTAAGAAGAAGGTGATTTCTGGTCTCCGTATCAGTGTTACATAGACAGCACCTCGAAGGACCATTAAAGCCTTTTTTTTGAAGTTGATCCCAGGTTAAAATCTTATTCTTAGTTGCAAGCCAAATAAATATGGCGACTTTTGGCCACCAATTGCTTCCCCATATCATTTTCCAGTCTAGATCCTCTTCACCTCTGGTTTGGGTATCAGTTAAGAAATAAGCTTCTTTGGTGGTGAAGGAGCCTTTCATAGAATTCCCCCACCTAAGGATATCCTTACCTGTGCGGGCTCTAATTTTCCTAGATTCAACCTCTTTCCTGTAAGCTTCTTGATGATCTTGACTGAGCTCCCTATCCCACTCAGTCGGGTCAGTCCAAACTCTCCAGCTTCCTTCTGGGTCATTAGCTTTCCAGTAGTCTCTGACACATATTCTATCTCCTGCTATTCTATCCCGAATTTGATGAAGCCTCTGTATTCGGTTCATTCTTTCTTTCTGTTGCCACCTATCTTCCCAGAAGTTGGCTTCTTCTCCCCCTCGGATCTCCCAGAAGGTATGTTTGTCCACCAGATCTCTGTTTTGACGCGCAAGGTCCCATATTGCTGACCCTTTAGGAGTATCTCTTTGACAAAAAATCTCAACTGTGGAGTCAGGCATATTGTATTTGGTCTTCCATATGACTTTCCAAAGATCATTTCCTCCCCTAAGCCAGCGCCACCAGAGCTTAGCTCCCAATACTCTATTAAGAGTTTCAGGGTCCCTCAGCCCCAAACCTCCTCTCTCTTTTCTCTTTGTTATCTGGTTCCAAGAAACTAAGGCCCACTTTTTCTTCTGGTTAGTCCCTCCCCATATAAAAGTTCTAATGATCTCTCAAATCTTAGCACATACTCCTAAAGGGGCAGCAATTATCGACAAGGGATAAATGGGGATAGCTTGAAGGACAGATTTTGCCAGAACTATCCTTCCTGCTATATTTAAAACTCTGAAGGCCCAATTTGCTACTCTGTTTCTCAGCTTATCCAGGACTCCTTGCCAGTTTTTCATCTTTTTGGAGGTAAAGTCCAATAAATTACCCAAGTATTTCGTAGGCAGTTCTCCCCTCTTGAAGCCCAATAATCTTATAAGGTGGGTTTTGACCTGCTCCACTATATTAAATATGAATATACAGGATTTATCTCTGTTAATTTCCAGACCCGAAGCCTCAGCAAATAAGTCCAGAATTTTTTTAAGTTGTCTTACTTCTTTGACCGTTGGTTCCCCGAATAGCATTATATCATCAACGAATTGCTGATGAGTTAAAGGTAGATTATTTCCCCAGAGCTTTAGACCTTTGATTATGTTTGCTTCTCTTTCTTTTTTAATAAATCGACCCAGACCTTCGGCTGCTAGGATGAAAAGAAACGGAGATAATGGATCTCCTTGTCTAATCCCTCTAGAAGCATTAAAAGTTTTTGAGGGAGTACCATTAACCAGAATAGAAAAATTTGGAGAGGAAATCAAACTATGTATCCATCTAATCCATCTCCTATTAAAACCAAAACTTCCCAACACTTCTTCCAAATAATTCCAATTAAGCCGGTCATAAGCCTTCGACAAGTCCAACTTGATCATCATACCCTTTTGCTTCTTTGTTTTTAGAGAGTGAATAACTTCTTGAGTTACAACCAGACCATCAAGGATCTGTCTACCTTCAACAAAACCTGTTTGTTCAGCAGATATTAACTTGCCCAGAAGGGGTTTTAATCTCTTGGCGATCAGGGATGTTATAATCTTGTAAATAACATTACACAAAGCTATGGGTCTAAAACCATTGGCATCTTCTAAATTATCCCCCTTAGGAATTAAAGCATAAAAAGTAGAGTTAATGGCAGGCCATACCTTTTGGTTCATCCTGGACTCTTCTATCAAATCAAGGATCTCTTTTCCCAGGAAGTGCCATCCCGCCTGGTAGAAATCGACTGTGAAGCCATCCGGGCCTGGAGCAGTGCCTTTCTTCATTGCTTTCACAGTTTCCTCTATCTCTTCTAAGGTCACTGCTCTCATTAACGCCATATTTTGGTCCTCTGTGACTAAACGAGGAATAGCTGAGCAGATCTCCTGAATTGCTCTCGATCTATCCGCTTGAGGTTCAGTTAGGATTCCTTTATGGTGATCTATTAGGACTTGTTCTATCTCAGCTTGTTCAACCACTCGATTCCCATTCCTATCTTTGATGGATAGAATCCTGTTGCTCTGTCTGTGTTTGATCATAGCCTGATGGAAGAATTTGGTATTCCTCTCCCCCTCCCTTAACCACTTTATTCTTGATTTTTTCCGCCAGAGAACTTCCTCCTGCTTTCGTCTTTCTTCTAGCTTTCCAAGGACTACCCCTTCTTCTCTAATGCTTTCCTCTGTTCTGCCTTCCACTATCATTTTTTGTTGAAGAGATTCCATTTCTCCCTCTAGCTTTTGTTTTTCTTCCATAATGTTGCCAAATTCTTCCTTGTTCCATTTTTTAATTCTACCTTTCAGCTCTTTCAGCTTCAATTGGAATGTATGCATTTTTCCTTTGCCCTGCACTGTACTTTGCATCCACCATTCTTCAACTTTCTTCATGAATTCTAGGTCCCTTAACCAGAAGGCTTCAAATCGGAAAGGTCTTTTTCCACGGTTCCTTTTAATATCCACCTCGAGTCTAATCGGCCAATGATCAGAACCCAGGGATGGTATGATTTTTGCTTCAACAAAAACATCCTTATTCATGATAGCTTCTGAAACTAGGAAGCGATCAAGTCTTGAGGCAATTTGATTTTTGCCCCCCCTCCTGTTGTTCCAAGTGTGTATCCCGTTGATAGTCTGGATGTCTACTAATCTTAAATCCTCTATCATTTCATTAAATTTATCCATAAAGTGGTCCACCCTCCTTATCCCACCTTTTTTCTCTTCTAAGGATCTGATTAGATTGAAATCACCTCCTATGATCCAAGCCACTTCTGGATATATTCTTCTGATGGTTTTCAGACTATTTATAAAGTTTTCTTTTTCCCCTGGGGAAGGGGGGCCATAAACCCCTGAGATGACCACCTGTTCCTTCGTACCTACTATCCTACCCAGGCCAGTAAGGACTCTACTCATGCTGGTCCAACTTTCTAAAATGATATCATTAGGATTCCACAAAATTGCAATACCTCCCGCAGAGCCGATAGCGTCTTGCCCCATAACTTCATATTGCATTTTATTTTTGTCCAATATTCTTTCAAGCTGTTGAACAGTAATTTTTGTCTCCTGTAAAATCATAATGCTAGGCTTCTCCTTTTTCAATTTATCTTTCAGATATCTCTGTTTACCTTTACTATTCAGGCCCCTAATATTCCAACTGATAACAATCATTTAAAACTTTTGGTAGGAAGGGAAGAATACCTCTGACAGAGGTATCACTTTACCTGAGTTTATCAACGTCTCTCCCACAGTCTGGATGGTTTCACTCATCGTTTTTCGACCTCTTTTCCTACTATTTTTGCCAGAGCCGTCCATTCCCGCCTGTCCATTCCCCTGTTCATTTCCTATCATAACCTGCTGATTCATGTTCTCCCCTTTTTTTTCCTTATACTTCTGAAATGCTTCCTTATACAGTTGTTTCTGTTTTTCAGGTATGAATCTGTTATCTAGATGTTTCCATTCCTGGATTAGCTGTTTCATGATTCTCTCCTCTTCTACCTCAATTTCTAGTTGGTTTTCCACATCCATCTGCGATTGCACTGCTGTATTTTCTGTCTTTCCTTCGGTCTGGGCCTCAATGATTTTTCTTAAGTTTGCACCTTTTCCTTTATCCTCACTTACAATTTCCATTGTTGAGTTTCCAGGGTCCTCGTCGTCCTCCAGATTCACTTCATTGTCCTCGTTCTCACTCTGAAGCACTTGGAACTTGTTTTGACTTGTTGTTTGGCTGGGTTTTTCTTGTGAGTGATATTTTGGTCCCTCCTTGCTCTGCTTCCGTCTCCTTGTGACCTGTTGAAAACCCCTGTCTGTCTCCTCCACTTTTTCTGAATTTTTCTGGTATTCCTCTTGATTTCTTTTTGATTCCTCCTCCTTATTCAGCGGGCACTGCCGGTATAGATGGCCATATTCATGACACCTGCGGCATCTAAACGGTATATGTTCATAGTCTATTGGTTGTTGCCAGACTTCATCATGATATTCTAATTCAATATTTTCTGGGAGGGGTTCTGCCAAATTCATGTAGACACAGATCCTTGCGTATGAAGTATATTTGCCTCGTTTCGTATTTTCCGCAATTTTAACAAAACTCCCGATTGAGTTCCCGATTCCTTCTAAGATTTCAGGGTCCCAGAATTCGTCTGGCAGCCCAAATAATCGAACCCAGATTGGAGCGTCGAGCATTTTTTCCTTCTCTGGGCTGTATCTTTCTTCCCAGTATTTCATGAACAGGCCTGCATTGTTCATGAAATATGGGCCTTCTTCGAAGATCCTATTTTTGTCTTCCAGATTCATGAAGATAGCTGTGAAAAACCCTTTTGCTCCCAGTTTCAGATCTATATGGCCTCTTGGTCTCCACCTTTGGTCAATCCATCTGTATAGCTCTTTCTCTGATGGCCAGTAGCCTATGAATTTACATATCAGGGCATGGTCCTTCATATAACAGTTGTATTCCTCAAGTTTGTTGCAAGGGATGACGTATCTTGGTTGTTTTTGTGCCCTAGGTAAGCATTTTCCTCCCATCCTTTTCTGCCATAGATTACCCATCACTGGGGCAGAGCTTTCCTTCTGATTATGCTGCATTCCACTCGCACTGTTCTCTCCTGCTACCACATTTTTGAAGGAGGGGATCTCTCCCCTCCCCTTTGGGTTTTCCATTTCCCCCTCAACGCTTGCCTCGAATTATTTCCTCTGACTTTGCTGCTGAAATCTCGTTGCCTGTGATGTGGGTATTACTAGATTCTATTCCCCGCTGCGTTCGCTTCAGTTTCCCTCACCCTCTCGACCGCGATAAGCCCCTGTCAGCCCCGTCTGTTGCGCCGTCTGCAAACCCTAGCAGCGCGCATCCTCCCCGTTCATGTGAAAATGGTTTTTCATATTAAAAGTTCGCATCAACCAAATCTATGATTTTCAAGAACATAATAATGATGATTTGGTAGAATTATTCCTTTCTCAACCTGATGTTTACGAAGATTTGAGAAATGACCAATACCATGCTGCAGATGAACTTTTGGCACAAAATTTTCAGGAAACATGCACCATTCAATCTTTGCAAACAACATTTCCAGACATTTTTCCCATTCAATCTATCACAAACACATAGAGCAAGACCATAGAGATTAGTCCAGGAAAAACTTTGAATATTGGCACTCACCTAGACTTATCTCAGGAGGAAAAATTGATTCAATTATTGAGAAAATACCAGAAAGCATTTGCTTGGGACTACATCAATATGCACGAGATTCACCCTGAAATATGCACTCACCATATTTATACCGATAGTAATATCAAACCAGTGAGGCAACCGCAGAGACGAATGAACCCCTGCTCCAGGATATTGTTAGAGAGGAATTACAAAAACTGTTGAAAGTCAATTTTATCTATCCTATCTCTGACAGTCAGTGGGTATCCCCATTGGTAGTAGTGCCCAAGAAAAATGGTAAGTGGCGGATTTGTGTTGATTACCAACAATTTAACAAAGCAACGCTCAAAGATTATTTCCCACTACCATTTATTGACCAAGTGCTAGACACATTAGCTAGGAAATCATCATTCTCTTTTCTTGATGGTTTCAGTGGCTACAACCAGATCAGGATAGCCTTAGAGGACCAGGAGAAAACCACTTTTACTTGTCCCTGGGGCACTTATGCTTATAATGTTTTGCCATTTGGACTTTGCAATGCTCCAACTACATTTCAGAGAGCTGTATTAGCTATTTTTGCTGATTTAGTTCATGATTGTGTTGAAGTTTACATGGATGATTTTTCAGTGTATGGTGATTCATTTGAGCATGCATTAGAGAATCTTGAAAAAGTTTTGAAGAGATGTATTGAAGCTAATCTATCCCTGAGCAATGAAAAGTGTTTTATGATGTTAAATGAGGAGATAGTATTAGGCCACTATATTTCTTTTCAAGGCATTAAAGTTGATCCATCGAAAATCCAGATCATTGTCAATTTGCCAATTCCGAAGATTCAAAAAGAGGTAAGAAGTTTCCTTGGGTATGCAAGCTATTACAGAAGGTTTATTGAACATTTTAGTAAAATAGCTTCACCTCTTTTTAAACTTCTAGCAAAAGATACACCTTCAACTGGAATGAGCATTGTCAGCAAGCATTTGAAACACTCAAAGAAAAGTTATCAACCACACCAGTTTTAAAAGGACCTAACTGGAACCTACCATTTCACATCTTTACAGATGCATCTGATACTGCAGTAGGTGCCTCATTAGGCCAAAAAGAGGAGTCTTGTCATTATGCCATCTATTTCAGTAGCAAAAATCTAACACCTATAGAATTAAACTACATAGTCACAGAAAAAGAAATGCTTGCCATCATACATGCTGTAAATAAATTTCAACATTATATAACTGGTTATGAGATTTTTGTACATACTGACCATTCTACCATTAAGCATTTAATGAATAAACCAGTAACTAGTGGCAGAGTTACCAGATGGTTATTATTGTTACAGGAATTTAACATCACAGTGTTAAATAGACCAGGTAAGGAGAATCAGGTCGCAGATTTTCTTTCTAGACTGCAAAATCAAGGTGAGGTTGTTCCGGTTGAAGATTCTTTTCCAGATGAAAATTTATTTGCAATTTCAATGGTGAATCCTTGGTATGCTGACTTGGCCAATTATTTGTCCACAGGAAGAACACCTCCATACTCTACTCCAAAGGAAAAGAAGAGGCTAGTCAAACAAAGTGCTTGATACTCATGGATTAATGGCGATTTATTTTACACTGGTTATGATATGATTATTAGACGATGTGTAAGAAATGATGAAATAATTGATATTTTAAAATCTTTCCATGATGAACCGTGTGGTGGGCATTTTGCAGCTAAACGAACAACATTCAAGATTCTTAGTCTTGGATACAACTGGCCATCTATTTTTAAGGATTTCAAGAAGTACGTGAAGAGTTGTGATAGCTGTCAAAGAATGGGTAGGCCAACAGCTATAGAAGAGATGCCACTTCAGCCTCAAGTACACCTAGAGCCATTTGAAAAATGGGCTCTAGATTTCATAGCACCCATTAATCCAACTTCCAATGGTAAGAAGTACATCTTAGTATGTACCGATTACATAACAAAATGGGCTGAAGCTAAAGCACTAGTCCGAGCAACTGAACAAACAGTGGTAAACTTCCTTTTTGAAGAGATTTTTATAAGGTATGGAGTACCAAGGGAAATAGTAACTGATCAAGGTACTCAGTTTACTTCAAAGTTAGTTAAGGACATCACAGGAAAATATCAAATTAAGCACAGAAGAAGTACACCTTACCATCCACAGGCCAATGGCCAGGTGGAATCCACAAATAAAACTTTGGAAGGAATTATCACTAAGACTGTGGCAATGAACAAAAAGAATTGGGAAGAGAAGCTCAAAGATTCACTCTGGGCTTATAAAATCACGTGGAAGAATACTACAGGATTTACACCATATCAGTTGATGTATGCCAAAGAGGTAATGCTTCCTATTGAGTTTCAAATACATACTTTTAACATGGCTGCAGATTTGGGAATTGATCTTAATGAAGCACAACAAGAAAGAATTAAGCAGTTGAACCAGCTGGATGAAATGAGGCAGCAAGCAGAGGAGACAACACTCGTCATGCAAAAACAAAGGAAGCAGTGGCATGATGCACATATCAAGAAGAAACAGTTCAAAGAAGGAGATTGGGCTTTACTCTTTGATTCTAAATTTAGAGATCATAAAGCCAAATTTACCACACATTGGATGGGCCCATACGAAATTGTTCAAGTTTATGACAATGGATCAGTCAAGCTCATTACCATTAATGGAGAAGGCCACCCCTTTACTGTCAATGGCCATCGCTTGAAACTTTACAATAGGCCCATCAGCAAGCAAAATTTTCTTCAAACTGTATCTCAACAAAAGGAGGTTGAGATATTGCAACCTTCAGCTATAGTATCTCTGCCTTAGTTTATTTCATTTCAATTTAGAAATTAAAAAAAATAAATAAATAAAAATAATGGTTTAGATGTGAAAACCAGACTCTGGCACACTCTAACCCATAATTCTTACTTGAAAACCATTTCTTTGGCTGGTAAGAATTCCTTTTCTTTTTGTTTCCTGTTTGATTCATCGAGTGAATAATGACTTGAGGACAAGTCAAAGCTTTAGTGGGGGAGAAGCATCAGAATTTTGTTCTTATCTCATCTCCTCATTGTAAATTCTTAAAGAGTTTGTTTCAACACTTCATATTTCAATAAAGAAGTTGTTTTTGTCTTTGTTCTAATCAGAGGGACCTGTTTAAAAGCACTATGCAGTGGGACCTGTTCTGTTCGGAAGACCATGTTACCAGCATCAACATTAGAGGGACCTATTCAGCAAACATAAAAGGGACCTGTTAGAGACTAATATCTCAAGCTACTTCAGCAAAGCTTCAACAAAGTTTCAACAAAGATTCAAAGGTTGCTTGTCATCAAGGCTCCATCAAACACCAAAGATCAAGGAACCTGCACATATATAGTTCTTTTCCAGATTTCAAAGAAGCTGCACACATATTCTCTAGATCTCAGAGGGACCTGTTGCATCCAAATTTATCTCAGAGGGACCTGTTATGGACAGCAAAGATTAGTCATATCTGAACAAGAAAGACTAGTCCTATCTATGCATGCCAACTCAACTCTTGATCAACCAATAAAAGTGTAATGTATTATTGTAATTTTTTTTTTAACATTTAAATTCTTAGATTACTTTAGTGTTAAATGTGATGACTATGACTGCTTATGATCAATTTCAAAACCACCCACATATCCATCACCCTCGTCATATTCCTAATTCCTATCATTTCCCAACACTCTAGCCTATCCCCGTACTCCTCCTCCTATGAATCAGATTTAAAAATCAGATTTTTAAATCCTCTATTATACCACCCTCCCAGCCTTGTTATTAACTCCTTATCGGCCATCAAACTTTACTATCGGTCCAACATCTCCTTATGCGGCCAAATACCAATGAGCAAGGGACAGGTGGTGAACTATTACAAAGCCAAATGTTACACGGTTTCATTCATTGTTTTTTGAATTGGATGAGTTATAACATGATTGTTCGACCAAGTCGACTCATGCAAACAACTATCCATTGTTATACTCCAGTACTCCGTACATGCTTACGGCGTTCTCATGATAATATTCATACAACCCAGTACAGTCACTCCTCTGTCATAGAAATATGAGTACGCTCTGTTATCATTATAGCGAAATGGGTCAAGTCGGTTGTTAAAATTCTATTTCATTTTCAGTTGTAAAAAGGGCGTTCCATACTAAGCAATTCAAGTGCTGTGATTTTCAAAACAAAGGCCGAGAACAACAAGTGCTACGAAAGGAAAGCATAGTAACCGGGCTCACAAGTTTCCACCTCCGCCATAATTCAAGGACAGTCACCCGGTCACTGCTTAAGCCATTGAAGGAGCTGGTCTCGAAGAACAGAGGACACTATCAGGTTAGTTGTGTGGAGCAAAAAGCAGAGGTAACAAACCAAAATACCCTTGTTAAATTAGTAAGCATAAATGAAGAGGGTTACAGCAGGGGTTTCTTTGTCAAAATGACTAATAGGGTATAGCCAAGCACATTTGACAGTTCTCAGTACCATGATGACTGCATTGCAATTTTAAAAGAAAAACAATGGCTACCCTTCTTGGAGAAGTTTAATGGGAGAAATGAGGAAGTAACCAAATATTTTGCCTTTACATTTAATGGGGAGAAAGCATTGATAGGCAATTTCTCATTCAGGATCTCAGAAGACACCATAGCACAATCCTTGGGGATCAGCCCGGAAGGAGAAAAATACTCCAAAACAAAACAATTCAAAGAAAAATCATGGACCCAATTCATGTCCAAGTCGAGGGTTTCATCTGTTAACTGGAAGAAGGGTGTCCCTAGGAGCTGGTTGATGCATCCATGGGATGAAATGGTGTATATCATCCAAAAATTTGTTATGTGTGAGGGTCGCTACAACATAGTCTTTTTATACCACATCAAACTCCTGTTACATCTAAAGGGGTAGTGCACCATTAGTTTTCCATATTTCCTCTTGCAGAGCTTGACCAAGATGTCAAAAACTATCCAAAAGAGAAAGGGTAATGAAGACAAAAGCTTATGTCATTTTGGGTTAATTAAAATCCTCATTGAATTTGAATTGCAGAGAAGGGGAAAAACGTGGAAGGAATTTCTAGCTGCCAATCAAATCAAAGATGAAGAGGATGAGCAAGAATAGAAAGAGCACTCAGGATTTATGCATGACATTGATGAAGAGATTCCTATGTGCAAATCAAGAAATGTCCCTCCACCCATTAGTAGTGTGAGGACGAGAAAAATGAGACAAGAAGATGCCCAGAAAACAGAGCAAGATAAAATTTTTACTACATATACAAGAAGATCCAAGAGAGCACAAAAGACCCAGCCACAAGAATACCAACCAGAATCAAATGCACATTCACCAATGGACATTGAGAGCAGTGCTCACTCATAGCCTGGACCAGAAGCTGAAATGGAGCTTGAGAGCAACAATAGGCAAGGAAAAGAGTCACCACCTGCAATTAAGAAACAAAGGAGGCTGGAAAAGCAAATTGAAAAGTTAAAAGAAGAACTGATGGAGGCCAACATGCTGGAGAAAGTCATCAAGAAAGAGAATGAAATGCTGAGAGCACAGAGTAAAGAGACTCAACAGAAAAATGAGAAGTTGAAGGAGCAAATCAAAGAACTCGAGGCTGAACAAACTGACATTTGCAAGTGGGCAACCAAATGGTATACCCAAAAGAAAGCCCTCAAGGAGAAATACAAGAGTTTGAAACATGAGCTCCACATTCAGAAAGATGCCCAAGCTAAGAAGAACATAGATGCATTGTTGAAAGCAGCAGAGGTACAGGCATGGACAGAGTTTAGAGGCAACACATCAGGATTAGCATGAGGACATGCTAATTCATTAAGCTTGGGGGAGATGTTGGTACCATTCCATTACCATCTTTTTCTTCTAAAAACACCATCATTTGTCTACCTTTTCCTCCATAGATCCCTTATATTCCTTGAAATTGATTAATTATTAGCATTGTAGTTGTTAGTTTGAATTAAAGTTAATTTATGAGTTTTTATGTTAGAAATTAGGAATTTTCAATAAAAAGGTTACAGGAAGTCATAACATCCTGTGAATGGTTTATCATCTGACACGTGGCATGACAGGCAAGCCAAAGCAATGGATAGGAACGAAAACCGGAATGTACAAGCATGATGAAAAATCGATTCTACAGCAAATCAAAAGCTCCTAGTCCACGCTGGTCAAACCTCAGCGTTTTGGTTACAAAGGCAGTAAAATCCGTAGTTTCCCAAACTGGTTTCGTTTTGTTTTCTTTTTGGAAATCGTTTTAGATTAGAAATGACCAAAAATCATTCCTTTGTAGAAGCGGGAACAACTGCTCAATGAATGTACATTCAATCCCGATAGGGACAGGCAGATAAAGACTGTGTATTATTTTTGTTAACGGGACAGTTATGATTATTATCTTTGTACATCGTTTGTGAACAGATATTTTGTATGTAATTGCAATCTACAGTACTTGAATACAGTCACGGTCTTACTCCAGCAGGTTTTATGCGTTAAATCTCTCATTGCTTGAGTTTACTCCAGTATACCATTGAAACGTGGATGGGCCCTACGTGGATTGGTATACTGTTAATTTCATTTCCTTAGCAGTTTTCGAATTCGAATAGAACGCATAGTGTTTAATGTTATTTCCATGCTTATGATTTTGTCGATTTGATTTGAAATTCTCACAAATGGTATTTATGGTGATAGCTTGAAGATTTCATCGTTAAGATCATTGAACCATATCTTGTAAGAGATTTGATCTATCGTTATATTTTGAAGCATCTCCATAGACTCTGTTTTTCATGCATTTAAATTTTAGTGTGCTTTTGATTGCTTTTGATTTTCCACGAATGCTCGAGTGTTAACTAGACAGAGCTTTTGTGCATAGCATCCTTGTAAGGGGATTAAAATCTCAGTCTAGTAATACGTTGCATCTTTAGGACAGTTAGATAAGTTAGGTGATTTGAGTGTTAAGGTGAGAGGAAACATATCTTGACCTTCTGTAAAGAAGTACTGCAACCTATCACAATAAACACTTAGTTAGGAATCCTTTATGTCTATAGACTGTAGACGCATGCCTCGAAGTTTACTAACCTTGGTTGATAATAAATCTAGTCTAATCTAGCACCCTAGATTGTCCACTACAAAAGCCTTTCCCTCGCTGAAAACAACATCATATCCCTTGTATTCTAACATCTCCACAGAGATAAGATTCTTCTTCAATCCTGGAACATGCATCACTTCCTTCAATACGAAGGGTTTACTAGACTCCCTCTCAAAGGAAATGGTACCGATACCGGTCGCACTGTATCTACCATCATCGCCCATCTCGATGTGCCTCCCAATATCTTTGTCCTCCAGATCAGAAAACAAATCTCGATCTCCTGTCATGTGAAAAGACGCACCACTGTCCAAGAACCACATCGATCCCATCACACTTGAAACCAAGCATGCAATCAATGAAAAATCAAGCTCAAACTGTGAGGCTAGAGCCTCTCCTGCTGTAGATCCAGCAGCTTGCTTATTCTTCTTCTTCTACGGACAATTTATGGCATAGTGTCCGTGTTGGTGACAGTGAAAACACTTCACCTTGGACATGTCCTGCTTCTTGCCTTTCGCACCAGACTGAGAAGCTTTCTTGCTCTTCCCCTTCTTTGCTTTGGCAGCCAAAGTGCAATTTTCTTCATGAGTTCCCTTTGATGAAGATCTGTCCCTGGTATTCCGCCTGATCTCCTCCTGCACAAGATCTTACCAAAGTCTCTCCCATCCTGGCAATTTCTCTTGACCATTGACAGAGTCTTGATAGGAATGCCAACTCTTCGGAAGACCAAGGAGAGCTAATCTCACCAAGTCCTCATCATCAACAGTAACCCCCACACTTCCTAGCGCATCTCAACACTGAGTGAACTTCGTGAGATACTTGGGCATACTGTCTCCCTTTTCGCAGTTGATGTTTCTGAGTTTATCCTTGAGCACTAGCTTCCTCTGATCGCTCTTGCTTTGGAATAGATTTGTTAACGCTTTCCACATCAAGTATGGAGAAGCCTTTCCATGCAGGCTAGACACAATGTGATCCTTCATGCCCTCTAACAGAATCCTTTGACACTTTGTTGTCTTCTTTTGCCAAGCCTCAGCTGCGGCAACATCAGTAGGCTTTGGGACCTTAGCCTCTATGAACTCCTTCAGCCCGTTATCATCCAACACAGCCTCCATCCTATCCTTCCATGCAATATAGTTCGAGCTGCCCTCAAGAGCATACTCCAACCGCAATAAGTTGAAAGACATTGCAACGTTGACACCAAGAAAACACTGCTGCAAATTCGAATTCCACCAGCTCCAAACTCAACCGCCTCGGACCTAAGATTCGTGAGAAAAAAGTATTTCTTATACAGAGATTGACTGTATGGGCTTTTACCGGATATCTCACCTTCCAAAGGAAGGGTGAATCCAGAGGCTACCTGGCCCGATTACAGACTCTGCCTGAAGAAATAAGATGTAAACACTTTCTGAATAGTAGATCTAATGATCAACAACTCCGATACCATGTAGAAATTTTGAATAATAAACACATATTCAACAGAGATTAACCTGATCATGCACTATTGTGGAATACATGCACAATACATAAGCTCCTCTACGTTGATCATCAATTTAGCAGCATCAAAAACAATGAAACATCAATAGCATGCACACATTAACACAATATGTAACCCGGGGAAAGCTTACAGTTGAAAACCCCACACTATCTGTATATTAATGTTTGAGAACATGTAACATTACATAGTACAATACTCCTCACAAGTACTCACTACTATCTCCACCTGTTACACACAAACCAGCTCAGACCTGAACAAGTCATAGGTTCAAATCTTCTCCATTGCTTTGCCTACCTCTATTGCACAATACCTGTTGAGAATCACTCGCACTGGAAATCACGTGAGCACAGGCTATTCTATTGGGAAAATACTACGCAATACTCATTGGCATACTCAATACATTGCTTGTGCAAATCCTCATACACAACTATAGTCATAACTGATAGCAATCTCAACCTCTAACACCTATCCCTGTTGAACTATACATGCACTGACATGCAACTGAGTTAACTGATGTATTCTTTAGTTGCTTTATGAGTTAATAATTTTTTTAACAACTCATAATTAGTCTATTTGTAGTTAGACTAATTACAAGTAGTTTAACCAAGTCAAACTGAACACAACTCCATCAACTCCACAATCAACTCCACCAAACTCAACTGCTTGAGTTCTAACTAAAGTCCTACATGCAACAACTCAATTGACCCACAAAGAAAGCGTATTTCCTTCTGACAGCTGCATGTGCCACATCTATAGCTCAAACTGAAGTGCTCCAAGAGAATAAGATAAAGTTTATAGTCTAAATATTATTATGAGACAATAATATTTAACTTTTCTATTTTTACCCTGGCAGTCTAAAAATAGACTTTGATCACTCCTGTTGTGAACCAGAAATAGAAGTCCATCTATTTTTCCCAACATGACCAATCATCCATAAACAACATTCTGCAACTCATAGACCATGATCCATATGTCTAAAAATAGACTTTGCGCCATAATTTGCCTGCGGGCCCACTTAGTGAAGGCGACTCCTTTCCACTAAGCTCCATCATCTTGTTGCATTCTAAACACCCATCAAGGAATAATGTTCAATTATCGACACTGCATGATACCAAACACAATGACACATTGGTGTATTCTTTGAATTTGAATCTTAAAGTGTAAAAGAATCAAGAGAGTGTGGGGATGAGTAAGTCCTGGTTCCTCAAACCATCTATAGCTATGTGTATGGTTTAACAACTTCGATTTAATTGGAAGGAATTATGTAAAGGAGGAGTGGTGTGAATTTAGAATTCATTGGTCAGTGAGCCAATAAAAGAATCAACCTTGGTGAGTTATCAGTTTCAGCGTGTTCCATTAAAGTTGTGAATGCTAGCATGTTGGACCAGTCAGGATTAAGAAAGTTAGGTCCATTATTACACAAGGATGTAAGAAACTTGGTCGTGACTATTTAGAGGTTGATCCTTCATCTTTGTTGACTGCACTAAATGGGAAAATAAAAGTTTCACCCAAACTAGACTTTAAGTGAAGGTCAGCCTCTAGGAGAAAAGGCAAAGGTAAATAAAACCTAACCCCTTGATCACTCCAATCTGGACCCACATAGTTTGGAATCATGCCATTATTAAATGGGAAAGGATGAAAGATAATGGTTTGTTGTTAATTTAGGAATCTAGCTTAGTGAATAAGGAGAGTCCAACTTCATAAATTGAATAAGTGTTGCCATATACAATAGAAGAATAAGGACGCAGATGCGTGGGGTTTGAAGGGAAGAGAAGAAAAGGAAAAAGATGATGCCACACTAATAATTGAAAACATAGTCCTAGGTTTATTTGGTAGGATGCTATAAGGGCCTGCCATCATATCGATATTATAGCTTTCGAACATTAAAAGGGAAATTGCAACTAAGATTTCCCAAGATTGAGGAAGAAATAATCTTGTGGAGTAGGGAGAAAAACCCAAGATGTCTCATTTTATAAAAGCAGTGGAAATGAATGGGCCGAGATAGTGAAGAGACGTGTGGCAGAGAAGGTAGAGGAATTTGCATTAGAAGGATATAGAGAAACACTAAGAGCTAAAGAGGAGTTGTTAAAGTATTTTTGGAAGTAGAATACATCCAGGAAAGAGGAGAAGATTCATGTGGTGAGGAGGTAAATCTGGTCTTTGAATTTTTTTTTGATAAGGAATTTGGTAGCAATGTTACTATGATAACATTTGAAGACAGAACCATTAGTGTTCTCAAGACTATGGAAGAAAGGAACATGTAGCTAGAAGACTGCAACAGAACCTGATTATGGTTGAAGAGTGAAGAGGACAAGAGATCCCCAAGACGAGAGAACAAGTGAAGTTATCAAGAGGTGAGCAAGACGTGCAACAACCAAAGAGAAGTAAGGAGTGCTAAAGAGGTTTGAGTGGAGAGAACTAGAAAAACACCAATAGCAAAGGGGAGGTGAGATGTTTAGGTAACAAGAAATGGATAAGACTTGTAACAAGGGATTGTCTACAGTTCATAGTGGGGAGGAAAAGGCTCACAAAAAGGGAGAAAAAGATAAGACTATTGATGGCCATAATCAGGGTTCAAAGAAAAGCCACAACAAAGGTGAGAATGAAACCGAGAAAAATGGTGTGAGGAGGTTGAGTGATGAATAGTTTGAAAGGGAGACGATTGAGTTGAAGGCATACATTGATGTATTAATGTAGCTTCTACAAAGCAGGGAAGAATACCATAGACAAGAATTAATTAGGAGGTTCAATTTATGTGTCAAACGTAAGAGTTTTAAGAATAAATCCCCTAAATCCAGAGAGCTAGGGAAGCAGAGGATGAGGACATTGATAAAATCTTGGATGGAAGAAGAAAATCGCAGAGTAGTTGAGCCCAAAGAAGAAGTAGAAGGGGGATCACTAATTGGAGATAAGGAAATAATATTGGTGGAAAGTCTCATGGATTGTGAGAGAAGTCCAAACTAGCAAGTGATGCAAGGAGCCCCAATAGAGGCTCAAGGACTTAATATTTAAAAAAAAAAAAATGTTTTTCATGTTCAGGACATAATCATGATGATAAAGGGCAACCATCATAATATCTCATGAATGGGGGAGACATTCTTAGAAAACAGGATGAAGAGAGATTTTCTGGAAGTCTCATGAACTGTATGGAAAGTCTAGAACAAAAAAAGTAACTGCAAACTAATTATGGTGATAAGCAGGAAAACCTAATAAAGGAATGGATGGAAAAAGCACCAAGTGAAGCTACAAGGCCTTTTGTGTTTAAGATTGATGAATTTCATGTGAATGCAAGTCTTGCAGGAGAGGGGAATGGACAACTAGCCCAAAGTTAGAATGAGAGTACTAAGTTGTTCCATGGAGACAAATTTAATATTTAATTGATGGACAGTCCTCAAGGAAGGATGAGGTAGCTTCTCAAATAAGGTAGCAATAAGAAATATAATTGTTCCCTGAATATAGACAAGGAGAAATGACCCACAAGCAATTTCCAAGAGTGGGCATGGTACTTCCTTAATGAAAGAAGAGCTTAGATTTGTTAAGTATGGAGAGGTGGAAGTTCATTTATGTGAACCAAAGTAAGGACTAATCCTAAGAGAGGATGATCTCTATGATTAAATGAGGATTTTCTTAGCTTAACACAATGAAGGGATGTTGATAACATTAGAAGAGGAGGAAGAAATAAACACATTGTTAGCTAATTGTTTATATGAGTTTGAATTTGTAGGTATTGATCACTATGGAGATGAACAAGTGACAAAGATCATTGAGCAGGAAAAACCTCAGGAGGAGCTGAAGTATGTTGATGAGGAACAAAAAAAAGAATCTAATGCGGTAGGTGGACAACCTCAAAGAACTATCACAAAAGGATATGTAGAGTTCTCTCAAGAAGAATGTGGGAATAATGCATTGAAGGAAGCTGATGTGTTTAAAGCTTCCAAGGATTTAGATAAAAAGCAGATTGTTGGAAGCATAACCGAGGATGCAGTGGACAAAAAACATATGTTGTTAGAAGTAGAAGGATAAGAAAATAATGATGAGATTATTATGTCTTAGGAGAATTTGTTTCTTTCACAATCAATGAGTAAAAGGAAACAAACAGTAATAGAGACTTGCCAACTATTTTGAACTATGTATTTTATTTACAACTATGAGGATGCAGGTGAATGGAGATCATATTATGAGGTGAAGATTGGGATCCTGCAGACACTGATAAGATTGACTAATGTAAACAACATGTTCCATCAAGAGTGTGGAGTGTACCTGGAGGTTGAGGAAATCATGATGTTGATGAAGGGAGTATCTAGGAAATGATATAGTGATGACAAAATAATGATTAGATTCAACACTTGGCTAATAAGAAAGGATTGCAACAACATGGAGAAGCTGAGATAACTGCAAAACAAAATATGGGATTGTGGAAGGAGAAGGACAACTGACATCTACTGACTTTGCAATATTGTCTCAACAAGGTAAGGGAGCATAACAAAATGAAACTTGGGATAATGGCAGACTGAATTTAGGACTGAAGTAGTAGCATGATCCAGCATATGGATAACTATAAAGTAAGGTATGGGATCTAGGAGAACTGAATGCAACAATAAGCCAACAAGGCAAGCAAAGTGGGCAACTGCAACATAAAGTTTGGGACCCTAGAGGGTCTCGTAAATTGAAGGAATTTGACCTGGAGGTCAAAAAATTTCTACCTGGGGAGTTTGATGCATGAGCATCAGCCCCATGTTTTCCAAACTAAGAGAGGCCATGTAAATTCTAGAAAAGATTTTCTTTTTAAACAAATTAGGAATGTGGGCTATAATTTTCCATGTGTCCCATTTCCATTTTGTTGAGTTAGTTTGTTTTAGTATAGGCCAAGTGAGTCTTTGTAAATGCAATGGTATATGGTAGGAATCTAGTAGTTTTAGTCTCTCGAAAAAATGTCCCATTCAAAGCAGGCTAACTCCTTCACCAGGGAAAATGGCTCACCAGGGACCGAGTTCAGCAGAAGTTCCCCATCTCATGGAGGAAATCAATGCAACGGGGACCATTGCTTCCTAAGGGGGGAGGAATGATCTAGGTGGATATTGGTGGCCACGTGCCAATTCCACTTGGACCAACAATGTTTGTATATGTAAATGTGTGTGTGCATGATAGAGCTATAGATGTCTCCGAGGGATTAGCAGCTTATGAATATGGATAACGATCACTTCCTAGATGCAATTATGACGATATGCATGTAGAAATTATGTTGTAGATTTGCAACTTCTCATGAAGTTTTAATCAAAATCACAAGACACAAACCTACTCTACTGCTATGCGAAAGTTAACTAGAAATTTAGAACACATATTTTAGACATGCAATAATAATTTACACACATGCACACAATATTTTTTTCTAGGGAAAGAAATCTTCCAAAAACCCCAATGTCTACTTGCATTATTCTGAAGAATAAAGATGTATTACAATTGATTTTCTAAATTGAGCATAACATCCAAGTGAATAACCTATCTCTCTGCTAACTGAGAAGCTATGACCCATACTTAGTCAATTTACTTGAACAATTCCTAAGAAATTAGGCCCTTTTTATTTAGGGTTGTGTAATTCCCAAGGTCGATCATCAGACTACATGCAACAACTTTATAATTAAGACTAGTTTGGAACTAATGTTGCATTACCTTGGAATCTACACCATGGTTGGGGAACTTGAATTATCTGCATTCACTAGCTATTTTGATCTGATTAATTAGTTAACTAGATGATCACTAAGTTTGACTAAAGTCCCACTTCACAATTGACCTTCCACGAGTTCCTCCAACAATTGGAACTAGTTTAACTAAAAACAACTTGAGATAACTAACTTTGATTGCTAAAAATTAGCAATCACACATGCTTAACTAAACTCTAACTCCTGAAACTTGAATTTACTAAGTAAAATAGGATACATAAGCCATGTCACACAAGTTAATTACATCCAAGTTTTTTGTTGATGTGGAAATTCTTTTTTTTCTCAAATTAATCAAGGAAAAATAAAATTCAGAATTTCTTGCTGCATTTTTCAACACTCCCTCTCAACAAGAAAGGGATTATCAACCACCTGTATCCTACACCCGTGGAACTCGAACTTCCCTCTTGCAAATGCCTTTGTCAAAATGTCAACATCTTGTTCCTCTATCGAAATGTATTGTAGCAACATTATCCACCTCTTCACATAGTCCCGTAAATGATGATACTAGATATCTATATACTTGGATCAATCGAGAAAAAAAAGTTTTTGAGATAGCTTGATGCAACTATGATTAACACAATAGATCACACTTGGATCCATCATCTGACCAAATAATCCAACAAGTACCTTTCTCATCTAGATCATGTCAAATGTTTCTTGACTTGTAGCCATGCATTTTTCTTTTTCCGAGCTGAGCGCCACAAATATTTGCTTCCTTCTATACTAGGAAACAACTGCAAACTCAACACTAAAAATTCCATCTAATATACTTTTTCGGTCTAATGGACTCCTTGCCCAATTTGCATCTGTTAAGCCATACAACTTCACTCCCTCTATCCATTTGTATCATAGTCCAAACTGGGTAGTTCCTCTAAGGTACCGTATAACATACTTAGATGCCTTCCAAAATAATTTGGTAGGCCTAACCATACCTTGGCTTAGCTAGTTGACTACATAACACATAGCTAGGCATGTGTTCACAAGATACATTAGTGAACCCACTAGATGTCAATAAATTGTAGCATCCACTTATTCACCTAAAGTGGCATCCTCATTCATCTAGTTGGTTGCTAGAGGTGTCTCCATGGGTTTACAACTCTCCATGCAGATCTCTGTAGTATCTCATTTGCATACCTTTCCAGACTTCCAAACTGAGGAAGTAGTGCATCAGACCCATGTCTTTCATTTCAAACTCCCTTGCAAGGTCCTCCTTGTAATATCTAATCAGTTGTTCATCACAAGTTAAAATTAAATCATCATCATATAAGACAATAATAATCAATTTACCTTCTACAAAGATATGATAGAGGTTTGAATCTACCTCACTTTTGGTGAAGCCCAAACCAGCGAGATAATTGTCACTCCCGGTGTACCAAGCACGAGGTGCTTATTTAAGACTGTACAATGCTCTCTTGAATATGCACACATGAGACTCCCGATCAAATGTCTTAAATCCTTTTGGTTTCTCAATGTACACCTCCTCCTTAATAACCCCATTGAGAAATGTTTTGTTTACATCCATTTGGTGGATCTTCCACCCCATCTGTCCAGCTATAGCAAGAAATAATCTAATGGATGAGTACCTTGCTACAAGAGAAAAGGTATCCTCATAGTCAATTCCCTCAACTTGAGAGTACTCCTTGGCTAGAAATTTGGCCTCATACTTCTATATGCTTCCATCTGTTGCCTGCTTCACCTTGAACATACATCTAAAACCCACAACTGATTTATCTGTTGGTATTGGGACCATTTCCCAAACACTTTTATTTGCAATGGATTCATATTCCTCCACCATTGCATCGACCCATATATGTTGCTCTACTTCTTCCTTGAAAGAGGATGGCTCAATCTCTACAAGCTCAATCTTTAGAGACATGTAGCGAGTGTATCGATCAGGTGACCTTCTCTACCTGCGTTGATTTGAAGGAGCACCCACATTCTTCCTCGCATCCTGCATAAATATCTCAACTTCATTGATCCTTTTTGTTCCTTCTCTGGATGGTTCTACTTGAGTGGTTGTCTCCACTCTCTGCTCCTCAATTTGTGGTTACTCCACAACTTCTTGAGGTTCTTCTATTGGAGCTAAAATTTCCTCTTCTAGTGGGATCTGAATCCCCCCATCCAGAGAGCACCACATTGCTTTCTCCTCATCAAACTTTAAATCCCTTCACACAACTGTCATTCCGAGGAATTGCAAGTACTCACGGTAGTTATGGAGATTTTCCGTGTAACCCAAAAATACCCCAAACTCTACTATCGGCTCAAGATTCTTCCTTGATTCTTTGGAGACATGGTAGTAAACAAAGGCTCCAAAAATCCTAAAGTGCAACACATCTGACTTCCTCCTAGAGAAAACCTCGTTTTTTGTTATCATACCAACAAAAACCTTAGGAGGAGCTGAAGTATGTTGATGAGGAACGACAAAGGAAGCTAATGTAGTAGGTGGACAACCTCAAAGAGCTATGACAAAAGGATATGTAGAGTTCTCTCAAGAAGAATGTGGGAATAATGCATTGAAGGAAGCTGAGGTGTTTAAAGCTTCAAAGGATTTATATGAAAACAAGATTGTTGGAAGCATAACTGAGGATGCAGTGGACGAACAACAGGTGTTGTTAGAAGTAGAAGGAGAAGAAAAGAATGATGAGATTATTGTGTCTTAGGAGAATTTGTTTCTTTTGCAATTAATGAGTACAAGGAAATAAACAGTAATAGGGACTTGGTAACTATTTTGAATTATGTATTTTATTTATAGCTATGAGGATGCAGAAGAGTGGAGATCATATTATGAGGCGAAGATTGAGATCCTGCAAACACTAATAAGATTGAATGGTGTAAACAACATGTTCCATCAAAAGTGTGGAGTGTACCTAGAGGTTGAGGAAATCATGACGAAGGGAGTATTTGGGAAATTATATAGTGATGACAAAATGATGATTGGATTCAACACTTGGCTAACAAGAAAGGACTGCAACAACATGGAGAAGGTGATATAAATGCAAAAAAAAATATGGGATCATGGAAGGAGAAGGAAAACCAACATCTGCTAAGTTTGCAAGATTGTCTCAACAATGTAAGGGAACATAAAAAAATGAAACTTGGGATACTGGCAGGATGAATCTAGGACTGAAGAAGTAGCATGATCAAGCATATGGATAACTACAAAGTAAGGTATGGGATCTAGGAGAATTGAATGCAACAATAAGCCAACAAAGCAAGCAAAGTGGGCAACTACAACATAAATTTTGGGACCCTAGAGGGCCTCACAAATAGAAGGAACTTGACCTGGAGGTCAAAAAAATTCTAACTGGGGAGTTTGATGCATGAGCATCAGCCCCATGTTTTCCAAACTAAGAGGGGCCATGTAAATTCTAGAAGAGATTTTATGTTTGAACAAATTAAGAATGTGGGTTTTAATTTTCCATGTGTCCCATTTCCATTTTGTTGAGTTAGTTTTTTTAGTATAGGCCAAGTGGGTCTTTGTAAATGTAACGGTATATGGTAGGAATCTGGTAGTTTTAGGCTGTGGAAAAATGTCCCATTCTTAGTGTTTCTAATGGGGCATTTTTTAAGCCAATGTTTGCATACGTAAATGTGTGTGTGCGTGATATAGCCAATAAATGTCTCCCAGGCATTAGAAGCTTATGAATATGGAGAAGGATTACTTACCACCTGCAATTATGAGGAAAGATGCATGTATAAATTATGGTGTAGATTTGCAACTTCTCATGAATTTTTAATCAAAATCACAACACAAAAATCTACTCTACTGCTCTGCGGAAGTCAAACAACAATCTAGACCAAATATTTTAGACATGCAATAAGAATTTACACACATGAACACATTATTTTTCCTGGGGAAAGAAATCTACTAAAAACCCCAATGTCTACTTACATTATTCTGTTGAATAGAGATGTATTACAATTTATTTGCTCAACTGAGCATAACCTGCAAGTGAATAACCTATCGCTCTTCTCACTGAGAAGATCTGACCCATACTTGGTCAATTTCCTTGCACAATTCCTAAGAAATTATGCCCCTGTATTTAGGATTGCGTAATTCCCAAGGTTGATCATCACACTGCATGCAACACCTATATACTTAACACTAGTATGGAACTAATGTTACATTACCTTGGAATCTCCACCACAGTTGGGGAAGTCGAATTATTTGCATGCACTAGATATTTTGGTCTGATTAATTAGTTAACTAGATGATCACTGAGTTTGACTGAAGTCCCACTTCACAATTTACCTTTCACTAGTTCCTCCAACAGTTGGAACTAGTTTAACTGAAAATGACTTGAGATAACTGACTTTGATTGCTATGAATTAGCAATCAAACATGCTTAAATGAACTCTAACTCCTGCAACTCGAATTTACTAAGTAAAATAGGAGACATAAACCAAGTCACACAAGTTAATTACATCCAAATTGTCTATTGATGTGGAAATTCATTTTTTTCTAAATTTAATCAAGGAAAAATAAAATTCAGAATTTCTTGCTACATTTTTCAACACTCCCTCTCAACAAGAAAGGGATTATCAACCACCTGTATCCTACACTCGTGGAACTCGAACTTCCCTCTTGAAAATTCCTTTGTCAATGTGTCAACATCTTGTTCCTTTGTCGAAATGTATTGTAGCAACATTATCCACCTCTCCACATAGTCCCGTAAATGGTGATACTAGATATCTATATGCTTGGATCAATCGTGAAAAAAATATTCCTAGAGAGATTAACGAAACTATGATTAATAAAATAGATCACACTTGGATCCATCATTTGACCAAATAATCCAACAAGTATCTTTCTCATCTAGATCATGTCAAATGTTTCTTGAATTACAACCATGTATTTTTCTTTTTCCAAGATGAGCGCCACAAATCTTTACTTCATGTTGTACTAGGAAATAACTACAATCACAACACTAAAAATTCAATCTAATTTACTTTTTTTTCGGTCTGATGGACTCCTTCCCCAATCTGCATATGTGAATCCATACAATTTCACTCCCTCTATCCATCTGTACCATAGTCCAAACTGGGTAGTGCCTCTCAAGTACCGTAGAACATGCTTAGCTACCTTCCAAAATAATTTGGTTGGCCTAACCATAGCTTGGCTCAACTGCTTGACTACATAACACATATCTAGCCATGTGTTCACAAGATATATTAGTGAACCCACTAGATGTCAATAAATTGTAGCATCCACTTCTTCAACTGAAGTGGCATCCTCATTCATCCAGTTGGTCACTAGAGGTGTTGCCATGGGTTTACAACTCTCCATGTATATCTCTGTAGTATCTCGTTTGCATACCTTTCCATACTTCCAAACTGAGGAAGTAGTGCATGGGACCCATGCCTTTCATTTCAAACTCCCTTGCAAGGTCCTCCTTGCAATATCTAGTTATTTGTTCATCACCAATTAAAATTAAATCATCATCATATAAGACAATAATAAGTAATTTACCTTCTACCAAGATATGATAAAGGTTTGCATTTGCTTTACTTTTGGTTAAGCCCAAACCGGTGAGATAACTGTCACTCTTGGTGTACCAAGCACAAAGTGATTATTTGAGACTGTACAATGCTTTCTTGAGTCTGCACACATGAGACTCCCGATCAAATGTCTCAAATATTTTTGGTTTCTTGATGTACACCTCCTCCTTAATAACCCCATTGAGAAATTTTGTTTTCATATCCATTTGGTGGATCTTCCACCCCATCTACCCAACTATAGAAATAATTGATCTAATGGATGAGTACCTTGCTACAAGTGTAAAGGTCTCCTCATAGTCAATTCCCTCAACTTGAGAGTACTCCATGGCCAGAAATTTAGCCTCATACTTCTATATGTTTCCATCTTCTGCGTGCTTCACCTTGAAGATCCATATCAAATCCACAATTGATTTATCTGCTGGTATTGGGACCATTTCCCAAACACTTTTACTTACAATGGATTTGTATTCCTCCACCATTACATCAACCCATATAGGCTACTCTAATTCTTCCTCGAAAGAGGATGGCTCAATCTCGACAAGCTCAGTCATTAGAGCCCTGTAGCCAGTGAGATCGATCAGGTGACCTTCTCTACCTGCGTTGATTTGAAGGAGTACCCACATTCTCCCTCGCATCCTACATAAATCTCTCAGCTTCCCTGGTCCTTTTTCTACCTTCTATGGATGGTTCTGCTTGAGTGGTTGTCTCCATTCTCTACTCCTCAATTTGTGGCTACTCCACAACTTATTGGGGTTCTCCTTTTGGAGCTAAAAGTTCCCCTTCTAGTGGGATTTGAATCTCCCCCTCAAGAGAGCACCACATTGATTTCTCCTCATTAAACTTTACATCCCTTCACACAACTGTCATTCTGAGGGATGGCAAGTACACACGGTAGTTGTGGATATTTTCTGTGTAACCCATAAATATTTCAAACTCTACTATCGACTCAAGCTTCTTCCTCGATTCTTTTGAACATGGATGTAAACAGAGGCTCCAAAAATCTTGAAGTGAAACACATCCAACTTCCTCCCCAAGGAAACCTCCTTCGGTGTAATCATACAAACAATCACCCTCGCTTCTCCCATAATGCTATGATTCTTTCTCTCAACCACCCCATTCTGTTGTGGGCTATGGGGTGTTGTTAACTCTTATTGAATGCCTTCTTTTGCACATAATTTTTTAAATTTATTCGACACATACTCACCTCCATTATCTCTTCTGAGGTCCTTCACCTTCTTCTCGGTTTCTTTCAAAACCGGTACCTTGAATTCTACAAACTTGGAGAATCTCTCATTTTTTTTCCACATGAAGAAGATACAACACTTCTCTAGGAAATTGTCGATAAAAATGAAAAAATATTTGTACCTAGAAGTGGAGGCTGTCGAGCAAGGTCCACATATATCAGGGTGGATCCTTTCCAAGATTACATGTGCTTTGTTGTCCCGATCATGGAATGTGGATTTTTTGTACTTCCCCAAAGTACATCCTTTACATACATCCTGTTGCTCAAGTGCTTCTTTGGGGAGGCCAATGTTTATTTGATACATAATATTCATGGTGCCATGATGCAAATTTCCAAGTCTTCTATGCCAAAGTTCACCAACATCGCGGCTCTACACCTTCTCTGCCTTTTTGCATAATGCAAAACGGTCTTCCACATCTAGCTTATATAGGTTCTTCACACAAACCCCAATATACTTCACCTATCCCGTGGCTATGTGTCTTAGGAATTCCTTTCCTTTGTTGAATATCACATCATAAGAATGGAGTGGTGTAACTACTACAACTCTTACTAACTTTAATGACATGGGGTAGTGTAACTACTACTAAAAACGATGCTATGAACTTTTATGGGTACTATGTTGACCCAACATTTATCTTAACCTCTACAACATTAATAGGAATAGGGAATTTATGATGGTCTCCATATTTTTGGGATCTCTCATGAGTTCACTTCCACCATGGGGGCTTCATCTTGTCAAATATCTTATAGCATTCATTCATAAAGGGAATTTTTTAAATTGAGAAAAACAAAGTCAATATATTGTAGGTAATGGGGGTTGGGATGTGAGGTATATGGATTTTATAGGTATTAGGAGATATAAATGGGGTATTTGGTAAAATTAGGGGATATGTAGTAAAAACAATGACTCTTTTTATTGGAAAGATGTACTTGGGTTGTTGGGTGGGTTCAACAAAAGGATTTTGGGAGGTATTTATTTATATCTAGAAAATTAGAGGTATTATTTAATATCATATTAACATACATGCTATGTCATATGTTCAATGAGTAAGAACTATGTGCCCACCACTCATCACACATCCAAAATATAGTAATGACCTTTGAGAAAAACCACATCTATTGAAGTTAGTTATCAACTAGTGCTTCCTTATAATATCCAACATTGGCATGAGATGTGAGATGTGTTACTTCTAAGGAGATATAGAAACTAATATATCATCCAAATATACTATAATAAATGAATCAAACTATTGGTGTAATACATCATTCATTAGTGTCATAACTGTAGCTAATTTATTACATAAAACAAATGGCACAACCAACTAATTGTACAAACCTTTCCTTTTCTTGAAGGTTTTCTCTTAGTTGTATTCTTGTTTGACACGTTCTTGGTGGTATCATGATTTGAAATCTAATGTTGTGAAGTACTTCGCATGATACAACTGGTCCAATATATCATTGATCTTAGGTAGAGGGTATTGATTCTAGAGTGTAACCCTTTTGGAAAAATCCCTGTAGTTAATACACATCCTCTAAGTCCAATCCTTCTTGGGAATGATAATGATATGAAACCCACACGATGTGGTGCTTTGTTGAACCACTCACTTTATCTACTCCTAGAACATATGTTCTATACAACCCAATATATGTTAATGGGGAGCTAGGCAATAAATCTATCTTGTGTGTCACTTCCCTCTTAGGTGGCATCCCCTTAGGCTCTTGGAGCACCCCTTTGTATGCCTTTAGTGCATCACTCCATGGATGCATTTTCCTTTATTAATTCATCTCCTTGTCTATTCCCTCCCAATAAAACCAAAACTTATTTCTTACTAAAACTAATAAACTTCTTGGCTTGGTTAGCACTTACTACTGAGATATTCGATTTACCTCTGTATTCATTAAGTATATAATAATTGTCATCCTTTATCAGGTCATATTGGTTAGATTTTTGAATGAAGGTTGCATCCCTCATATACATGTAAGGCATTCCAAAAACTACGCCATTCACGTCAAGGGGTGCTACATTTAACTCAATTTCATCAATAAACTTTGCACTAATAGAAGATTTGATCTTACACTGTTTCTTGACCTGGATTTATTTAACCTTGTTCACCCACACCAATAAGCATGGGCTTTGATATTTTTGAAACTTTGATCCAAGCTTGTTGATTATGTTAGTTGCTACGAGATTGGCTTGTGAACTAGAATGAAATGGGGAATCTATCTTGGTTTTCTTGACCTAAATATTGATATGGAATGGTTTTTTCCTCTCCTTATATTCCTTGCAGTGAAGGCTACTCATATTGAATTCCTTCCACATTCAAGTGCAGGGAATACTCTCAACCACATTTGACCTACTTTCTAACTAATTGCTTGAATTTGTGGTTGCAAGGCTCCTTTTCTTTGCACGTTTCTTAAGGTTCATCTCTAGATGTAGTTTCCAACACTTTTCTTCAATTTGACCATTAATATTGTAATTGTTACAATGATTACTTGCAAGATCTACAGAGACTATTGTCTTCTTATCTTTCCCTTTCCGTTTATTCTCTCTTCTTGGAATTTTTTGGGTGCTCTTTCTATTTGGAACCACTTCAATGCCCTTTTTATGACTAACATTTTCCAAGTATGATGCATGTACACATGCCTAATCAATTTTCCTATACTTGAAGAGAATCATTTTCTTTCATAAATGACTATGTAGACCCCCCAAATACTGAAGGAGTACATCTAGGTTCTTGGGAGAGTTACCCAACAAGATATCCATTTTTTTTTTATAATTCAGTGGTGTACTCTTGCACACTATATTGTTTCTTTGCTTGAAGTAACGCTATTGGGTCCATTAGTCCTATACATATCCCATAGGGTAGAATTAGGATTTCATAAGGGTTTTGAAATCCTCCCACTCAGATTTTAGATCACCCTCCACCATAAGTGTCTCCATGTGACATTCCCACTAGGTTAATGCATGGTCCTCTAATATTAATATGGAAAAATAAATCTTTTTCTCCTCTTCTATGTAGTGGAAATTGAAATGGACCTACAACTATTGTAGCCAATGGTTCAAATTTAAGGCATCAATCTCACTTTGGTATGACCTGCTATCCACTTTCACTTTCATTTAAAAAAATATTTGCGAATAGATAATGGTACTGGGACTTGGTTTCTCTTTCTTAGGCTCTTTGCTCATTTTTTTCTAGGTCTCTATGATCTATAGATTTATTCTCTAGTCCGATCTTTGAGTTAGAGCCTCCAACATCATTGAATGGTTCAAGCTTGCTTGCGAACCATGATGAGGAAGGCCATATTATCAGAGGTATCAATGAATTTCTCTTCCATCCCCACAAATATCTCTTATGTTGGATCTCAAGTGTTGTTATGAAAAGAATCATCTATCATGGCTAGGGTTTGCCAATTTTTTGTTAAGCCAAATTCTAGATCCTAAAATTTCCCACAGACACTTAGAAGAAAATTGCTCTAATATTGATATGATCTATAAATAGTCATGGATGTTGTATTGGAACAATTCAACATGGGAGATCTTATAATATTTTAATATATTAGATTTCGGATATTTAATCTCCTTAGATTCTAGATTAATTATTTGCTAGCTTTGTTGAATTTATGAAATAAATGAAACAAAAAATGGAAAGAATAGGGACAAAAAATGCCATCTGAATAATTGAAAGAACACTCACTTTGGGAAAGCTAATACGAGAGAAGAAATAACTAAAAGGTGAGGCCTATACTCTTCTCTGTTTCCTTTGGTGTATAGATCAATCTTTGGGCTATGGGCACGTGTTTTGGACCTTGGAACCTCAAAGAACATTGTTTGATGCTTGAAAATGGCCCCAGAAGGTTATAGACCCCAATTTTCCAAGTTGATTCCTCTAGGTTTTTCAACCTATAAAGTATTTAGATAGATGGAAAATATTATGATGATCTAGTCTGGGTCAATATGGAAATTATCACAAAATTCATGATATTAAAGATTTAAAGGGAGTTTTTTTTTTCTACGATGATAAGTTAAATGTAATGAAACTTTGGTCTCTAGATTCATATATGCAATTAAGACCAAGGGACATAAGGATGTCTTTTTATTTTTCCTAAAAAATAGAAGTTTTTTACATTCAAGGAGAATAAAAAATACATTCCACATAGTGCATGTCACACAAAATTCAAAGTTGTACTAAATTTAGTACATATCATTGAACTACCTATAATTCTACCCACCATTCATTAGGAAGGTAATCTTAAAATGGACACATTTCAAGGGATTACATTAATTTCATCAAAACGCTATTGAGTAATTCAATAAAAGTCTATAAAAAAATAACCAAAATGAACATCAATGCTCACTCAGTCACATACAAAAAGATAAATAACCGAACTTTGTGGTGCAATCATCGCATATTTATTTATGACCTATACTAAATCATCGGGATCCATGTTCAACGAAAAATAGACTTTGTAGAGGCTAAATTGTTCATAATTTTATTTGCAACCATTTAACTTAAACATGCTCTAGAGATTGCAAAGATAAATAACCAAACTTTGTGGTATAATCATCGCATCTTTATTTATGACCTATACTAAATCATTGGGATCCATGTTCAACTTTATATGGGTTTATTTATGACCTATACTAAATCATTGGGATCCATGTTCAACTTTATATGGGTTCTTCTTAGCGTACATGAAAAGAATACCACTCCCATCCTTATTTTGTCAAAAACCCTATTTCCGAACTAAACTTGAAAGTATAAGCTAATTTCAATTGAAATCTCTATAAGCTAATTTCGCTGAGGGGCATTCAATTGGCTCTATAATTGTCAATTGAAGGATAGCATCTTCCTTCCCTTATTTCTATAGGGCTTTCTCGCGGAGTTCATTGTTTCTCTGACGTTCAGGGAACAGAGGGCTTAAGTTTTGGACAACTCTGATGCTCGTTTTACATTTATTTTGCTTTAAGGTCAGATTTTCAATCCCCGCTGAATGCGTGTTCTGTGATTGTCATTTAGATGCCATACTTTTTGTCAGTTGGGCTTACTCCTGATGTCGCTTGTTCTGTGTTAATTCAGAAAGGGCGGATGTTGTGATGGACGCAAAAGGTGATAGGAAGAAGTTTAATAGTAGTTATTCGCAATACGAAACTCCCCTGGGATACAAGACTGAAGACGTTCGACCTCGCGGTGGCATCCACAAGTTCTGCACTGCTGCTTACTCCAACGTGGGTTTTCTTTCTGTACTAGGAATTGATCGACGGAAGTTTGGTTTGTTTTAGGAAACCATGAATCCATTTAGCTGCAATTGTAGATAGTATGCATCTTCGTTATCAAATACTGTTACTGAATATTTTATTGTACAGAATCTCACATCTGGTTTTGGTTTTCATTTCTGTGCAGTGCGTCCGAGAGCCATCCTAATATTCTCAGAGTAGCAACTGTGCACTTAGGATTTAGAATTAGATCGCTAGGAGGTCTGTAAGGCTGTCAGATTAGATTCCTATCCCTCAACGCGCTACCTTGTTTTGTATTCCATCTCTGCTGCAATTCAAAATGGATATGGCTTGTGAAGAAGTGGTTGCCGGCCCGATGACTGCAATTGGTTTCGAAGGATTTGAAAAACGGTTAGAGATTGAGTTTTTTGCATCTTCATTTTTTACTGAATCAGAGGGCAGGGGCCTAAGGGCACTCACTAGAACCCAATTGGATGAAATGCTCAACGCAGCCGAATGCAAAATAGTTTCTGAGCTCTCTAATGAACATTTCGATTCATATCTCTTGTCAGAGTCGAGTCTCTTTGTTTACCCATTCAAGATCATTCTCAAAACCTGCGGGACGACCAAGCTGCTGCTTTCCATCCCTTCGATATTAAGCAATGCAACCAGCCTGTCTCTCTCTGTAAAAAATGTTAAATACACTCGTGGAACATTCATCCATCCCGGAGCACAGCCATTTCCTCACCGAAGCTTTTCTGAGGAAGTGTCATATCTGGATAAGTACTTTGGAGCTCTTGGATCTGGTGGAATGGCTTATGTTATGGGAAATTCCGGAACGTTTTACAACTGGCATATCTACTCCGCTTCTTCTGATGATTTCGCATCGGAGGGTGCGTCTTCTCCAGTTTTTACATTGGAGATGTGCATGACTCAGCTTGATCGCAACTGTGCTTCCCTCTTTTACAAGCATCATTCTAATTCTGCGGCAGAAATGACACTTAATTCCGGTATATCGAAAATTCTTCCTCGGGCGAAAGTCTGTGATTTTGAATTTGATCCTTGCGGCTACTCCATGAATTCTATTGAAGGACCTGCTTTATCTACAATTCATGTAACTCCGGAAGATGGTTTCAGTTATGCAAGTTTTGAAGCCATGGGTTATGATCCTAAGGATTGTGATCTGCAAGCATTGGTGGAGAGGGTGTTAAGTTGTTTCAAGCCTATGATATTCTCTATTGCAGTTCATGTCAATGCTGGCGCTTGTCAATCTTCATGGACCAAACCAATTTGTCCGCAGGGGTATACTTGTGAAATGATAGCTCAACAGGAGCTTAAAAAGAAGGGTAGTGTTATATATTGCACTTACAGAATTTGCAATGCTGACTCTAAATTGGCTTCTAATGCTGGGGAAGAGGAACGTGAAGGAAATGATTATTTGCAAGTGAAAAAGAAGGCAAAGAAGCATATTGAGTGCGATGCCCTGAAAGATTGATACACACATCAAGCTTCTTTCCTAGTGGGTTTTAAATGTTCTACAATTTGCTTCACGATCTCATCAGTTTTGTTGAGTCATCACTTTGTTAGTGCAATATATTGTTCTCTGTGTTGGGGGAGGGTTGTAGCGTCGTACGTTCTCATTTCAACAAAAGACTTGGGTACCAATTTGTTCAACGAAGGAATGAATTATCTTGTTTCTAAGTACTGTAATTGTCATCTATGATCACTTTTTTATAACTGGTCATTCGAATGTGATCTACAACTATAACACCTTAGTTGTTTGATTCTTAAGGTGTTATAGTTGTTCATGTGTGAGGATCCCCATCAACTAAAATATTTAGATCACATTCGAATGTGATCTAAGTGGTCATTCGAATGTGATCTACATGTGGTCATTCGAATGATCAACAAAAATCAACTAAAAATCATGTGATCATGCTTGGATATTTCATCTTTGATGTTGCTCTAATCATGTTCTTAAGAAATTTGGTCTTGAGAGACACTGTTTGCTTGTGGTCATTTATTTATCTTCCTCAAACTTGCAAAAAAACTACTACTTTTTCTGCCAGGAAATGTAAGATTATCAAAAGGGAGAGGTGATAAATATATCTATTTGTAACATTTACATAAAAAAACTAAGCATTGGTACTAATAAAACAAATTCAGGAAAGAAAATCAAATGAATTTTTACCTATTTTGAAACTAGTGCCTTATGTTACCTGCCATGTCTTGTCAGCAATTTCTTCATTCTTTTACTATTTTAAATTATGATGAAAGATTTATCATAGTGTATATCTCGTCTAGATCTTTTCGATGATGTTTGAATCATTGAAAACTGATGTCGTATGAGAAAGTTATGCTTATTTGAAAT
Source organism: Pinus tabuliformis (assembly GCA_031772625.1). NCBI lineage: Eukaryota > Viridiplantae > Streptophyta > Pinopsida > Pinales > Pinaceae > Pinus > Pinus tabuliformis. The sequence goes on from CM062814.1 coordinate 728,701,099, forward strand.
TTTTGTGAAACATTGAAAATAGTCATACATGATTGTGACATGGCAACATGATGTTGAAGTGAAAGATGAAGTGGGCAGGCGATATGGAATGTTGATTATGAATTTAGAATGTGTTATCAACATATAGATCAATGAATTAAATATAGAGCTGCAGACTTGTTTTTCAGTTGCAAATTATTTTTCAACTACAGAATTGTGCATTTCCTGCATCTAAAAATCCTATGTGGATAGTTAGGTATTATGTATAGGAAGAATTGTTTGTAAAATTATGAGAGGTATTTTTTCGTTAAAAGAAATTGACAAACAAATTGCAGACTCCCTTAATGTTGATTCTCAAAATCAAAATAAAACTTGATAAATCTAAATGAAAACACATGTTTCTTCTTTAGATGAATTAGATGGCAAGAATCTCAAAAAAATAAGAAAAGAATCGTGAGTAAAAAATGGGCAATCATTCTCTGCCCGGGAATGTTTGTTGTGGATCCTTGTCATTAATAATAGAATGATGAGGAAAATCATATGGCATGTCAACGAAATTCAAACCTCTTGCATTGAGTATTTTAAGAAAATCTTCAAAGACAAGTACATTACGCTCTGGGGTGAGGTATACATCACTCAAATATTTTTGTTGTCAGCCCATAGTTTCCTGCATTCTTGACTATAAGTCAATAACTAGAACTCCAGACTTAATTGCAACTTCTATACAAGATTTGGCATAAGTCCTGGTAGTTTGATTAATACGCTCTGGTAATTCAACGAAATTTTCTCTGTAGGTAGCTCTTTGCATACTACCTGCAACGATTTTCATCAATTGGGGGAAGTGTGATTAGCATTACCAACATCGAGTCCGATGAAACACCATCGAGGTCCATAAATGAAGTTGATTCTTGGTGGAACGTGGATTTCATGAACTGTCCCTCCACAAATTGAAGATAAATCAGATTCAGGTGAGCCATCCTTCCTTTTGATGGTTAAGCTTCCAATTCATCCAAAATTGGAAATATAATTAGACAAAACCAATACACATCTTATGCATTATAAAGATACGGAAATTCAAAGGATTGTAAAGCTATTCGTTGGTTCATTTAAATGTTTTCAGAGTTTCCTTATGCAAGCGCTTATAAAGGGTTTTCTGTCTCAGAACCAACAGAACTGACATAAATTTCTAAATAATAATGCTAAGTGAAAGCGTTTTGTGAAATTTGTTTCAAGGTGACTCACTGACTCCCTTAAGGATTTTGATTGATGAGGCCTTTTCTCACTGTCAATAAAGCTTCCTTCGGGTTTTGGTCTTGTTGTTTATTCTATTCTTAGTAACATGATGGGGTTGGCTTAGTCAAAGAGCATTCATAGATTTTAAAATCAATAAAGTCCCAACCATTTGGCATAGCTCCCACCTTCTTGTGTCAAAAATATGGGCTGTTATGATTCCACTAGCCCACACAGTGCAAAGTGTAACCATGTTGTAGGGGCTTGATCAGAGTAAAGAAGCCAACTTATATACCTAGAAAATGTAATAACTGCTAAAAATTACAGTGATAAATTCTAAAGTTGACCTTTCAAGTCCAGATGCTTCGTGCTGAGGAGTGGTATTTCAAAAGAGATATATACCCAGGATAACAAATGCTAAAAAATTGTGAAATAGTACCATACTGAATCCTAAAAAAACCCATTAGCCCCATCCTAAATTGCATTTGAAATATGGCTCATTTCTGGTTGTCCTTCATCCTCAGCGTAAACTATGAACAAGAATTCCAGAAGCACAAATCCCATAGCATGTGTTGAAACAACAACAACGAAGAGATTAAGAACGACAAGAGATGTGATGCTGCATACTACCGCTAGAAACGCCTTCACATTTGGGGGTTGCCTCGTTACCCATGATGATACCACATGCACTAGATTCCTCCTAGATTTCCTCATTGTCACCATTGTTTCTGATAGCAGGGGAACGGAAAACAGTGCCCAATTCAGAAATGGCACCGTCTTTATTAGTGGTTCCAGTTGTCTTTCCTTGCAATTGGAGAACGACCTCAAGAGTAGGTGAAACACAATCATCAGCCGAATATGTTGCAGAATCTCCATGTATTTAATTTGCTAACATTGAAAGTGGAAGTGCCATTATTGGAGGTGTAGAGATGGGTGTCAAGTATTCCATTGCGATACATCTCATCGTATATTTGGAAAAAATGAGTGTCTTCTGGGATGCTGCCCCAAGTTAAAATCGAAAATTGAATCACAAATCAAGCGACAAAGATATGGATCCGTGATCTCTATCATGCGGATCAACCTTTAGCAACGTGTTAAAAAAAATTAATGCCACCACAGAATTTGATTTTGGATTGGAGATATTGTTCATTATCACATTTCCGTAACTGATATTTTGGGCATATCCAGAACCCCCCAAATTTGGATTCCTGCACTAGAGTCAAGGATGCACATAAAGTCATGTCTTATGGCAAGCAAGAGAAATAATTAATGGCAAGGTTAAGCCAAGTATAGTGAAAGAAAGCCCTCAATGCAGTTCGCAAGCCGTAAAGCAATGGGAACAGGTCATACCAGAGAGTATCTCGAGTTTCATGGCATTGCACCACACTCACATAACTTCACTTCCGTTACTAAGATAGATAGACCCAAATACACAAATGTTTTCCAAATTACGAGTGATACAAACTGCAATTTTAACCAATTCGTCTAAGCACAAAATTCAACGGAATTTAGATTAATTGTGTTCTTTACAGGGTTTTCAATTTTTTTATTATTATCTCATAAGTTTTATTCACACATAAAAAATGTTCTTTTCTTATCTCCAAATCACACAAAGTGCAGGTCTCAAGAATTTAATCGGATTCATATAAAATGAGAAGAATCAATCTCACACTTGAAATTATTACTCTTTAATCTTCGCGTGTGCTCCTTGTTCACATTCATATTACAATAAGGTTTAGTAAATGGGTGGTTGTTACTGCACCACAAAATCACAAATTTATTCTAAAAATCACAAAAACTTGCTTTTATTTGTTAATCCTATTCTATTGAAAAATAAATTAAACACTCTCTTAAGTATAAGAGAATTTCCAATGCTTCCATTTGCGCAACAAGATCATGAGTAAACTCATATCCAAGACTGAAAAAAAAACCCTAGTTAATTCTTGGACATGATCATGAAGATTTGAAATTAAAAATTGTAGGCTAATTACTAGATGAGACCAAATTTGAATGTGATCTTTAGGTTTTTTATCATCTTCAACTGCCATAGCACAAAGCTCTCTAGATCTCATCTGTTGCAATTAGATTTTTATTATGTTTTTTTTTGTTTTCTATTTCTGTGTTTTCTATATGCAAATAGGCTTAAATGAAAATGCCTAAATGCAATTAACCCTAAATAAACATGTCCCTAAATGAAAATTCTTAATAAACAATCCTCCTAACTTAGTTACATCTAAGTTTGCTTCCCTCGTAATGGCGCCAAAATGTTGGGCGATTTAATTGTATACTAAATCACTTTCATTTAATTTGTCAACCTGGGGGTTTTGTAAACTTAGAAGCAAACCAAAATATATGGGATCTCAGATGAAATTGTTGTAGAAAGTTTGTTTATAATGGAAATGCATATTGCAACTATAACTAAAGAAAACTGCAAAAGAAATAACATGTAAGAAAACTAAATCAAAATTCTAGGATGGAAGTTAAATTCTAAAAATGGTATTTACGAATGCCATGGCCTTTCATAACTATTGAAAAACAAACTAATCTATGAACAACTATAAGAAGAAAACCTATGAGAATATAGAAAGCAGTAAATAACAACTAGTGATTTAGTTGTCAAGCAGGAAAACTAGGATAACTAGTAAGCAAGTAGTTTAATGACAAAAATCAAATTATGTTACGATTGTATGCAGATTGCGGTTGATGGGGATCCTTCCATTCCTCAATGAGCAAACATGAACAACTATCACACCTTAACAAACAAACAAGACTCATAACTCATAATTTTGGAGAAAATGATATTATTCACGCTAGATGGACAGTCATAAATATGATGCTAATGAATTACTGATAAATGTTGGATTCCTTTGAAGGATGCACCTCTTATTTATACATGAGTTAGGGTTATCTGCTCAATAAATGTAGACCCCTTAAATATCTAATAGATCCATACTTGTCTCAACTTATCCCTAAATATTAGATACAAATCCTATGACTCATAAATACCTCCATGATCTTTCTCCTTAGAATATGGTCCACCTCTTGAGTTGAAATTCGAATTTGTGCTTGGAAGGACAAGTAAGACCCTTCTAGAACCTCCAAATAAGCCTACACATGTCACAAAACTCATAACACATATATAGGTATATGAAACTATGTTAATTTCCTAGTTTTTAATCATTAATTCACTTATAATGCATAAAATAAATAAATTTGGAAAATAAGGATTCTAACCCATATGTTTGTGAAGATTATTACTTGATGCAAGGTTTTAGGGCTAGATAGTCATGAGATGAAGGTTAAATGGACATGAAATGATGGAAATATGGATGAAAATGGAAGGCAATTTTGAGACTCAACAGAGCTCTTGATATTATCATTATGGGCCTTCCCCTTGAGATGTGGTCCTTCCTCCCTCTTTTCTGGATCCCTAACTCCCTCTCCCTTCCTATAAATCAACTCCCTTCCATCCCGAAATTGTTGGTCATTGATTTCCTTCATTCCTATACTAAGATTATGCCCAAATATTGCCCATTCTAACTTGGAGAAGGAGTGCTTGAAGAGTCTTTTCTTGGACTTGGACATCCACCAAAAGGAGGTCTCCAACACCAAGGCATAGGTTGTAAGTTTCCCTTTTTAGCTTGTTAATATATACATCTGATGTTCACTTTCCATAATTGTGTAAATGTTTATTATTTTAGCTTAAGAATCCTTGATCTATTAAGTAGTTTATGTTTGATATATGCCATATATGCTCTTGTACCTTGTATTGCTCTTTGATCTTTCTTGCACGTACTCAGATGCGAAGAACAAGTAAGGAGCGAGCTTGGAAGCAAAGGAATCAAATTCATCTCCAAAGAATTGAGCGATTAACATCAGAGCGAGGTAGGTCACTCTCTCTCTCCATTTGCCAAACATAAGATAAGAAAGTGTATGTTAGTTTGTTTAGTTTGTTGCTAGATCCACTCATTGGGCTAGAGAAATAGCGACCCCGCTGGGGAAGTTATAAGCTCTTCAATCTTGACCAACCATTGAATTCTTAGTTAGTTTGTACCTGTATAGGCCTGCATAGTCATTGATTATTACCTTAGAGTATTGAGTCTAGAGTGGTTGTTGAAATCATTTTTGTTTTTTACCTTATTCCTCGCCCAATGCATTTTTGACTCGAACAGTCACACTATCCTTTAAAACAGTCGCGTCTAGCATGAGTTTGTTACAACCACATTGATCTTAGAGATTGGCAAAATTAGGGTTTGTTTGTCAAAATTAATGTGTCTTAGCCCCCGAGGTCCTTTTTCTTGTACATTGTGATTGGATTTATTGGTGTTTTGTTTGATTATCTTATTGGATTAGCCAATTCTTGTCTCTTGAGATTTCAAGCGTTTGGAGTGGAATTGGATTGATTCTAGGGTTTTTAGGTCATTTGATTGTCACTTGCCACTTGTAAGTGTCATTGGGTTTGTAGTTTGTTGATTGATTAGATCTGATAATTTGTTAGAATCATTCAAAACATTAATTTCCATTAGTTTTGGCTTGCCTTTTGCAAAGTTTATTTTCGATTGCATTAGGTCATCTTGCACTTGAAAAACATCTTTGTTGATTATCGAACATATATTACATTGTTGGATACAAGCTGGAAACAATCCATGATTTATTCATAAACAAGAGAAAAGTGAAAATATTTTCATTTAGGTTCTATGGAATTGGATATGGTGTTGCTTTGGTTGATGCATTAGTTGCATTAGAGCATTTGAATCAAATATTTATTTTTATTTAGTTGCATTAGAGAATTCAAAAAGTAAAGAAAAAAATGATTTACGTAAGTGCATCTTAGTAAAGTAAACATCAATTTTCTTTGGATAAGTTGCATTTAGGATAGTGAAAAGTGGAAATCGATTTTACTTTTGGGTATTGTATTTTGAAAGCGGAAGTGAAAGTTAATGGAAGGCATGTTTCTTGATGAATTTTATTTGATGCATTATTGATTGAAATTCCTTCCCTTGATTGGTCTAGCTTTCGTTGAAACAAAAAGTTTTCCTTTTGAATCTCATGTAGATGCATCTTAGGGATTCAGATGACATAGTTTTGAGCCACTAATTGAAACATAATTTAAGAAAAACATTAAAATTTACTCAATTAACCTAAGGAGCATTTGGAAGTCAACGAAAACATTTAGAGGTCTAGGCTAGAGACATATTTTTGTGTCTATAAACATAATAGTTGTCGTTATCTACGAGAATTATATCCTGGGGTTGATATCCCGTTCCAGGTACAAAAGTATATAGGATCGTTCTCTAGTACTCTTGGGTATACTGGAGGTGATCCATGCATGGAAAGTAAATGGGAATGCTCTAACCGAATGGTTATGCATTAGACAATGCTAAAATTGACTTGTGCTCCCCGTACTATCGCGTATATATTAGGAGACCCCGCTAGGTTGTTATCCTTTAACCATAGGGAACTGAGTTAGCTAGGGTCTATATTGCAGTTTACAGGTACTTGGTAAATCCTCTTGCCTAGCTTACCACTTTTTTTTCTTTTGTTTTCTTAATTTCTAAAATCAATTAATTGACTGCGGAAAAACATCCTTCTTATGGAAATACTCCTTAGTAGATCTTACGTTGATACTAATGGTAACATTTCCTAAGTTTACTAGTCAAGGAAACCCCTCTGATGGGAATCCTATTCCTTTTCCTTCTTTTGGAAATTCTGGTGCTCCATATATGGAAAACATTGTCCCTTCCTGGATTGACCATTGGTATGCCAGTTTGGTTATTTTTTACCTCGATGATTCTGAGTGTCCAACCTGCTTTTCAATTGAGTTCTCCTTCACCTGAACAAGATCAACCTCATGTTGTGCCTAAAGTTAACCCCTCACCTTCTTCACCCATTTCTTCACCCTGTTCTTCCTCTTCGCTTAGTGAAAGTCTGGATTCTAGTAACCAGGAAACTAAGAAGAAGAAGAAGAAGAAGCAAAATAAGCAAGGGGGCAACCAAAAAACCATTGCTACGGATGCAACATATGTAGAAAATTATTCCAACCAGTCCTGGAAAGTAAACTTCTGATGCAAGAGCATCCAAACTTAGCCAGCAATGTCAAATTTTGTTCACATGTTGTGGCTAAACAAGTTGGATTTCATTGACCCGGTTGGTCAAAAATCAGTTTTACTGATAGGGTTTGATCTCTCAAGAAATGAGTTGTATTTCATTATTGTAATAAGTTAGAGATTGTCTTATTTTAGGTTCAAAGATAAGTTGTTAGCATAGGTGTGAGATAGAGCTAGGAATTAGAAGATTTGCTGTTAGATTTATTAAAAATAGGGATTGATTTGTTAGACGCAGTTAGAGTGATATCCGATTATAAAAGGGAGGAAAATGTAATGAAAAGAGAGAGAGGATTGAGGAGTGGATTTAGTGGAGCGAGAGAAAAATAGTGTGTGGATTGTATTTTGAGACAAAGGTCTTAATTTGTGTAATCAAGGCCAAGGCCAAGACTCTGTGACTCTTTTATTGTGAATAAATTGTTGTTGTGCTCATGATTATATATACAGCCCGTGGAGATCCTCAAGTGCTTTGTTTTCTTTGTATTCATATCAGATTGATGCTTGCTCTATTTTCCGCTTTACAATAGATAATACTGAGTTAAAAGAATAATCAGCCAGTTTATTATATTGTTTTGGTCCCGCAAGCGGAAAACCCAAAATACACTAAGAATCAATGCAAAACACATTCATATTTGGAATCCGAACTTCAAATATTATGGATGGAGGATTTTAATGTTATCAGGTCCGTGGACCTCAATTGCATCGCTTTAGTGGAAAGGAACCGGCTTGTTGAACTACCGAATCCCGAAATTGCGATACCACTGGATCCGAAATGTTATAGAGAAGTGGTGATAATCTATCGGGTTCGTAAAGGGCTACCACATCACAGCTTTGAAGTGGAAGAAGTCTAGACAATGGGCATTGCAATTTGCAATCGGGCAATTAGATCATGGCCATTAGATCACGATATATCGCAACCATTGGATCGTGGAGTAGTTTTGCTACAAGAGTGGTATTTCGGGCACATCAAAGGTGGTAAGTTGTTTGGAAGGGTCGGCACTTGATCCCATTCAACCTTCAACACGTAGCAAAGGAGGTGGGGAAGAAAACCGCTTTATCAGGTGGTTAACCCCTAGTCTATTGTCTCGCTCAAAATCTCTGACAACCATCGGATCTCACAGATCCAGATCAATGGTCACCGAGGATTGATGCGTTGACTTCCGGTGTACGATAAGTGCGCCAATATCAAAAGGTAAATTTCCATTGTTTCGGCTTGTTTTTTTATGTATTTCGGTATAAAAGGAAAACAGTCAGATTATAGTTTAAAGGGGATCCGCGGGGTGATTTTGGGGTTTTCTTGAGTCTGCTTCTGCACTGCGTCATTTGTGGTATCAAAGCAGAAGAAAGGGTTGTTTGAAGCGAAAATGCCACCAAGGAGAGGAGCTGGCATTGGTTGAGGAAGACCTGAAGCAAATGTAATTCTACTGGAAGAGGTCCAGAGTCTGCGTACGAGAATGGAGACAATTGAAACGGCCCAGAGAAGAGCACCTGTGCTCTATATATATAGCCACATTGACCTTTCAATGTCAGTGTTACAATTCGCTGAGGGGCATTAAATTGGCTCTATAATTATCAATTGAAGGATAGCATCTTCCTTCCCTTAGTTTTACAAGGCTTTCTCGTGGAGTTCGTTGTTTCTCTGACCTTCAGGGAATAAAGGGTTTATGTTTTGGACAACTCTCATGCTCGTTTTACATTTATTTTTCGTTAAGGTCAGATTTTCAATCCCCTTGGAACGCGTGTTCTGTGATTGTTATTTAGATGCCATACTTTTTGTCAGTTGAGCTTACTCCTGATGTCGCTTGTTTTGTGTTAATTCAGAAAGGGCGAATGTTGTGATGGACGCAAAAGGTGGGAGGAAGAAGTTTAGTGATAAATATTGGCAGTACAAAACTCCCCTGGGGTACAAGACTGAAGACGTTCGACCGTCGTGGCATGTCGCATGGACCCCGGGTCATGGTGAGTGCTACGATTGAAATCTGCCAATGTGATATGGCGGTGCAACCTGGGTCATCGATCTGCACGCTTGATCGATGATCCTCGTTGACCCCACCATATCGTTTTCACAACATACATATGGTCGCCACTGATATCCGCTAATTACCACTATCGATTGTGATTCACCAATCAGATCTCGACCGTTGATTGGCCAGATCTGACGGCTATTGTGCATTCACTGTTCCACCTTCGATACTGTATTTTTTATAGTTTTCTCTTGTTTTTACCTCTCGATAGTTTTTTTCCGCCATTCTGAAAGGTTTCTCATGCGATTTTCTTTGGTATTTTAAATTATTTTAAGAGATTTCAAAACTTAAAGAGTGCTCTTGGATCCATTGGATCACGACTTCCTACTGAAAAGGATTTTGGACCACCAAAATTTCATTTTCAAGCATCGCTCAAATGAGGATACAGCTCCCTCACTTGTCCAATATCTATCGATTTTTCACTGCTGGGTTTTGAACCTTTGAGCCTGATTCTAAGGTACTCAACATCCCCTCTGTGCATGGTTCTCACCTTCCTGTCTAGAACTGTATCTTCCTGCAGCTCATTGAGATATTCAGGAAATAGATCATCAATGGAAGGCAATTGACTTCGCTCTTCGGGATCTTCAATTAATGAAGGTTCAAATAGTCTTAAATTTTCTGCCTTTACCACTGAATAGATGTGCATGTGAGCTCATAAATCAATGCAGAAAGAATTCTCGCCAATTTTCTCAAGTACCTTGAAAGGCCCATACCTTATTAGCTTCAGCTTCTTTCCTTTGCCCTGCATTCTATCTTTGCTAATATACAGCTAGACTTGATCACCAACTTGGAAGCTATGCTCCATCTGATGCTTATCATGCCTTGCCTTGTACCTGGCTTGGCTCTTTTCCAGCTATTCCTGCACTGCCTGGTCAATTTCTTGGATCTGTTTAATGAACCTGGTTGCTTTTTCCACATCACTGTGTCCAACAACTGTTATGTCTTTTTCAAAGACAAAATCCAAGGGATACCTTGGTATAAAACCAAAACAGGTCTCAAAAGAGATCTTTGTGTAGAAGAATGTTTAGCACGGTTGTAAGCATGTTGCACATAACATAAATGTTCATCCCAAAACTTGGGATGTTGCTGCAATAACCCTGAGCAATTGGATCACTGTCCTGTTGACCATCTTTGTTTGGCCATCTGTTTATGGATGAAAGGTTGTGCTCTTCTTCAGTCTGGTGTCCATCAATTCCCACAAACTTGATCAAAACTTCCCAACAAATCGGGAATCTCAATCAGATACTATGGAAGTGGGTAACCCAAAATGCACCCAGACATTCTGAAAGAACAACTTCGTTTTTGTTCAGCTGTAATTTGCTTGTTATAAGGTATTAAAATACACATTTTACTGAACCTGTCCATAATAACATATAAATAGTCATGTCCCTTTCTAGATTTTGGCAATCCCTCAACGAAGTCCATGGAAACACTTTCCTAAGGACGGGAAGGAACTGGTAGGGAGTGTACAAGCCTAGTTTTCTATTGCCGGGCTTACTTTTAGCACACATGGTACACCCTCTTACATATCAAGAAACTGTTTCATGCATTCTTGGCCAATAGTAGTATCTTTGCAGTTGTGCAACTGTTTTACTTACACTGAAATGACCTGATATCATAGAAGTATGTGCTTCCTGAATTGTGTTAACTCTTTCAGTTTGTGGAATGCATAGCTTTCCCAAATGATACAAGAGTTGGTCCTTAACATAATAGTCCAATTCTTCTACTTTTTTGCCATGACATAAAGTTGCATATACATCTTTAAAATCTATATCTTGAGCATACTATTCAATGTAGCTTTCATGCATTACCGAGTTATGCTTAAGTATAGTAGATGCATTTATAATTGGTCTGGACAACATATTTGCAACTTTATTGTGTATGCCCTTTTTATATCTGATGACTAGATGAAACCGCTGTAGGAAACCCATCCACCTATAGTGTCTTGATTGCTGCAATTTAGTTTGTGAGTGCAAACATTGAAGTGGCTGATGATCAGTATGTATAACTGTTTCTTTGCCCATTAAGTAATGTTTCCACTTCTTTACACTCTATACTAATGCATACAATTCTTTATCATATGTGGGATAATTAACTACTACAGAATTAAATGTCTCAGAATGGTAGCATATGGGTTTACCATGTTGCATCAACACTGTTCTCATGGCATAGTCACTGGCATCTGTTTCAATCTCAAATGGTCTTTGAAGATCTGGAAATGCTAGTACTGGTGCTGTACTAATTTTTTCTTTCAAGGTTTCGAAGGCTTTCTACTGTTTGCCTCCCCACTGAAACACCTCATTCAATCCTGTCAAAGCATGTAAGGGAGCTGCAATTAAGGAAAAGTTAGCAATAAACTTTATCCAATATTGTGCTACTCCTAGGAAGCTTCTAACTTCTATAGCAGATTTGGGTTTAGGCCAGTTTATAATGACTTCAACCTTAGAGGGATCTATCTTCAATTCACCATCCCCTACAATATGACCCAAATAATTCAAGGATGTTTTGCCAAATTCACATTTTGGTAACTTAACATAGAGATCCTCTTTTTTCAAAACATCTAGAGTCTGCTTTACATGCTTCAAATGTTCTTCCCATATTTTACTAAAATAGGAATGTCATCTAGATATACAATTACAAAATCATCAATAAAAGACCTGAGTACATCATTCATAACTCTCATCAAAGTGGTAGGAGCATTAGTCAAGCCAAAAGGCATAACTAGCCATTCATACAGCCCTTGCTTTATTTTGAAAGCAGTCTTCCATGCATCTTGCTCTGCTACTCTGACCTGATGGTAACCACTACATAGGTCCAACTTGGAAAAGTAAATAGCTTCTTTCAGCTGATCCAATAGATCATCAATGCGAGGAAGGGGATAACGATTCTTGATCGTTATTTTATTCAGTGCTCTGTAATCAATGCACATCCTCCACGAACCATCTTTCTTCCTCACCAACACGATTGGAGATCCGCATGGTGATGTGCTTGGTCTTATGAACCCTTTTTCGAGCAGCTCTTGTACCTGCTTCTTGATCTCTGCATTCTCTAAAGCAGATAACCTGTACATTTTGATGTTAGGCAATGGATCATCTTGATGAAAATTAATATCATGTACAATTTCCCTTTTGGGTGGCAGACCTTTAGCATCACAACCTTTAAATACATTGGTTTTATCAGGTTTCTTTTCCTTTACAACCATCAATAAAAATTGCTTGCATGAATTTACAATTCTTTTCATCTTCCTGAGGTTGTGAGAGTATAATTATTCTTGAGTTTGTGATCTCTTACAATATATTTGATTCAATATTTAATGAGTTGATACTTATTTTCAGCTCTATAGAAAATGCCTTTTCTATCATACAAGTAAGGACTTCCTAAACAATTCCACATATATCCAAGGGAACGATATCTAACTCAAACTCATCTACAAATGCTAACCAAAAGAAAATCTATGTTTACATTGTCTAGTCACTTGTAGCTTTGCTTTATCACATACCCAACCTAATGGATATGGCTTCCTGTGAGGTGTTGTTAGTAGTCTCAGCTTCTTTACAATTGCTTTAGAAATCAAGTTTACTTGTGAGCCACTATCAAATAAAATATCAATCTTTTGATGCTTGGAAATAACTCTAATATGAAAAGGTTCACGTCTTTTCCTCTCATTTTCTTCACTATCAATAGTTTGTGCATAATTACTAGTAGATGCTTCAAAATTTTTACCTTTTATACCTGTGGCTGCGATTGTTTTTCATCACTGAGTCTGACCCAAAATCTTTCTGTATAACAACAACACATCTTCTTCTTCTTGCCATCAAACTTCTTGGGTTTCAGCTCCGGATGCAAAGACCAACAATGTTCATCATCATGTCCATCCTTCTTACAGTGAGTGCATGAAGGTTTGGCCTTCTGTACAGAATTTTCCTTCCTCTCTTTCCATTTTTGCTTCTTCTTTTCCTTCTCCTTACTTGCAGTGGGTTTTAATGATCCCCCAATCTCTGGGTTCACATTCTTGCCTCTAGCCTCTAGATGTTTAGCTTGAACAGATACCTCATCTATGCTAGTAGGGTTAAACATGAGAATGGTGTGCCTCAAATAGCTGTGTAGACCCCCCTATATACTTCAACAAAGTTTCAAGTGAGTCTAAAGAAATGCCCAGAATTAAAGCTCTTTTCTAAATTCTTGGGTGTAGCTTTGTACACTTTGCCCCTTTAATTGGCGAAGAGTTTGCCAACTCATCATAGCTTGCTGCATATAAGCTAGTGGATAGAACTGTTTTTAATGGCAAAAACAAATTCACTCCAGACAGAAAGAATTTTACCATGCTTCTTCAAGTCAGCTTGTGTCCTACCTTCCCACCAGACTAAGGCAGTTCCTCCAAGGCGTAGGCTGGCCAGCTGAATTTTACTCCTATCTGAATCAATGTTCTACACCCTGCAATACACATCAATCTGTCTAATCCAATTATCTAGCTTCTATGCATTTAATTCTCCATCATATATTGGAAAATCAAATTTAACATATAATTTAATCAAAGATGTTTCCTTCTTTTTATTTTTAGGGCTATCAGGAGGTGTGGATAGAGGAACCTCTTTTCCTTTCCCTTTGCCTTCATAATGGCCATCTAGAAGAGATTCTTCTGCTCCTTTGTCTTGTTTGGAGGTTGAAGAATCTTCACCTCTACCTTTCTTAAATTCTCGGTACATCTCTTCTACCATGGCTCTCATGGTCATGAAAATGTCCATGAACTGAGACTCTGATTCCAAGGGATTTTCTTCTGCCATTTTTCTCCTAGGATAAGATCTACCAATTTTTGGGTTAGCCTCAACCAGTTCTCCTTTCCCTAATTTTATCTTTGACCTAGTTAGCATTCACCAATCCAGCACAAGCATGTCTAACCTTAGCAACCTAAAGCTCTGATACCACTAGATCTGCAATTGAGATCTAAGACAATTAATAAGGTATTAAAGACTCATGTGCATGGATTTCCTATGTTATTTTATGCAATGGATTGATAAGATTGCCAAATACATAGACAATGAAGCAGTAAACAAAAAATAATAGACAACACATAACACAACAAATTTAATGAGGATTTCACCCAATACTCCTGGGCTACATCTCCAGGCCCAACCTTCAGTGGTGCCCTCTCTCTTATGTCTTCAAAACAGAGTTTTATAACAATGATCTCAATTTGAGACTCAATACACAACAGATACAATAGTAAGAGTTTACTTGAACCTCTCAAGCCTCTCTGAGCACACAGACTCTCTCAATCACTCTCTATCTCTGTCTTGGCTCTGTCTCGGCATTGCCTACTCTGTCCTCTGTTTTTTCCATGGCTTTAAATCCAAACTGTCCTGCCTATTCGTTTCATCTTCTTGGCTTTTTGTCTCCCCTTCTGTATGGCTCTGATGCAACTTTGCGACGCGACTTGTCGCAATCGCAAGCCGCATGGACCCTGGTTCGTGGTGAGTGTTTCTATTGAAATTTGGCGATGCGATATGGTGGTGCAACGTGGGCCGTCGATTTGCGCACTTGATCGACGGTCCTCGTTGACCCCACCATATCGTTATCACAACATACATATGGTCATCGCTGATATCCGCTGATTGCCACCACCGATTGAGATTCACCGATCAGATCTAGACCGTTGATCGGCCAGATCTGATGGTTGTTGTGCATTCACTGTTCCACCTCCGATACTCTGTTTTTTCATGGTTTTCTCTTGTTTTTGCCTCCCGATAGTGTTTTTTCACCATCTGAAAGGTTTTCTCATGCGATTTTCTTTGTTCTTTTAAACGATTTTAAGAGATTTCAAGACTTAGAGAGTGTTCTTGGATCCATCGGGATCAGTTTGAAGGAAGATTCTTTTCTTCCCTGGGAGTCTAATGCAGAGGCATCTGGGCTTAGCCAGCAATGTGAAAGTTTGTTCACATGTTGTGGCTAAACAAGTTGGATTTCATTGACCTGATTTGTCAAAAATCAGTTTTACTGAGAAGGTTTGATCTCTCAAGAAATGAGTTGTATTTCATTATTGTAATAAGTTAGATATTGTCTTATTTTAGGTTCAAAGATAAGTTGTTAGCATAGGTGTGATATAGAGCTAGGAATTAGAAGATTTGCTGTTAGATTTATTAAAAATAGGGATTGATTTGTTAGACATAGTTAGAGTGATATCAGATTTATAAAGGGAGGAAAAATGTCATGAAGAGAGAGAGAAGATTGAGGAGTGGATTTAGTGGAGTGAGAGAAAAATAGTGTGTGGATTGTATTTTCAAACAGAGGTCTTTATTTGTGTAATCAGGCCCAAGGCCAAGACTCTGTGACTCTTTTATTATGAATAAATTGTTGTTGTGCGCATGATTATATATACAGCCCGTGGAGATCCTCAAGTGATTTTTTTTCCTTTGTATTCAGATCAGAGTGATGCCTTCTCTCTTTTCCACTTTACAATAGATAATACTGAGTTAAAAGAATAATCGGCGAGTTTATTATATCGTTTTGGTCCCGCAAGCAAAAAACCCAAAATACACTAAGAATCGACGCAAAACACATTTGGATTTGGAATCCGGACTTCAAATATTATGGATGGAGGTTTTTAATGTTATCGGGTCCATGGACCTCAATCGCATCGTTTCAGTGGAAAGGAATTGCCCTGTTAAACTGCCAAATTCTGACATTGCGATACAACTAGATCAGAAATGTTATAGAGAAGGGGTGATAATCTATAGGTCCACGAAGGGCTATCGCATCGCAACTTTGAAGTGGAAGAAGTCTAGACAGTGGGCATTGCGATTTGTGATCGGCTGATTAGATCGTGGCCGTTAGATCACGATATATTGCAACCATTGGATCGCGAAGTAGTTTCGCTACAAGAGTGGTATTTCAGGCACATCAAAGGTGGTAAGTTGTTTGGAAGGGTCGGCACCCGATCCCATTCAACCTTCGACACGTAGCAAAGGAGGTGGGGAAGAAAACTGCTTTATTGGGCGGTTAACCCCCAGTCTATTGTCCCGCCCGAAATCTCCAACGACCATCGGATCTCACAGATCCAGATCAACGGTCACCGAGGATCGATGCGTTGACTTCTGGTGTATGATAAGTGCGCCAATATCAAAAGGTAAAATCCCATTGTTTCGGCTTGTTTTTTTTATGTATTTTGGTATAAAACGAAAACAATCGAATTATAGTTTAAAGGGGATCTGCGGGGTGATTTTGGGGTTTTCTTGAGTCCGCTTCCGCACTGTGTCAAATTCCCTTGCATGTTAAGTAAGAGTGACCACTTTCTTTGGAATTGTCCTAGTATTCCAAGGTCTTAGAAGTGTGTCCACAAGTTCACCTCAACCTTTTTCATAAGCCTATAGAGATCATGCTGGTGATAAACCTTCAATTAGTTATAATAAGGTCCATGGGAAAAGGGAAAAGTCAAATTTCCTTGTAAGTTGTGTGAAGGTAATCATCCCATTCACCTTTGTCCTCTTATGGATGAGTATTCCAAAGAGTTTGAAAACCTTACTGCTTCCTAGCCTTGCCTTCTGGCTGGTTATCGAAAGCTTTCCCATGATCCTTCGCTAGTTGATTTAGTGATTGATCAAAGTCACTCTTTGGTCAACCACGCTCTCTCCAAAAGTGAGTCTTGTGAGTTCATTCTCGACGAACCATTGGTTTAGAAAATGGTAGACCTGACTCCACCTTCAGTTAACCATACCTTTCAGGTAGAGAGTGAACCTCATACTGCTCAGGTTCTTTTGGTGTCTTCAGTTTCGAATGAACTGGAGGGAAATCCTCCCATTCCCGAGGTGCATGAGAGTAGTTCTCTTGTTCCCATAGTGCAAGACAATAGCTCTCACGTTCCTACAACACCTCGTCCGAGTATTTTAGTCACTTCTTTTGATTGGATTCAACTGGCAGGATATCTTCTTCCATCTTATATGCCTTTCCAGATTACAATACAAGATTATAATATGGTCGTATTGAGCACTGTCATAGGCAAGGGCACATATGTTAGTATTCTGTCCTTAATTGCTTGGAAAGCTTTAGGTTCTCCGTAGCTTGTCCCTGTCACCGAGAATATGTTAGCTTTTAATAGAGGAACCAGTGAACCATTAGGGATCCTTCCTAAGTTACCTATTACTTTGGGAGGAAAGATTGTCTATATAGACGTGATGATTATCCAAGTCCCATTGGATTTTAGTTTACTCCTTGGCTGTGAATACATTTATTTCATGGGAGCTCTTGTATCTTCCCACTTTTGAGTGATGTGTTCCTGCATGAAAGAAGCATTGCAATAATTGATCAACTTACATTCATTGGTCCTGAACCAACTCCCAATCAACCATCATCACTAAATGGTTCTTATGTGCAAGAGGTATCACCCCGCCACAGGTTAATTACGTGGATACCTGTTCCATGCCCACATCTACTGATGATCTAGTAGGTGATGTAGTATGCCATGTACTGGGGGCATTGGAGCCTGATTTTTCCATTGGATCCCTAGACATGTATTCCTTCTAGAGTGTTTCTCTCCCACCTTATGAGAACCTCTTGGAAGCCATGACCTCTTTTGGTTTGTGATCAAAGGTGTTGGAGTAGAGTTCCTTGTCTTGTGTCAAGCTCATTAAAAAATGAAACAAGAACCATGAGGATAGTTCTTTTACTATGTCAACCTCATTAAAAAATGAAATAGGTTCCCATGAGGATAATTATTTTACTATGTCAACCTCATTAAAAATGAAATAAGTTCCCATGAGCAGAGTTCTTTTCCTGTGTCAAGCTCGGTAAAAAATGAAACAAGGTGTCATGAGCATGGTTCTTTTCCTGTGTCAAGCTCGTTAAAAAATGAAACAAATCCCCTTCCAATTCGATTCTTTGATTAGATCTTGTAAATTCCCAGTCGAGTCTTTCACTTGATCTCATAATGAACCTTCATTCCATCCACCTATTAGTAACCAATAGTCTACTTAGGTGAATGAAATGAAGCTTGGGGGAATGTACCTCGAATTGAGTCATTATGTTGGGGGCATGCAAACTCATCTCAAGCATAGTTTATCTTTGTTTCAAGCTTGTGTAAAAATGAAACCAAATCCAAGCACAATTTTTTCTCATGTTTCAAGCTTGTGAAAAAATGAAACTATCTTCAAGTATACTCAAGCATAGTTTCCCATGTTTCAAGCTTGTGTAAAAATGAAACCATTCCCACTTTACCTCTTGTGGTTTCTATCTTTATCAGTCTATTTTCGCTGGATGAGCCTTGGTTTTTCATTCCATCGTCACCATCACTTTGGCCGATCATATGCTTTCACTTGGTTATTTTACCCTTGCTTGAGGAACATCTACGATTAGTGGTCTTAATAGCCAGTCTCTTGACCTTTACATGTTTTGATCAATTCCATCATGACCAAAACCAGTTGCTATCCTTTTATACCACTCATTCCTCCAGGTGGAGTCCTCTTTCAGTGCTTTTCAGACTCCAAAAATATGAAAAGTTTGTCGAGTACTTGTTTTTTCGAACTCGTTAAATTAAATGAAATGGCGTCTACTCAGTATAAGTTTAGCCCTTTTCCAAACTAAGATAGACTATTGTACGAAAAAGGAATACCTTAGTCAAACATGGCTAAGAGGTTCTCTTGGATATTGTTTTCTACCTTTTCGGGTTCAAGAGACGATCTATGAAAATGGACCTTTGGAGTTTTCTTTTCCGCTTCCTTTTCAAACTCTCTAAACATGAAAAAGATGTTGCATTTCCCCTTCATTGGACTTGTAAAACATAAATGACGCAGAAATTGACAAATTGTCACTATGACAAGATCAATTTTCTCCTTCCTAGGGCTCGTGAAACTTACTAGGAGGGATTCATCCGAACGATGAACTTATATGGAAAGCATATGATATCCCCTTCAAGCTTGCAATAAAAAATAATGGGGTACTCACTAGAAATGGTGGGGAAAAAGTGAAAGCAATCATCTCTTGTATTTTGTAAAGGTAGCATGTCGCTCTTGAACATGACACTCATCCGTTGCTTGTATCGGGTTTGGGACATCCTCACTTAGTCACTTACCTTCTTGGGTTTTTGAAATCCATTTTACCTCTCATTTGATTATACCGCTTCATCATCAAAACCTTTGATCCTATGTTGAGATGTTACAAATCTCAGGAGTCATGTCGCTGATAGGTTCAAGAGAAGTCCTATATGCAGTTCTTTACTGCTTATACACTGTCTAACTTTCTTCCATAGTCTTGGATCACACTTATCTACTCTACCGCATGCTTTTTTTCATGTCGATGGTGTTGGATTCATTATGGTTGTCCTTTGACAGATCACTTCCTATCAACTTCAACTTATTATCCGATAAGATGATCTAGAAATTCCCTTATAGTACCTTAGAGCTTGCATGCCTCAATGTCAAGTTCTTCACATTCTACGACAGGTTTACATCACTGACCTTCAATCAGATGATTCCACAGGCGTTCGACTTCAGCTTCATTATTCACATTCGTAGATTGTGCTGATTGTACCTTGAGAGCCATTGTCATTATAGGTGGTTTCCCTGATGTTTGTTAACAGTTTACATCATTGACCACTAATCAGGTGGTTTTCTATCATGTTCGACTTTGACACATCTATTCACATGTTAGAATTCATACATTGATCGAGTCAAGACAGAGCGTAAGACCATGGATTCTGTCTAATAAAATCCAGTTTGCATGGAGTTATGAGTTATTAATGATTGTACACATGCTTTCCTGTGTACAGATGGCTACGACCATACTGTGGTCCATATATATGTTCCTCTTTATTTGGATGGTTGTGACCATATCGTGGATCCAAACACATGATCCCTTCTATTTGTATGGTTTCATCCATACCATGGATTCATGTATCATTAGGTGCCTATTCATGTATCACTAGACATGTTTATCAGATATGTCAGATATGTATATCTATATTCTTGATTTGTAGGTCTTGTAATTGTGTTGTTCTAATCCTTGCCTTGGCTTGTAAAGTATCTCATCCATCACACCTTGTTCTGCCTTCATGCTTTAGGGGGAATTTGTTACTGTTGGGTCCCTATAATACTAGTGATTACCCCATTACTATTATAGTTATACCCCTTATTTATATTGTTGTGCCCCTATTACCCCCATATTGTTATTTCTGTGCCCCATAGAATCCCTCTATTGTTATTTTTGTGGCTTTATATTATTATTGTTAGGTCGGCTGGATTATATTGTGACTCCTTAGACTCCTATATATAGAAAGGAGGTTTTGTCATTTGAATCCTCAAGAATTGTTCATTTATGTAATGTAAAGGAGGTTGCCCCCTCGAAGAGGCTGAATTCTAAGGCGTTGATCTATCTTTTCTATCTTTTCTTGAGCTGGTTTCATAACATTTGGTATCAGAGCTTTGGATTCTAGGGTTTCGCTGCTCCAAACAGGTCATCGTGGCATTTTCGCTATAACTTTTTTTTCTGTGACGTTTCAGAAGTCGCAAAAAAAACCCATTTGAGAAGAAATCGCGCTGAACCTTGGGTCCGAATTTCAGAGCTTTTTGCGCGATATTTCGGAGATATGATCTGAGGAAGTTGGTCTTTTTGCAGACTCCTGAATTACATTCAAAACAGGTGACCTGGGGAAAATTGTCATAACTTTCTCTCTGGAATCAGATTGAAATTTCGTAAGAAGGTACAGAAAGAGGACGGACTGTAGTTTCTTTTATATCTTTTTCAGAACCAAATATCGAAAATTGTACACGTGGCACTTCATACAACTTCGCTCTTGAAAGGTCTATAATCAGGTCATCTGTGGGAGATTGTGCATAACTCTTTCTTGGAGAATCCAATTTGGATCAGACTGGTGGCATTGGAAAGAGGACACAGAGAGCTACTATAGATCACAAATTCAGAACTAGATGATTGGAAAGTACAGAGATACATCAGAGGCAATATCGAGCTCTTACAAAGTGAAAAAAGGTGTGTAGATTTTTTTAAATTTTTGCTTAAGTTTGGTTTGAAAATTTATTTTGAAGGAATTCAAAGGGCATAGTAGAGCATTATTATCGGTAACTGATGCCCCGAGGAAAGAAAATGCAAACACCTAGTAAGGAACCTGAAAGCTCTAGCATGACTCATGAAGAAGAGGAAGAAATGCTACATGATATATCAAAATTACAAGAACAAGTGCAACAAATGTCACGCTCACAAAAGTTAACAGATGCTAAGATAAATGGCGTGGAAGCTAAGATGAATGGCATGGAAGCTAAGATGGACATTTGAAGATAGATTTGAACACAAATTTGAAGACAGGCATGGCAGATTTGAAGACAGATTTGACAAATTTTCTACAAGAAATACTTACTAATGGTGAAAAGGTAGTAAAGGAAACTCATGATGAGAACAAAAGAAATGTTAATCATGATTCCATAGACGCTAATGTTGGATCGAAGAATCACCATATTCCAAAAATCGATATGAGGAAGTTTGATGGCAAGGATCCCGCCACATGGATATTACAGATGGAGCAATTCTTCGATCTCAATAATGTGCAAAACACACAAAAGGTACGTATGGCAACTGTATATTTGGAACCAAATCAGTTTGTATGGTATCAATGGCTTTGTTCTCGTAAACAATTTATCACTTGGGCAATTTTTACGGAAGAATTGATAGCACATTATGAGGATACAAAAAGCAACACTTTTTTTAGCCAATTGATAAGTCTCAAACAAAAGGGTTCAATAATGGAGCACATTGAGGAGTTCCAAAAATTGAACATAAGGGTAAAAGATATTCCAGAGGAGCATAGGATTGATGTGTTCATAGGGTCTTTAAAGGATAATATCCAACATGATGTTCGCCTTTGGGAACCTGATTCATTAGAGAAGGCATTCAGGTTAGCAAGAAAAATGGAAAGCAAAATTATGGCAACTAGGAAGCATACCACTCACAACTATAAAGACGGAAGTGTTGTTGCCCCTAGTCTTCCACAACCTACAAGGTTGACACCACAACAATTGGAAGAAAAAAGAGCAAAAGGGCTTTGTTACAATTGTGATAGCAAATACACAAAAGGTCATAAGTGTGCTGAGAAGAAATTATTCTACATAGATTGTGAAGAGGAAGAAGAAAAGGAGCAAGAAAGGTCAAAAGAAGAGGATATACTCCAGGAACAAAGCCTAGATGAAGAACAAATAAATCCGACCATATCTTGTAATGCATTGGCGGGAATTACCACTCCTCAAACCATCAAGATAGAAGGACAAATCAAGAAGAAAAAGTAATAGTGTTGATTGATTCAGGAAGCACCCACAATTTTATTCATTGTAGGGTAGCAAAAGAATTGAATTGCTTCCTATATCCAGCACCAGAGTGTCAAGTGATGATTGCAAATGGAGGAACAATAAATTGCTCTGGAAAGTGCCATAATATCAAGCTATCCATGGGAGAATATGTATTGACTAGCCCAATGCTTTCCATTCCAATGGGAGGTGCTGATGTTGTACTAGGAGTCCAATGGCTACAATCCTTGGGTACAATAGCTTTTAATTTTCAAGAACTTTTCATCAAATTTTCTACGGAAGGAAAGGAAGTTGAATTAAGGGGTATTGCAGGGAAACCAGGAAAGATAATCAGCTCTAATGGCATGACAAAGCTTCTAAAAAAGGAGCAAAGAGGTGTAATTGCACAATTATGTTCGCTAGATGTTTCCACATTGGAATCATCTATTTCTCCAGATCTCCAAAAAGTCCTGGACAATCATTCCAAGGTATTTGAGACTCCCAAAGGTCTCCCACCTATGCGTGATCATGATCATGCTATTCATCTGATTCCAGGAAGTGTTCCTCCAAACATCAGGCCGTACAGATATCCCTATGTCCAAAAAAGTGAAATTGAACGTATGGTTGCAGAAATGCTAGAGGCTGGTATAATTCAACCGAGTCAAAGTTCTTTCTCAGCTCCAGTAGTATTGGTGCACAAGAAGGATGGATCATGGCGCATGTGTCCGGATTATAGGGAGCTCAACAAGCTCACTATTAAAGATAAGTTCCCCATTCCTGTCATTGATGAATTACTGGATGAATTGCATGGATCAATTTACTTCACCAAGTTGGATCTTCGTTCGGGATATCATCAAATCAGAATGAAGATTGAAGACATTCCGAAAACGGCACATTTAGAACTCATGAGGGTCATTATGAATTTTTGGTCATGCCTTTTGGCCTTACCAATGCACCTTCAACATTTCAAGGTTTGATGAATTCAATTTTCAAACCATTCCTTAGAAAATTTGTGTTAGTATTTTTTGATGATATACTAATCTACAGCAAGTCTTGGAAGGATCATGTTGAACATGTTGACAGGTGCTACAACTATTGGAGGAGAAACAATTATATGCAAAAAGATCCAAATGTTTCTTTGGAGTCCAGGAGGTGGAATATTTGGGTCATATTGTATCTCATGAAGGAGTTAAGGTAGACCCTAGCAAAATTAAAGCCATTAAGGAATGGAAAATCCCCACATCCATAAAGCATCTGCGAGGATTTCTTGGGTTGACAGGGTATTATCGCAAGTTTGTTAAGAATTATGGGAGAATAGCAGCACCTCTAACAACATTATTGAAGAAAGATTCATTTTCATGGACTCCGGAAGCAACAAAGGCCTTTGAACATCTTAAAGAGGCAATGTGCCAAGCACCGGTCTTAGCTACACCGGACTTCACAAAAACCTTTATTGTGGAATGTGATGCTTCAGGAAATGGAATTGGTGCTGTTCTAATGCAAGATGAAAGACCCATTGCTTTTGAAAGTCGTCCAATCAAGGGAAAGTTTTTAAGCAAAGCTATTTATGAGAAGGAAATGTTGGCAATACTCCATGCACTTAAGAAATGGCGACCCTACCTAATGGGAAGACACTTCAAGGTAAAAACGGATCATGATAGCCTTAAATACTTTTTAGAACAAAGATTATCCTCTGAAGAGCAACAAAAGTGGGTCACAAAGATGTTGGGTTATGACTTTGAAATCATCTACAAAAAAGGGAAGCAAAATGTGGTGGCAGATGCACTCTCAAGAAAGGATGAGGATGTGGAAGCATTGTTGTGTGCCATTTCTATTATCCAACCAGATTGGATAAACGAAGCAAGGGAGGAATGGAAGAATGACGAAGAAGTGTGGGCACTTATTCGAAAGCTACAACAAGATTCCAGTACTTCTGATACATTTAGCTGGCAAAATGATTCGTTATGGTACAAAGATCGCTTATACCTCTGTAAGAATTCCCAGCTAAAACAAAAGATTCTTATGGAATTGCACACTTCTCCCTTAGGAGGGCACTCAGGATTTTTAAAAACTTACCACAGGGTTAAGAAGGAATTTTTTTGGGATGGCCTTAAATCAGATATTCAAAAGTTTGTGGCGGAATGTTTGGTTTGCCAACAAAATAAAGTTGAAACAATTAAGACACCGGTCTATTACAACCTTTATCCATTCCAAGCCAACGTTGGGAGGAGGTTTCAATGGATTTTATCACAGGTTTACCCAAGTCTGAGGGAAAGAGTGTCATCATGGTGGTAGTTGACAGACTTACCAAGTATGCACACTTTTGTGCATTATCACATCCATTTAAAGCCAGTACAGTTTCTACTGCATTTATGGAAACAGTTCAAAAGCTACATGGAAACCCAAAGATTATTGTAAGTGACAGAGATCCCATTTTCACTGGAAATTTTTGGACAGAATTATTTTCTTGTCTTGGTACTCAGTTAGCTCATAGCTCATCTTATCATCCTCAATCTGATGGGCAAACTGAGATAGTAAACAAATGTTTGGAAGGATATCTTCGTTGCTTTGTATCTGATAAACAGACACAATGGGTCAAATGGTTGCCTCTGGCTGAATGGTGGTATAACACTTCCTTCCATACAGCAACAAAAATGACCCCATTTATGGCACTTTATGGGTATCAACCACCATCCATCACATCATATTTAAGAGAAAATTCTAAGGTTCAGGCAGTGGAACATCACATCGAACATCAACAACAAGTCCTCCAACTCTTAAAGGATAACCTCGTGTTGGCACAAAATAGAATGAAACAACAGGCAGATCAACATCGCAGTGAAAGAAGTTTTGATGTAGGTGATTGGGTATTCCTACGGCTACAACCATATAAGCAAATGTCCAAAGCAAGCTAAGAAGGATAATAAATTATCACCAAAGTATTATGGTCCGTACAAGGTGTTGCAAAAGATTGGTACTATGGCATACAAATTGGAGCTTCCTGCAGCTTCTCGATTGCACCCAGTTTTCCATGG
>CM062814.1:729326847-729545090 GCA_031772625.1 Pinus tabuliformis
CGTCCATATTCCCATGTTATTAATAGTAGTATGTATGTTCTTCAAGATGCATACTCTTCTTGCACATCACTGCTGCCATCCGTGGAGATGAACGACTGCTTGATGCACGAGTACAATACTCGCATAACTGTGTCCAAGGACAATACTTCATCTAGTATTTCCTTCTTTAGTTAATCTTTGGTGGACATTTTCACCAAGTCTCCTCCCTACTTGGCCACCTATAGTTCCTTCACCATTCGCTCATTCTCAGCTATGAGAAAATGAACACTTGAGCTAGTGGCTTCGGCATACACTCTAGTTGCATCGGCCAGTGCAGCTGGATGCTTGTGCACATCAGTCATGTCAACTTTCTCTTCAAATTGTGCAGGGGATGTTTGGTCTTCCAGAGTCAGTACTCTCTAAGACTATACAACTCTGTGATGAGATTCATCAAGGGATATGTTGTGCATCTCCGCTTCTGGTTGACCACCAAGGATCTTAGTGCCTCCTTAGTCATCTGAGACTTGCCCATCGTCTGGATGCATTGAAGCAGGTGAGTCGACCTCTCTTTGGTGAGGCATGAGGTCAGTGTCCTATTCCAATTCTTACTTCTCCATATTTGCATCCAACTATTCAAGAGCATGTTATCTCTCCTGAACAAAGTCTTTCCCCTGTGAGAGTTCACCCTGTTCGCCTGATGCCAGCTATTTAGAAGAATCAACTACTTGTATGGACGCTTCTTCGTCTATCTACATGCGATGCGCCCCCTGCTAAATCTGCTATTGCTGCGCTTCCTTCTCCAGTTGGTGCAGCTCTTGTTCTTTCCGGAGTTGCTCCCTTAGCTCATGCAACTCCTTCTCCACTTCTTTCATTCTCTTCTTATCCCACCGCCTTCGTGTGATTCGCTTGTCGTGTTGTTGCCCCTTCTGTTGAATAGCCATAGTTGCTTGTTCTACAAGTGGATCTGCTCAAAACTTGCAGCTTTGTTCCTCCTCCATATGGTCAACAATCTTTCTCTTCCCTTTGTCACACATAGGTATGCTTGGCTCTGTTGTTTATGCTGCTACTACTGGTGTTCTCCGTGATGTTGCTTCATGCTGTTGTTCTAGCCACTCTATGTCGAAACCAAACTATTCATTGGGTCTATAGGAATTGTAGCAGTACCTCCATGAGTCCTCATCGGCCCAATGACTTTCCCCATGGATCCAATGGAACTGAACTCTCGTGCAATGATCCTTCACAATGCAATGTGGGTAATACGGGTTGAAGCTTCGGAGGTTAAACGGGTACTTCTTCATCTGTTCATCTTCAACATCCACTTGCTTGATGCTTCGGATCTCATATAACTCAATCTGCAACAGAAGAGTGGGCCAAGGTGCCTTCTTATTCCACTGCAACCTAGTTGTTAATCTTGCTGAGATATGATATGCTACTTCCTGCATGACAAGCACATCCAAAGCAAACTTTAGCAGAACATGTTGAGGCTTCTTCACACTGAACACTTGGATGAACGTGTCGTCTTGTGAGGCATACAAATCTGCAATGCATAACAATTCCTCCATCGCTTATTCTGACATGCAAGGTGGATACTGTTCTAATGTAAACCTATACACTGGGGTGACAAGATGGTCTCACAGCTGTATGATTACTCCTCTGAAGCTGCACTCAGACAATAACTTGAAATACGTGCTCACAACAGCCTCCATCGGTGACCATGCCCACTCTAAGATCAGAAACTCATGTCAGGCACAAACTACATCTAGAATGTAGGCGGACATATAATTCTCTACATGCATGCCTTCGAGTGACTATTGAGCCTTCATGACTTGCTCCTTCAGTTGATGAGCCAGTATGCCGGACCAGTTGCATGGTCTTCCTTCTCTAGCTAGTTGGTCCAGTGCGACCACCCAACTCTGAGGGAAGGTCTTAGTGCTCACTTGGCCACTCAGTTGACATGCGAATATGACCAAGTATTGGTATGCCTTCCTCAATATCTTCGTCTTATAGATCTAGTTGGGGGTCATCCTGAAATGAGCTTGATCCTTTACCCAATCCTTTAGAATGTCTCTAGACTGGCCTCTACTATTGGGCAAGCTGAACCGGGGAGTCATGATAGTCATGGGCTCGGTCATCTGATAAATCTCATTGTAATCTCATGCCCAGAAGGTTGCAATCTTCGTCCCACTGACACAGCTCAAGGTCATTGTCTCGAGGTCAGTGTGAGAGACGATCCAATGAGTCATGTCTGCGCATGGGAATGCGGGGTATCTACATGCAATCCGATACAAGCCAGACTTACGAATGTTCACGTACACCTGATGGTCTTCAAGTTCTTCTCCAAAAGTACCTACGAATGTTTCATTCACCTCTTGCCACTTCAGTTTGATGTCCTTGTCTAGATACAACTTCATATCTTCATAGTTCGACACACCAAAGGACACCTGTTGAGCTTCTACTCAAAATGCCATACCATCAATGTCTGGAGACCTTATTCTCTTGGAATCCATTGAGACAAATGAATACCTAAAAGATCTGGAAACAAGCAGCATGCATGGCAAGAAATATGTCAGTGAAAACAAAGCAAATCTAGGGAAGGACACGACACATAACTGGGAAACTGATGAGCAAGATTGCGCAAATTTCATTGGGAGGCTGAGTGACTAGCTGCCAAAACTGCACAAAAGGTAGTATGGGCTATCTAGGAGGCTGGACTGGTTGCTGGATTTTCGAAATGCGCAATCCATTTGGGTAGCTAGCTGCCAGTATTGTGAAGCTGGGAAGGACTGCTAGCCCAAGGAAAAATTTGTGCAATTTCTTGGGCCAAGCAGCCACTATCCTCTAGGAATGCGTAAAACAGTCTAGGAGGCCAGTGCTGGGCTAGAATGAAAAATTTAGAGGGGAAGGTGTGTAGGTTTTAACCTCATACAGAAATTACTTGCATACGAATTCTAAAACACAAAAAATAAACAAAGGTGAGAGCATAACACATAAAAAAACTATACACAATGATTTTCCCCTGGATCCCAAAACTGGGACTACTAGCTTGATTTTTCATTATTTTCTTTTCAATGTTACAATACATATATATACATGCCGAAGCATACAATACCTTCGACCAAAAACCATCGTGCCCAAAACCATGTGTGAAAACCATGCACAAAACCATAGGTAGGTCCACCCAACCTAATATAGGGTCCAAAAAGAAAAAAATTCCCCTGGGCACTGCCCCCGACCCTGTAGAGAGGGGCTACCCGCCCCCCTCAAACCCCTTGGATAGGGGGGCTCCACCCCCCCTCTAACCCCCGGTTAACTAGGGAAGCTAGTTGTGGAAAGAATATAACACAACCTAACAAGGTGAGCCTTCCTTCCCCAGATTGCGCAATGCATCCTTGGTGAAGGCAGAGACCAGGCCAAGGTTGGCCCGACTCACCGACAGCAAACTGAAAGCAAGTAAGTCGATGAAATGCATGGCGACACTAAGTGATAGAAGAAGTGATAAATAGTGCATGCAAAACATGAATGGAAGATTCAATGAACAGATCAACATTCATGTGGGTGAGGTCGTTCGCCGGTTGGGCGAACATCCATGCAAAACAATTTCATGCATGCAACAGTAGTGAGATGGCAACGAAAATTGAAACAAAGCTAGGAAAAGCTATAATATATGTAAATGCCAGCAGGCGTTCAAAGAAATCAAGCAAACAACGCTCACACAAGTGAATACACAAAAAGTTACAGAAATACTCAAAAAGACAAGTTGAGGCCACTTACCAATGAATAGTTGAGTCGGATGTGTCAAAGAGTCCTGGATGTGCTGTGGGATGTCAAAGCTCCAAGATCGATGTGAATGAATGAGCTCTGATGCGTCGAATAAATAATTTTGGTCTCATGACGTGCATGTCACAATTTAGGAAAAAGCGACACTTGGAGGGAAACTCCTAAAACAACTTTGGATGTAACCCCCAGTTGCTAAAGATAGCTCCCTGAATCATGGGATGCCTTTTGCATGTTGTCTCTTGCTATTCCGAGAAGATCAAGTCATGCATGCATGCAAGTCAAGTTTCCTTGGTCCTAGATGGAACTGGTCAACTAGACCAATCATGCATGCGAGTGCTCAACTGCTCGAGAAAAATGTGCATTCCTGGCTAGGAGTTGGGTTGACTGCCCAAGGGGATTGCGCAATTTCTGGGCAGAGCAGCTGACCACTGCCTAGATTTTCACAAATCTTGGGCTGAAAAGCCTATTGTTGGGAAAATTTGCGCAAATCATACTGGGAGGGTTGGCTGGCAGGATTGCGCAATCCTGGAGCCCAACAAGCTGTTAGAGAGGATTGCACAATTCCTGGAGGGAAGGTTGTTTCCATCCATGAATGCACAATTTTCAAGGAGAATCTACTTAGTTGCATCTGAACCGAGTCTGGGTAAGTAGTCGGTGAGAGGAATGGATCGACTGTGATCGACACGCTGCCTTTGTGCGAGGAAAACACTAAAGCTTGAGTACTTGATGAAGCAAGACAAAGTGTTGTGTAAGGTTGTTAGGGAGGCTCCAAAACAAGCTGAGGAAAAATTTTGGAGGGTGGTTGTAGCTACTACAACATAACCCAATATGGAAAGACTTTAAAATGAATAACAATTTTTATTGATAACACCCGGTGAAGGAGATATACAAAAGGGTATGCAAATCCCCCTGCGTGGGATGGGTCCTTTGATGTCCTTGATGCTTCAGTAATCGATTCCCTCTCTTAATGTGTGAAAAACCCAAAACAATGTGTAGAACTCAAGTGGGAGTTCAGATACAAAAAGACGATAATGGCGACTATGATAATGATCATGGTGAAGAATGAATGGAAAACCCTTTTATTTATAAGAAAGTATTGGGGTGGTCTCGAAAATGGAAAATAATAAAATTATATTGACCAAATCAAGATCTAACTATTAGGAATACTTTTTTATATTTTTGGAGAGGGAAAAATATTCAAAATGGTCAAATATCTTTATTTAGAAATAATTAACAAATAAAATGATTTATTGATTATTTTGCGAGGATTAAGAATGGTGTGAAATTGAAATAATTATTAAATAGTGATTTAACAATTATTCCAATAATAGAATTAAGGAATAATAAATAAATAGTGGTTTATTTAATTATTCCTAGGCAATTTAGTCAAATGTGACAAGGAATAATTTTCAAACAATGATTTAATAATTATTCCTAGAGAAAATTTAATAAATAATGATTTATTCAATTATTTTCATGGGTTTTTTTTTTTTATTTTAATCAGATATAATTTAATAAAAATAGTTTTCTAAATTATTTCCCATGGTGAAAGTGATTTTACTATGGCGAAATTAATCCTACATGGTTTATTTCAATTTGCCTAGTTAGAAATGGCTAGGTGATCATTTTTTGGTGATAACAATCTTGAATTAAATTTGTAAGGATTTATATTATTGTTTCATGTCAAGCAAGAAATTGGTAGCGATTGACAAAGGCATGTGCTAAACAAAATAAGCTATCATAAGTGTTTCTTTCGAGGTCAACATACCACTTAGCAACACCACTAGTAAGAGTCTATTGAAAAAGCCACAAAAATAGGTTCTCATCCATGAATGAGTATTAGGAACACCACAAATGATAATTCATAATATGTGTTGCAATATATTCATTAGCTTTTCCATAGAACTTGGGAATGTCAGCCAACAACTTTGTTGGGAATGTTATCCATGTGGGATTGTGCATTGTTCTTGATGGGATCATTCATAATATTTGGGAGATCAAGAATTTCAAGAGACATTGAGAAAGGTAATTTGAATGAGTTATGAGGATGGAGTTGTGCCCACAATGGCCTAGATGGATTTTGTGATCCTCCCATGGTCTAGTTTCTAGAGATTGATGGGACTCCTGAGGGAGAAATGTTACTAGATGGGTTAGCTTCAATACCCATAGAATTTTTATAAGGGTTACTACCCTTAGAGGGTGGGACCTCAATGGAAAAGGGACTCTCGAAAGGTTGTTGAATCCTAAGACCAAAGGGTGTACCAAGATGAAAACCTTGTGAACCAAAAGGATGACCACATAAGTTGGTACCCCTGATTGAACACGTTACTAAGAATGGTGCCACCATCCCCTTGGACAATCCAAGGAAATTGAATATTCCCAGAAAAGGTTGACACTCCTAAAGTTTGACATCCCCATAGGTTAGTGAACTTGCTATAAATGCTTGTGCCCTCAAATATGCCAAGGCATGGCATGGATGTAGTATATGTGTTATATCCAAAAGGAAATCCAATATTGGATGTAAACAAACTACCTATGGATATGTCAGGACCAAAGGATGGACCTTAAAAAATGGATGTTGAGATAGGGTTCAAACATATGACAATATACATGGATATACTACTTGTAGTGGTACTAAAGCCTTTGCTAGATGTGAAAAAGGGACCACAGTCAATGGTGTAGAGACATCTACACTAGATGTACCAAATGGAGGAAATAACAATCTTGGGTTATTTTACCAATATGAGAAGATAGAGAAGGTAGGCATCATGAAGATAGAACCTATGGTGGTAGAAGACAATATGGAAGTCACCTCAAGGAGACCTCCTGTGACACTAGGGTTTGACACACTAGGTTCTTCTTCCATCCGGTGTACACTAGCTACAATGGAATCTTGGTAAAAATTTTGACTTAAAATATCAGATCAAATATACACCCCACTTGAAAACATGGGTGAAGGCATAGGTTGATGGAGGATAAGAACAAGGTGGCAGAATTTCATCAACCACTTCATGTACCATCTACTTAGCCTATCCAGAACCAATCACAGTGGCCCCTGAGATGGGAAAGTTAATTTTATGTTGGTTTTGTGGTTAATCCTATGTCTATGAGTAGGTGGAATCTCCTCTTGAGGTGGAAGGCCCATCTATTGACAAGAAAAATGTGGAGTAAACTCAACCACATTGAAATAAATATTCCTATGTGATAACAAGAGAAACACCTAAGGCTAATTAGACTTGACTAAATAGCACAAACCTAGAAAATATAAAAGACAAGCAAGAAAAATAAGTGGTTCAAAGGGATCTTCCTTTAATTGGAGCTTGATTGATGAGGTCCCAAGTCAACTACGAATATATTCATGGGATGGTTATGTTGGCCACCTACTTAATGATTCAATACCTGGCACAAGTACCCTCAACTATTCGTGAACACCCCTTAGGGGATATAAGTGAGTTTTGACCAATGTGTATCCCATGTACCACAGGCACACCACACCCATAGTCACCTAGGTATGCTCCCTAAGATTATTTCCAGGTAACCTACAACCAAGTAACCCAGGGGAATAGCCATAGGTCAGGTCCATACATAAAGGCAAGGTATTGAGCTCACAAAGCCCTAAAGGATACCCATATATGTATGTATTCCACACCACTAAAACCCAATGAGGTGGGTTATCACTCCAAATATTCCATCGTGACCTTGTGCTTGACCCTTGTACTATAAGGGATTTCCAAGAAACATCTAATTGAAAAAGAATTTTCACTCCCTAACTCAAGATTCTAGTGTTTGTTTTGTGGCCTTAGAGAGTGTCCTCTCCAACCTATTACAAGGCCATAAAATCATAAGCTAATGTGAGCATGCTACCAAATAAAAGAAAATGTGTATAATAAATTTTATCGTTGTTGTTTTTAGTGGCAATTTATTAAGTCAAGGGTCATGTCATAAAACGGAAATGGTTTGTTTTTGACTCTTCAAAGAAATATGTGCAAAATATGTGTATGAAATAGTTATATTTCAATGAAACCTAATTAGAGTGGGGTTAGATATTTCGATGTAGGCATTAATACAAGGCCTCATTACTCTCATTTTCCACTTTGATTATTCACAAGTAGATTTGAAATGAAACCCATAAACAAGCAAAGAAAATCTTAAGGAACAAAGAAAAAATGCACCCAATATCTAAAACCCTACCTAATAGCAAGCATGTACTTGAGATAGAAATATGAAGACACAACACACTAACTATAACAAGAAGAAACAAAAAGGGGTATAGTACAATGGTAGTAGAGTTCCACTCAGCCCCAATGTCACTGCGAGGAATTAAACCTAAGACAAAATTCAAGACCCTAAAGATAATCCCAAATATAATAATTTGAAGTGAATTTGAGATATTCTAAGTGAGTACAAGTTCTGATAGATCAAATATGAAATTACTTAAGCATGGGATTAAGAGTTTGGAATAAATATGAGAAAAAACCTTAAAAAAATATTATGTTAGGCATCAACACTATATTAAAGATTTGATCAAGGTTCACAAACACTCTACACAAGTTTTCAGATGTCCTTGGACATGGCTTCAATCCTTTTTCAATACCTAATAAGAGTGTTGATCAGGGTTGAAGCTCAAATTCTTAGTTTTCATGTAAAATTTCCACGCTTGATTTGATCCAAATTTATGAAGGAAGAAAATGAAATACATATTTAAACAAAAGCACAAAGATACAACAAAACTAAACATAAATTAATAAATATAAAATTCTGAAAAATGTTTACATGTAGAATGAAAGAAATCTAGCTCAAGTGGTGGTAGCTTACCTCTGAGAAGAGATGTGATAGCTACTCGCCTTCTCAATTGTGTTATAATGAGGCTTTGAGGATTTTTTTATTATGAAGAAACAATGAGAAACCATAAAAATCTAAAACCCTATCCTTAGGAGATGAAGCATCAAAAGCTTACGGGCCCTGATAGGGTTAATTAGAACGTCGAGTTCTTAGGGTCGCAACTTTCTCATATGATCTCCGTTGGCGTGCTTGAAAGCATGTTATAAAGGTTTATTCGAGGATAATTTTTTTTTATTACAAATGTGAGTCTTTGAATCACATTTTCTTGTTTCTCCAAAGGGCTTCAAAATGGCTCCAGAAGTTCAGGACCTAAAAATTACCAAACATAGAAAACTACCGAAATAGGAAATTATTTTGAAAAATAGGAAAAAGATAGGAAATAATGTCAAGGGGTTCAAGTGTAATAGGTGGGTGGCCACCAATATCCACCTATATCATTCCTCCCCCTTAGGATGTAATGGTCCCCATTGCATTGAGTGCCTCCATGAGATTGGGAAACTTCTACTGAACTTGCTCCTTGATGAGTCGCTTGACTTGGTATAGGAGTTGGCCAAATTTGATGACCTAATACAGTTAGATCCTTTGTTTGCACTATGTTCTTAATTTGTGTGTCCATGATCCGATCAATTTTGGCCTGTTCAGTGCAATCTAGTTTGAGCTCTATTTATGTCAACTACTCAGCAATGTCTGATGTGTCCAACAATGGTGGAAAGTATGGTCAAAGACAATCCACTTTGAATACTAGGTATAGGCCAAGGAATGGGGAGATACTTAGCTTGAAAGTGTTGTCACCCATTGTCTTGGCGACGGTGTAAGGCCATATTGGAGTGGTCAAAGCTTCTGATGGGCTCCTACAAGGCATTCCTTATACAAATGTAACCAAACCTTGTCTCCTACTTGAAACTTATATGGCACCCGATGTTGTTCATGACGTTGTTTGTACTTAGTATTGGTTTTATGCAATATATCATGAACTTGTAGGCGGATGTGCTAAATGTGTTCAATAATATCGATGGCTTTATCAACTTCAGATTAAACATGTTTATATTTTTCCTGTGTAGTCGCAAGGGGCATTGCAACCTCAATGGGACACAATGGTTGAAATCCTAGGCCCACTAGAAATAGGTTGTGGTCAGTTGAGATATGGAGTGCTCTATTGTAGTTGTGTTGGAGATAAGGGAGACTCTCATCCCATGTTTTCAGATGCTTAGAGTTGTACATGTGTAATATGTGCATGATCATTCTATTGACGAACTTTGTCTGGTCATTAGTTTGGGGATGGAAGGAAGTCATATTGGTGAGCTTTGTCTTCAACAATGACCAAAGTCTTAACTAGAATGCGCGTACAAATCTACTATCATGATCTAATGTGATGGTTGGCGAGATTCCAAAATGTACCCACACGCATTCAAAGAAGAGCTTGGAAATGGCTATTGTTGTGATACACACAGCTAATATGGCCCATCCTAGAAAATATATCAATGACCACAAAAAAAAAGTCATTACCATGCTTGGTAGAAGGGAGGCTAGACATATAGTCCATAGAGATGGATTCCCAAGGCTGACTAGGAATAGGAAGAGGGGTGCACAGGCCTTGCTTCTTAACGGTTAGCTTGGAAATGGAAAAGGTAGTGTAGGATATGATATATTAGCAAACATCTTGTCAAATTTTTGGCTAATAAAAATACTTATGCAGTATTTGCACTATCTTATCCATGCTAAAGTGCCTTGCTACCTGACTATAATGTTCCTCACAAATCAACTTATCATGCTTACTTAAAGGAACACAAAGGTGTCCTAGGTAGCACAACAATGCATTGTGGAGGTGGAATTATAGAAACTTCTTACATTGCATCATCATCTAGTATGTGGTGGTGAATTCTAGATCATTTTTGTATAGTTGCGGCCATCCATAAGTATTGTTCCCACAAGAGTTGAGAACAGTGGTTAATGCCACAATTGGGTGTCGACTGAGGAAATCTTCAACGTGATTGGTGCTACCCTTCTTGTATTTAATGTTCAAATGGAATTGTTGCATATATTTGTACCATTTTTAATGGCAATAATTATGTAACTTCCCTTGTGTTTTCATAAATTTAAGAGGTCAATGATCTATGTGGATTATCATATCCTTCCTCATAATGTAATGCTTCTACTATCAACAAACCTGGATAATGGAACACATCTCCTACAATTATACAACCAACTCACAAAACAAAACAAAATATAGATCAACGACTTAAAAATTATCCTCTTCGAGGGGAGAACCTCCATTACATTACATAAATGAACAATTCTTGGATGATACAAATGATAAGACCTCCTTGGTATATATAGGAGGCTAAGGGATCACAATATAATGAAATCCTACATAACAATAACATTGTAAGGTCACAACAATAACAATAGTGGGCTTCTATGAGGCATAAAAATAAAAATATGGGGAATACATGGGCACAAAAATAAAAACAGGTGGTTACACTAACAATAAAAATAAGGGGGATACACTAGTATTATAGGGACCTAACATTCCGCTCTCCTTCAAAAAAAATTTGTCCTTAATGTTTGAGTAGTTCCAGATGATTCTCTATAAAATTCTCATCCTCTCATGTGGAATCTTCAGCGGGTAAGTTCTTCCACTTAATGAGATACTCTGGAATTAATCGATTCCATAGCTATTGGGTTCTTGTTTCCGTTACTGTTTTAGGGTCAAATATTATTTTCCCTTCTTCATCAAATTATAGTAACATTGTTTGAACTAGGATCTTGTCAATAATAACCTTCTTTAAGCATGAAACATGGAAAATTGGGTGTACTTGAGAAGATTCACACAACTCCAATTTGTATTCCATAGTACCAATCTTTTGCAACACCTTGTTAGGACCACATTACTTGGGTGATAATTTATTATCCTTCTTAGCTTTCTTGAGTGACATTTGTTTGTATGGTTGTATCCATAAAAATACCTAGTCACCTACATCAAAATGCCTTTTACTGCGATGCTAATTTTCTTGTTGTTTCATTCAATTTTGTGCTAGATTGAGGTTATCGTTTAAGTGTTGGAGAACTTTTTGTTGATGCTCAATGAGATCTTCCACTTCTCGAACCTTAGAATTTTCTCTTAAATATGATGTGATGGATGGTGGATGATATCCATAAAGTGCCATAAATGGTGTCATTTTTGCTGCAATATGGAAGGAAGTGTTATACCAACATTTAGCTAGAGGTAACCACTTTCCCCATTGTGTTTGTTTATCAGATACAAAGAAATGAAGATATCATTCCAAACATTTGTTCACTATCTCAGCATGCCCATCAGAATGAGGATGATAAGATGATCTATGAGCTAATTGAGTACCAAGACAAAAAAATAATTTTGTCCAAAAATTTCCAGTGAAAATGGGATCTCTGTGACTTACAATAATATTTGGGTTTACATGTAGCTTTTGAATTATTTCCATAAATGTAGTAGTAACTGTATTGGCTTTAAAAGGATGAGATAATGCAAAAAAGTGTGCATACTTGGTAAGTCTATCAACTACCACCATGATGACACTATTTCCTTCAGACTTGGGTAAACTTGTGATAAAACCCATTGATACATCCTCCCAACACTGACTTCGAATGGCTAAAGGTTGTAACATATCTGAGGTTTTAATTGTCTCAACTTGGTCTTGTTGGCAAACCAAACATTCTGCCACAAACTTCTAAATATCAGATTTAAGGCCATCCCAAAAAAAATTCCTTCTTGAACCTGTGGTAATTTTTTTAAAATTTTGAGTTCCCTCCCAAGGGGGGGTGTGTAATTCCAAAAGAATCAATTGTTTGAGTTGGGAATTATTACAAAGATATAAGAAATATTTGTACCATAATGAATCATTTTTCTAGCTAAATGTATCATATGTATTGGGATCTTACTAAAACTTTTGAATGAGTGTCCACACCTCTTCGCCATTCTTCAATTCATCCCTTGCTTTGATTATCCAATCAAGTTGGATAGTAGAAATGGCACAAATCAATGCTTCCACATCCTCATCCTTCCTTGAGAGTGCATCTGCAACAACATTTTGCTTCCCTTTTTTGTAGATGATTTCAAAGTCATAAACCAAAATCTTTGTGACACATTTTTTTGCTATTCGAAAGATAATATTTGTTCCAAAAAGTATTTAAGACTATCATGATCTGATTTTACCTTGAAGTGTCTTCCCATTAGGTAAGGTCTCCATTGATTTAGTGCATGTAGTATTGCCAACATTTCCTTATCATAAATAGGTTTGTGTAAATACTTTCCTTTGATAGGACGACTTTCAAAAGAAATGGGTATTCTTTCTTGCATTAAAACAATACCAATTCCATTTCTTGAGGCATCACATTCCACAATAAAGGTTTTTGTGAAGTCTGGCATAGTTAAGACTGGTGCTTGGCACATTGCCTCTTTAAGATGTTCAAAGGCCTTTGTTGCTTCTGGAGTCCAAGAAAATGCATATTTCTTCAGTAATGTTTTTATAGGTGTGGCTATTCTCCCATAATTCTTAACAAACTTGCAATAATATCTTGTCAACCTGAGAAATCCTTAAAGATGTTTTATGGTTGTGGGAATTTTCGATTCCTTAATGGCTTTAATTTTATTAGGGTCTACCTTAACACCCTCATGAGATACAATATGACCCAAATATTCCACCTCTTGTACTCCAAAGAAACATTTGGAGGCTTTTTCATATAATTTTTTTTCCTACAATAGTTCAATCATCGTATCAACATGTTGAACATGATCCTTCCAAGACTCGTTATAGATTAGTATTTCATCAAAAAATACTAACACAAATTTTCTAAGGAAGGGTTTGAAAATGGAATTCATCAAACCTTGAAATGTGGAAGGTGTATTAGTAAGGCCAAAAGGCATGACCAAAAAATCATAATGAACGTCATGAGTTTTAAATGTTGTTTTTGAAATGTCTTCAACCTTCATTCTAATTTGATTATATCCTGAACAAAGATCCATCTTGGTGAAGTAAATTTCTCCATGTAATTCATCCAATAATTCATCAATGACAAGAAGGGAAAATTTATCTTTAATAGTGAGCTTGTTGAGTTCCCTATAATCTGATAACATATGCCATGATCCATCCTTCTTATGCACCAATTCTACTGGACCAGAGAAAGAACTTTGACTAGGTTTAATTATACCGACCTCTAACATTCTTGCAACCAAATGTTCAATTTCACTCTTTTGGGCATAGGGATATCTGTAAGGCATGATGTTTGAAGGAACATTTCCTAGAATCAAATGAATAGTATGATCATGATCACGAATAGGTGGGATGTCTTTGGGAGTCTCAAATACCTTGGAATGATTGTCCAATACTTCTTGGGGATCTGGAGAAATAAATGATTTCGATGTTTAAACCTATAATGAGCATAATTGTACAATTATGACGCGTTGTTCTTTCTTCAGAAGCTTTGTCATGTCGTTAGAGTTGATTATATTTCCTAGTTTCCTTGTGATACCCCCTAATTCAACTTCCTTTCCTTCCCAAAAAAAATTCAAGAAAAGTTCTTGAAAATTAAAATTTATCATCCCCAAATATTTTAACCATTGGACTCCTAGTACACCATCAACACCACCCATTGTAATGGAAAGAATTGGACTTTTCAACACATATTACCCTATGGTTGGCTTGATAATATGTAACTTTCTAGAGAAAATTATAGTTCCTCCATTTGCAACAATTACTTGACACTCTGGTGCTGGATATAAGAAGCAATTTGATTCCTTAGCTATCTTACAATGAATAAAATTATGGGTACTACCCGAATCAATCAACACTATTACTTTTTTCTTCTTGATATATCCTTCTATATTGAGAGTTTGAGGAGTGATAATTCTTGCCAAGGCATTACAAGATATGGTCATATTCACTTCTTATTTTCTGGGGTTGGTTCCTAGTATATATCCTCTTCTTTTGATGTTTTTTCCCTTTTCTTCCTCCTCTTCACAATCTATGTAAAATAATTTCTTCTCAGCACACTTATTACATTTAGTATATTTTCTATCACAACTATAACAAATACATTTTTCTCTTTTTTCCTCCAATTGTTATGGTTTCAACCTTGTAGGTTATGGAAGGATAGGAGCAA
This sequence comes from Pinus tabuliformis, assembly GCA_031772625.1. Taxonomy (NCBI): domain Eukaryota; kingdom Viridiplantae; phylum Streptophyta; class Pinopsida; order Pinales; family Pinaceae; genus Pinus; species Pinus tabuliformis. The sequence goes on from CM062814.1 coordinate 729,341,584, forward strand.
AAACACTTCCATCTTTATAGTTGTGAGTGGTAGTTTTCCTTATTGCCATAATTTTGCTTTAAAAAAATTTTGCTACTCTGAATGCATTCTCCAATGAATCAAGTTCCCAAAGGTGAACCTCATGTTGGTTGCTATCCTTTAAAGTCCCTATGAAGACATCAATCGTATGCTCCTATGGAATATCAGTTACCCTAATATTCAATTTTTGGAAGTTCTCAATGTGATCCTCTATTGAATCCTTTTGTTTGATATTATCAATTGGCTAAAGAAGGTGTTGCTATATATATCCTCATAATGTGCTAACATTTCCTTCGTAAAAATTTACCAAGTGTAAATTGGTTTATGAGAACAAATCGATCGATACCATACAAATTGATTGGGTTCTAAATATAAAGATGCAATGTGTACCTTTTGTGTGTGTTGCACATCATGAAGGTCAAAATATTTCTCCATTTGTAGAATCCATGTTACTGGATCCTTTCCATCAAAGTTCCTCATGTCGATATTTAGAATGTGGTGGGTCTTAAACCCAAAATTAGATTCTCTAAAATCATAATTCATATTCCTTTTGTCCTCGCTATTATTTTCATGGAATACCTTGTCACCGCTGGGAAGCCTTTCTTGCAACAACTTTGTCAGACCTTCCTTTAAACCTTCCATGTCTGCTTTTAAACCATTCATGTCGACTTTTATTTCTACTTTTAAACCATCCATGTCACCTTTTATTTTTTCTTTTAAACCATCCATGTCCCCTTTTAAGCCAACCATGTTCCCTTTTAGTTCATCTTTGGTTGTTCTTTGTGAGAGAGAAATTTGTTTCACTTGGTCTCGTAATTTAGATATGTCATGTTGCAATTCTTCCTCTTCACTCATCATAATAGAGATTTCTGAGGGCTTAATGGGTGTATAATTCCTTTGTTTTGGAGGAATTTTAGAACCAAATATTGATATATCTGCTTCAATATTCCCTTAGAATTACTTCAAACTGATTTTTCAAACAAAAGTTATGCACATTTTAAAAACTATACATATTTTTATTGTTTTTAGGAGTTCTATCTTGAAATGGTTGTAACTCTAAAATTTCAACTCTTCAAGGTCTAAAATTTTGTCTTGTGGTATCCCTTTGAATCTTCTTTTCAACCCCATAATTCAGACCAAGATTGGATTCTTCAAGAAAGAGTTATGTTCAATCTCCCATAAATACCTGATTATAAACCAATTCAGTAGAGTGAACTTGTATGGAAAAGCACGTGTCATTGTTTTGACCTTCTAACCTAAAAATGATGCACAAAAAAACTACAGTCTGTGCACTTTTAGTCATTTTTTAGGATATTCAAATCCAATGCTCCGATAGAAAGTTTTGACGATTTTCCCTAGGTCATTGTTTGATATTGAATTCTAAAGCCTGTAAAAACCCTAACTTCTTCAAACCATATCTAAGAAACTATAGCGAACCAATATATGAAACTTTTATAAAAATTTAAACAAGATTTCGTCTCTATGTGGTCAAAGTTTCAGCTTATGAATCCTCGTAGAAATAATGTTATAGCGAAAATTCCAAGATGATCTATTTGAAGCAGTGAAACCCTAGAATACAATGCTTTGATACCAAATGTTATGCAACTAGCTCACAAAATGAAACAAAACAAAAGATAGATCAATGACTTAAAAATTATCCTTTTCGAGGGGAAGCCTCCTTTACAATACATAAATGAACAATTTTTGGATGATACAAATGATAATACCTCCTTGGTATATATAGGAGTCTAAGGGGTCACAATATAATCATATCCTACATAACAATAATAATGTAAAGGCAGAACAATATTAATAGTGGGCTTCTGTGGGGCACAACAATAACAATATGGGGGGTACATGGGCACACAAAAATTACAACAGGGGGTTAAACTAACAATAAAAATAAGGGGATATAGGCACCTAACATCTTCTTATCATAAGTGGGGTATCTTTGAATAATATCAGAGAGTGTCTCACTGTGATAGGCCACTGGATGCCCTTTCTGAGTGAGAACTGCACCAATAACATAGTCAAAGGTGTCTACCTCAATATCAAATGGTTGTTATAGGTATGGTAATGTGAAGATTGGTAGAGAGCAAAGGCGATGTTTCAGTTCAATGAATGCATTTTGTTGTGACTCGAATCAAAAAAGTTTTTTCTTTGCTCCACACTTCGTAACTTGACTTAAAGGCCAAGTGATATGGAGAACCCCAACACAAATATTTGGTAAAAATTAGTAAGGCCTAAGAAGCTACAAATCTCTGAGAATCATCAGGACCAACCAATCCTAAATAACTTGGAATTTACCCAGATCCACATGCACACCTTTCTCATCAATAATGTAACCCAAATATTAGACCTTGTCCATGTCTAATGAGCACTTTTCCAATTTTTCACATAGCTTATGCTGCCGCAGATTATCTAGGACCTACTGAATATGCTGAAAGTGCTATGCATGACTATTTTTGAATATGAGTATATAATTTAGATATACAACTGTGAAATAGTTGGTGAAAGGCCACAAGATGTCATCCACCAACCTCATGAAAGTTACAAGGGCATTCGTCAAACCAAAGGGCATGACCAACCACTCAAAAAGACCCTCCTTGGACTTGAAAGTAGTCTTACACACATTCATGGGTTATATTGGAACTTAGTGATAGACAAACTTTAATTCAATCTTGTTGAAGTATTTGGCCTCCTTTATTTGGTCAAGGAGGTCATCAATGTGTGGAATCAGGTACCTATTCTTGACTATGATTTTGTTCAGGGCTCGATAATCAATGCAGTCTCCAGGTTCCATACTTCTTTAGCACAAGTAAAATTAGGCTCCCACAGGGTGAGGAACTTGGTCAGATGTGCCCTTTATTTAGCAATTGCTGGATCTATTGCTTGATTTCCTCGTTTTCTAGAAGAGAGGGACAATATATTGGACCATTGCGTAGAGGTGTGTTAGGGGTTAGATCGATTGAATGCTTGACCTAACAATGCAAAGGTACCCCGTTGGCTGTGGAGAAGATGTCTTTGTACTCTTCCACAACCTTATCCATTTTCCTTTGTCGTGTAGAAGAGCCTTATGTGGAGACCATGGATGTGGCCATGATCTTCCCCGTACTCTAAGACCGAATAAGTTGGAAGACAAATTTCCCAGTCTAGGAGATTATATTATTGCATTTCTTAGTAGAGGTCAAAGAAATAACATTAGGTAGGGCTACCTCATTTGAAAATAAGTTTTCATTGATTTAAACATGTGTCAGCCAGAGGCACAAGTGTCAAAGAAATACCTCAGGGAGTAGGTTCCAGGCACACAAGAAGGGCAAAGGATCAAAATCAGTGTAGTGAATTTGGAGTTATTTTTGCAAGACTAGACCATCTGAGATGTAGGTGGAAGGAAAACATTTTGATAGAGCTCTGAAATAATTTTCCAACGATATATGGAAGTCTTGAAAAGGTCTCCTAGATCAAAATATAGAGCCAAACAAATTTTGGTGACCCGAAGGCCTTCATAGCAGATTTAAAGGTGGTTGGAGTCTTTAGGGTGCAGCTAAAGTTGGCACAAGTGCCAAACTTGGCACCAAGACCAGTGGATCCTCTAAGCAAGAGATTGAGGTAGGCATGGTAGCAATGGGTTGGACCACAGGCGAAGCCCACCCGACAAGCTTACCCCAACGGATACATCCCAGCGAAATCATTTTAGTATCCAAGTCTAAGTGATTGGGTGGTAGTCACCAGGATACAAAAACTACGTGTTTTCCAATGGCGAATGAGAAATGGAGCTCATAGTATAGGCTAGCTTGACGGAGACTACCTAGAGGGTGAAGACTAGAAGTTTGTGTACACGGCTAAGAAATGGGAGGAAAGGGCTGAGCCACATGTCGGATTTACCATGACACTAGAGACAGCCCTTTAGACAGGATTTGTGGTCACGGGAAGTGGTTTCTCGCACAGTTGATCGCGAAGATTAATGATGAAGAGCTACTCTAGGAAAACTCCTCCCAAAACCACAATCTGCTAAGGAGTGGTATCAAGGACAAAAGGTTTAAACCTGACATTTTTTTAGAAAAACAAATTATAAAGGAAAATGGTCGCAAATAGGCTTCGAAGGACCTTCTCTCTCCTCTCTGACAACAAGATAGGTGGCATCATATGATTGGCCCAGACTGCAGCAAACGATGACGTTAGCATGGACACATAGAAGGTGGATTCAATGTTTTTGGGCACCCAAGTGGCCCTTTTTTATCCAAACTTAAATAGGAATGCAACAAAATACAGATATAACCACAAATATAGAGATGCAACAAAAATAACATATCGTTTCATTAATATCAAAGAACTGAAATATGCTTACAAACAAAATGGAAATAAACTATCTCGGGTGATGGTAGCTTATCTCTGAGAAGAGATTTGGCAGCTACATGCCTCTGAACTATCTTACAATGAGACTAAAGGGCGTTTCTATTATTGAACAACAAGGGAAATCCCTAAACAACCAAAACCCTAACCCCAGGAGATGGAACGCCAAGCTTTTGTGGTCCTCGTTGGCGTTAGTTGGGCAAGAAACTTCTCGGGGTTGTAGCTTGGTCATATTATCTCCATTTGATTTTTAGGATACCTCGTTAGAAAGATCTCTTCTAGTAGTACAATATTTTCCATAAGACCTACTTATGATTGTTGTGGACCAAAAAAAATTTGTTTAGGGGGTCAAAACTGCTCCAGAAGTTCAGGACCCAAAAAATTGCTAAAACTAGTAAATGTTACTATAAACAAGGAAATTGATGAAACCGACTAGAGGTATAGGTGGAATAGGCAGGTGTCCACCAATATCCACCTGGATTAGTCCTCCCTCCTTAGGAATAAATGGTTCCCATTGCATTCAAAACCTCCATGAGGTGAGGAAATTTTTGTTGAACCTTGTCCCTGGTGAACCACTTGCCCGGGTGAAGGAGTTGGCCTACTTTGACAACTCGATATACCTAGATCCTTTGTTGGCAAGTGTTATTGATCTATGTATCCATGATCCAATTAATTGTGGTTTGTTCCATGTAGTATATTTTTAACTTCATTGGTGTGAGTTGTTGATGTCAAATGTGTTCAGTAATGGTGGAAAGTATGGTCGAAGGTGGTCCACATTGAACACCGAGTGCAGGTCAAGGAGCAGTGGAATTTTGAGCTCAAAAGCATTGGATTTTTCCAATATGTCATCGACCTTCTAGTGGATGTTCTATATGGGATAAATTAAGTTGTTAGCCCTATCAACTTCTGACTGGACATGGGCCAAAGTTGTCTGAGTAGGTGCAAATGGTATGACCACATTAATGGAACATAGTGGCTAGAATACCAACCCCACCTGAAAGGGTCTGTGGCTAATTGAGTTATGGAGAGTTATGTTGTAGCTATGTTGGACATAGGGGAGGATTTCATCCCATGTGCTTGGATGCTTCGAGTTATACATGCGCAGAATGTGTACAATCATCATCTTGACGACTTTTGTTTGGCCATTAGTTTGGGGGTGGAAAGTCATGGACTTAGTGAGTTTGGTATCCAGCATCAACCAAAAACTTGAACAAAATTTACTTAGGAACCTGCTATCTCGATCTGAGATAATGGACTATGGGATCCCAAAGTCTACACACACTCATTCAAAGAAGAGCTTAGAAATGGCTTATGTTGTGATACTCTTCTTGGAAGCCACTAGAATGGCCATCTTAGGGAATCTGTCAGTGACCACAAAAACACAATCATTTCCATTCTTAGTAGAAGAGAAGCCCGACATGAAATCCATAGAGATGGATTCCCAAGGTAGACTAGGAGTAGGAAGAGGAGTATATAGGCCTTTCTTCATGATTTTCGGTATGGAAATGGCGCAAGCGGTGCATGATTTAATGTACTTCTCAACATCCTGTTAAGCGTTCGACCAATAAAAATACTTTTGCAGTAATACCACTATTTTCTCTACTTTGAAGTGTCTAGAGACCCAACTGTAGTGTGCCTCCAAAATCATCTTGACACGCTCGCTTGAAGGAACACAGAGGTGTCCCAGGTAACATATTAATGTATCCTAGAGGTGAAAATTTAGAACTTGTTTTCTTTCTAGGAGTGCCTAGTATGTGTTGCCGAATTCCGGATCACTCTTGTACAAATGTAGCTACCGAAGTCTCATGCCCATAAGATTCAAGCAGAGTGGTTAGTGCCATGACCAACAATCGGTTGAGGCAGTCAACAACATTATTGGTGTTTCCGTTCTTGTACTTAATGTCAAAATGGCACTGTTGCAGGTATGTCAACCATTTTTTATGGCAACCATTCTACAACTTCCCTTGTGTCTGTATGAATTGTAGGGGTTGGTGGTCTGTGTGGATGATTATTTCCTTCCCTAGAATGTAATGCTTCCATTGTCAATAGGCCTGCAAAATGGAATGAATTTCTCTTTCATAGATGGGATACTTTTGTATTGTGTCTGAAAGTGTCTTGCCGTGATATACCAGTGGATGCCCCTGCTAGGTAAGAACTGCACCAATAACATAGTCAGAGACATCTGTCTCAATCTCAAATGGTTTTTGTGGGTCTAGTAATGTGAGCACTAGTGAAAAGAAGAGGCAATGCTTCAATTCGAAAAACGCCTTTTGTTGGGATTCATACCAAAATAAGTTTTCTTTCACTCCACCATTGGTGACTTGACTCAAAGGCCAAGTGATATGAGAGGACCCCAACAAGAACCAGCGATAGAAATTGGTAAGAGCCAGAAAGTTGCAAAGCTCTATTAGAGTGGTTGCAGTTGGAAAATCCTTAATGACTTGTATCTTGGATGAGTCCACATGCACACCCCGTGCATCAATTATGTACCCTAGATATAGAACCTGGGTCATACCAAAAGTGTATTTCTCAAAATTGGCACATAGCTTGTGTTGTCGCTGAGTTTGGAGGACCTGTCAAATATGGTAGAGGTGCTCTTCCCAACTATGGCTGAAGATCAGGATGTCATCCAAATACACCACCATGAATGAGTTAGTGAAGCGTCAAAAGATATCATCCATCAACCTCATGAAGGTTGCGGGGGCATTCGTCAACCCAAAAGGCATGACCAGCCATTCGAAAAGGCCCCCCTTGGATTTGAAGGAAATTTTCCAATCATCGGAGGATTTGATTGGTACCTTATGATACATGGACTTCATGTCAACCTTGCTGAAATATTTGGCCCCCTTGGATGGTCCAGAAGGTCATCAATCTATGGGATTGGATACCTATTTTGTAAAATGATATTTTTAAGTTCCCAATAGTCCATACAGAGTCTCGAGGTCCCATCCTTATTTTTTACCAACACAATCAAGCTCCCACAGGGTGATGAACTTGGCCTGATGTGCCCTTTATACAACAACTACTGAATCTACCTCTTGATTTCATCATTCTCCACAACAAAGCGTCAATATATCGGTCCATTGGGAAGTGTCGGACCTCGAGTCAAATCAATGGAGTGCTTGACTTGACAGTGTAGAGGTACCCCTGTGGGTGAGGTGAAGTTGTCCCTGTATTCCTCCACGACCTTGGTCATCTGCTGCTACCATGTGGAGGAGCCCTGTCTAGAGGCCATGGTCACAATATTCTTATTTCCCCGAGGGCAAATCATAAGGAAAACAAATTTTTCGATATGGGAAATGATATTACAACATTGCTTCATAGTGATCAAATATATGGTGGTATGCAGTGCTACCTCTAGTATCCTGTACAACTTATTTTCCAAAGTAATAATAACAGTGTGAGGCCTAGACTCATACACAACATGTCACTTCCACAAGTATGGTTTTCCTAATAATACATCACAAACTTCAAGAGGAGCAACATCACATAGTACCTCATCTATAAATGGCTTGATGTTATAGGGAAGGCGACACTGCTGACTAACGTGGAAATCTCGCCCTTGGTGAAGCCACCGGATGGTGTATGGTTGTGGGTGTGTTATGGCCAGTAGGCCCAGTCACTTTACAACCTCTATTGAAATGAGGTTCTTTTGGCTCCTTTTGTCGACAATGAACTACAGCAGAGAACCCTTCACCCACATTTGTGAGTGGAAGAGGCGCTCCCCCTCCTCTGGATGTTTGGGCTCATTCTTCTAGATATTGGTGGTGGCAATGGGCTTCGCATAAATAATATACTTCCCTTTTTCATTCCCCTTGTCAAGTTCTAAATCAGAGTCAATACATGCATCTAATTTGGAAGCCTTCAACTCGACCACTAGTGACTAATTGGCCCAACACTCACTTGTGTTGTGAGTGGGGCTCTTATGGAACTCACACTATTTCCCCATGTCCTTCTTTGCCTTCATGGTGTTTTTCTTTACTTGCAACTTTGGCGGGTTGTCCTGGGTCAACCCACCTTGGCTTTATCCTTTTTTCTGTAGCTTGGGGGCACCTTTCCCTTGCTTCGAATTCCCATATCCAAAGTATCTCTTCTTCTGTTTGAATTTTTATTTGATATTGACAGCGTATCAATAGGCAATGCTGAGCAAGGAGATGTACAGGAATTCCATCTTGTCCTAGATGTACTTGTGTAAATAGCCACAAAAATTCAGTACCAAATTTTTCTCAGAATCCTTGACTTCCAACTTCGTACGAAGGGTATGAAAAATATTTGTGAACTTTGGCACATCATAGACCCTTCCCTACCGCAACATGATCCACTTTATGTATTTATCTTCATAGCTCCCGATAGGGTAATACTACTCCTTGAAGGTGTCACAAAAATAATTCCATGTGGGTGTGGCTGAGAATAATGAGGGTTCACTCACGTCCCTCTTCTCGCAGTAGGTTTCCCACTATTCCTTGATGTGGGGGGGTGACTTTGAGGAGTGAAAAAGTAATATTTTCTCGGTTGGAAAAGTCATGAATCGAGAAATATCCTTCTAGCATATTTAACCATTTATCTATGGTATCTACATCTATCTGATCTCCAAATATAGGGATTTCAAAGTTAACATGTACCATAAAGGGAGTGGCGCTCCTAAAGTGACTTCCAGAAGAATATGCATCGCCTATGGGTAACTGTCGAAGGATCTGGGCAAAGTTGTCAATCATCGCATTCCTTTGTCACTCGAGGGATTCATCGAGCAATATTTTGAAAGGATATCCTACTCCCTTGTCTTTCTTTTCATCCACCATGGGAGGTCGTCATGGTTTCCTAGGTTGGTCTTGCAAGGGTTCAACTAGTTCGAGTCCTAACTCCTTATACACTGACCTCGTTGGGGACATGCAAAGAAAAACAGAGAAATAGCAGACTGCTCTGATACCACCAATCCAAACATAAACATGAACACAACAAAACACAAATATAACCACAAATATATAGGTGTAGCAAAAATAACACTTCATTTCATTAATATCACAAAACTGAAATATGCTTACAAACATAATGGAAATAAACTAGCTCGGGAGATGGTAGCTTATCTCTAAGAAGAGATGTGGAGGCTACATGCCTCTGAATTGTATTAAAATGAGGCTCAAGGGAATTTTTATTATTGAAAAATAAGGGAAAACCCTAAACAAACAAAACCCTAACCCCAAGAGATGGAACACCAAGAGTTTGTGGGCCCCATTGGGGTTAGTTGGGCAGCCAACTTCCCGAGGTCGTAACTTGGTCATATTATCTATGTTTCGCACGTGCGATACCTCGTTGGAAAGATATATCCAAGTACTACAGGATTTTCCATAATCCCCTACCAATGGTTGTGGGCCTGCTGTGGACCTCAAAAAAATGCCGTTTAGGTGGTCAAAACTACTCCAGAAGTTCAAGACCTGAAAAAATGCTAAAAATAGTAAATGCTAATATAAACAAGGAAATTGATGAAACTTAGTGGAGGATAGCTGGAATAGGTAGGTATCCATGAACATCCACTGAGATCACTTTTCTGGGTGACATGTGTCACCACTCACAGGTCAACAAGTGGTAGGAGTGACATCATCCCAGTAGGATGAGCCTGGAAGATTTAAAATGGTGCGTAGAGCGAGATCGTCAGGCAACAGGAGTTGGGATGCATCAGAAACTGACTAAAACCAAAGAGTCATTTCATTGGCTCTTTCTATAGTGGGAGGACCCCACGAGATAGTTCATCCCATAAGGAAGAGCCTAGTGGGTTTATCATGGGAACATAAGTGAAAAGCTCCGGGAATAAGGCTCTAGGCCACAAAGGTGGACCGATAACCAATGAAATAAGCGTCAAGCGGTCCACAAGTAGACGTCAACCAAATGGGTGAATAAAGGCACAGTTAAACAAAGTGTCGAGATGTTGGGGACTTCGCTCTAAGCGCCCGCACATGGCCCTATGCCACAGGTATAATCCAAGGGCGCAAAAGAAATAAAGATTTGTGGAGGATCCAAAAATGGCTAAGTGCCAACTCTATGGATTTTTTTGCATAGAAACAAAGGGGAGAGGAGATAAGAAGCTCCAACCTTTGGGCTGATGGGTGGTCACCTCGCATAGAGGTGTTACCCACAACGCGGAGCCATTAACAAAAGAAAAAAGGCTCCTAAAAGAACATAAGAGGTCTTAGCACCCAAGGCCTAAGCCAATGGTCGTGCAAACTCGGTCTTATGGTGAGAAAACAGATAAAGGGACAAGAGAAAAGGGGCTTAAAGGAAAAATAGTGGATCTATTAGTTTTTGCAGTGAAATTAGGCAGTCAAGTCAAATTAATTGCAGATAAAAATAGAAGGCGCACTTCTAAAACCTACTAAAGAGGCAAAATTACTAAAATATGCAAAAGAACTCAGTTTAACTTGCATCGAATGGTTGTTGAGGTCAAACAACTTGGAGAGCATGTCCAGAAGACTAAGATGAATATGACAAAGTAAAAAGTAAGGAAGCATGCAACAATCAAAGAAAATAAAGAGAAGGAAAAAATATCAAGCCAAATTCTTTATAAGCATGCTTGATCAAGCACAATGAACACAAGTTTTTGAGACAGATATTCTAGTGCAGTGAAGTGTTTTCCAGTGATTAGAGATTGTTGAAGGTGTTGGTGTTTGATGGATTCACTTGTTTTTGAAAGCAGAAAAGGCTTATTGATTTGAGTTTGAAAATGGATGAAAGACGGATCAACAAGGTTGGAAAGTGGTATCTTGTTGATTAGGGGTTGGTTCTTCTTCCATTGGGTGTTGGATAATAGTTGGTGTTGTAGCTCCATTCAGTTGTAGCTAAAAAATAAAGGATTTGTAGCTTCTTACTAGTTTTAGCCATAGAAATTGTAACAATTTGTAGCTTGACCTATGAATGAATTGAAGAGAAGTTTTTAAAGTTACTTTTTCTTGTGCATTCCATTGTGATTATGGAAATTAATATTTGTTATAATTATTTAAGTTATTTCTGAATTATTTAATGATGTACATAAAGTAAAATAAAGTTTTAATTTAGTAAAATTCTTACACTACTGATTCATCGCCCCACCCCCCCCCCCCCCCCCCCCCCCCCCCCTCCCCAACTCCAATAGTGCCCTGGTTTCCAAAAATTGGTATCAAAGCAGGTTACTTCTGATCAGCCTAACAGTTGGAAGAAAAGATTAAGGACCATGGTGAACTAGGAAGGAGGATTTACAATAAGGCACCTATGTTCAATGGAACAAACTATGTATTCTAGAAAGTGAGGATGAAGACCAATATTAAATCACTTGGAGCTGATGTGTGGGACGTTGTGGAAGAAGAATATCAAATACCTCCAGCAGTGGTAAGCCAAGATCAGAATTGGAGTTCACATGCAATGCTAAAGAAATGCATGCCTTGCTTGCTGGCCTACCAAAATAAAAACTTGTCAAAGTGATGGATTGCACATATGCCAAAGAAATCTGGGACAAGATGAGCAACTACTATGAAGGATACAACAAGGTAAATAAATCTAAACTCCAAGGTTAGAGGATCTGATTTGAATCATTGAGCATGCATGATGATGAAGATATTTCAAAGTGTTTTTCAAGCGTTGATGAAGTTGTGAACACCATAAGAGGGCTTGATGAGAAGCTAGATGAAGATGTGGTAGTTCAAAAAGTGTTGAGATCTCTTCTTGAGAGGTTTAATCCCAAGGTGTCATCCATTAAAGAAATGACCAATCTAGGAACTCTCACTTTATATCAACTCCTTGGAATACTCACTGCCTATGAGATGAGGATTTCTAAAGGAAATTTTGTAGCCAAAGAATCAACCTTCAAAGCAAAAAATAAGTGCAAGGATGAGCATGATGACTCATGTTGTGAATCATATGAAGAAGAAGCCAACTTTGTGAGGAAGCTCAAGCAAGGATCATGAATGTATAAAGGTAATTTTCCATTTAAATGTTTTAACTGTGGAAAAGTTGGTCGTTATGCATCAACGTGTCCTAAAAAGAAGAAGAAAGACTATGATCCAAAATAAAAATTCAAGGAGGTACAGAAGGAAAAAAAGAAGACTAAGAAGAGAGGCTTCTATGTTCAAGAAGAGAGCTCCTATGAAAGTAAGTCCAACCAATCCTTAGAGGAGGAAAAATATGATGAAATTTCTAATAAATTTATGCTTATGGCCATGGAAAACCTACAAGTGGAGGCTATCCATGATGATGATGAAGGAGAAATTGATAAGTGCACTTAAGGAGATAAAGAGGATGAGAAAGAAAAACAAAACCTAGAAAGAATGTTTTATAATAGAAAAGGTTGAGGTTATAGATCCATTACTCCTGCAAATAGAAAAAGGTAAGAAAATACAAGAAACCTTGAACCAACAGTTGATTAAAAAGGCTTAAATATGTGAGAAGCTGGAAGGAGAAATTGTATTGCTGAAGAAGGACTTGGGGAAGGCTAAAACACAACTTAGTTTCAATAATTTTTTTTGAAAAGGGACTGAATATTTGAATGATATTGGAAGCACAATGAGCCTCCTCAAATCAAACTGGTCTAGGCTATGAAGTTGATTCAAACACACTAATAGAACTCAAAGGAAAAAAGGATGATTACTTTTGTTACTCTAGCAAAAGAAGGGCCCACACAGAAGCCTAAAGAAATTAGGCAACCAAAAAATCAACAACATCAACAAAAGGAGTATATTGTCCATGCAAATAAAACTACCCAAAATTATGCTTAACGCAGAAGGCAGGCATCCAAGTACAATGATGTCTTCCCACGATATTGTTTCACGTGCACCAACTATGGCCACAAAGCAGAAAACTGCACAGTTAATCTCTCCTACAGACAACTCATATTCAAGGGAAGAATTCAATAGAGAAGAAGAAGAACCAGTATAATAATTTTTTTGGCCCCCTGAATTATCAAGTGAAATGTTTTAAATGAATTTTTTTTGGACATATATCAGTTAATTGCAGGCCGAAAGAAAAGAAGACAAAGCCAGTAATTGAGAAAATTGGACAGAAGCCCAAAGTTTAGAAAGAAAAAGAAAAAACAGAGAAATGTGATATTGCCTTGTATGATCAAAAAGGTGGGAGTCATTGGTATGTGGACTGTGGCTGTTCCAAACTCATGACAGGAGACAGAAGCAAGTTTCTAACTTGGAAACTAGTTGACAAAGGTAATGTGACCTTTGGAAACAATGCTCCAGGAAAAATAATTGCAAAAGGAGTGGTCAGTCTATCAAATGGAAAAGGTAAAGCCAATAATGTTTTATATGTTGATGGGTTGGAACATAATTTGCTGATTGTGTCTCAGATGTGTGATCAAGAATATGATGTGGTTTTTAAAGCCAAAAATTATCAAATCAAGTATACAAGCACATGTGAAATAGTTTTTGAGGGTGTAAGAATAAACAACGTCTATGTGATGAAGGAGAAGACAGAAAAGTGTTTTTGACCAAGATATATGAGAGTTGGTTATGGTACAAAAGGCTTGGAAATCTGCACTTTGATAAGATATTTAAGCTCAGCAAGAAAAGTGTTGTCAAGTATTTTCCTAAGCTTTCAAAACCAAATAACATTATTTGTAAATCATGCCAATTGGGAAAGCAAGCTCAAGTTTCTTTCAAGGAAAAGGATAACTCATCATCAAAACCACTATAGCTGGTACACATGGATTTGTGTGGACCATCCATAACATTGTCACATACTTCATGTTAATAATTAATGATTTCAATAGAATTATATGAGTTTTCTTCCTTAGAGAAAAATATGAAGCTTTTGAGAAGTTCAAAGAGTTAAAAGTCATGGATGAGAATGAAACAGATTGCAAAATCAAAATCATTAGCTCAAATAATGGAGGCGAGTTCACTTCAAAGTAATTTGATGAATTTTGTAAATTGAATGGCATCAATAGGAATTTTACCATAACAGAGACTCCCTAGCAAAATGGTGTTGTAAAGAGACAAAACAGGTAAGTGCAGCGGTTAGTCAGAGCAATGCTGACGAAAAATTATGTTCAACAGAGGTTTTGGACAGGGAAAATTCATACAACAATAGTTATTCTCAATAAATCCCATCTCATACGAAACAAAAACAAAACTCCTTATGAGTTGTGGTGTGGCAGACCTGCAACAGTTAAACACTTTAAAAAATTTGGCAGCAAATGTTACATCAAGAGAAATGATGAAAAACTTGTCAAATTCGATGCGAGAGCAAATGAAGGATTTTTTTGGGATATTCACACAACAAAAAAAGTTATAGATGTTACAATAAAGTAACCAAGAGAATCATTGACTGCATCAATGTGAAGGTGGATGAGCACGCTGATCAAGAAGAGAAAAAACTTAGCGTTGATGAACCAGTGAGCATCAGTGAAGAGCATGATGAGGAAAATGTAGAAGAAATCGAAGAATATACCTCTAGTCCTCAAGCCAGACATCCCCCAGGGTATGTACAAAAACACCACCCAGATGATCAGATTGTTGGTGAATCAAATTCTGGAGTGCAAACAAGAAGGAGGTTGCAAGATTCCCTCACATAGGCACATGTTGCACTGTTGTCCATGGATGAACCAAAGGACATTGTTCAAGCCAGTCAAGTTCAACATTGGCTAAAGGACATGAATGAAGAATTGGAAAAGATAGAGAAAAATCAAACTTGGGAACTTGTTCAAAGACTTGCAAAGAAGAATTTCATTGGCACAAAATGGTTTAGGAATAAATTAAATGACCGTGTAGAAGTGATAAGAAACAAGGCTAGGTTGGTATGCAAAGGCTATGCTCAAGTAGAAGGGATGGATTTTGATGAAACATTTGATCTTGTTGCTAGATTAGAAGAAATAATAATGTTTTTGGAAATTGTCTGCTTTAAGAAATTCAAAATCTATCAAATGGATGGAAAATCTTCTTTTCTTAATGGAGAGCTACAGGAGAAAGTTTATATAGACCAGCCATAAGGATTTCAGTTGATAGAGGAACCAGATTATAGTTATAGACTTAAGAAGGCCTTGTATGCTCTCAAGCAAGCCCCTAGAGCTTGGTTTTCCAAGATAGACAACAACCTGCTTAAGTGTGGATTCAAAAGAGGTGCAACTAACAACAACTTATATGTCAAAGAAAAGGATGTCAAACTTATTGTGGTGGTAGTATATGTTGATGATATCATCTTTGCCAATGACTCATATTTTTTGACCAGTGAATTTGTAGATGATATGAAGGTCGAATTCGAGATGTCCATGCTTTGATAGCTATCATATTTCCTTGGATTGCAAATAGCGCAAACCCATAAAGGCATTTATATTTCTCAAGGAAAGAATATCAAGAAAGTGTTGAAGAAATTTGGCATGGAAGAATGCTCTTTAGTGAGCAATACAATGGTGACAAGTTTCAAACTTACCAAAATTGATGAAACTCTAGAAGTGGACCAGACTCTTTCCAGATATCTTATTGGCAACCTTTTTTATTTGATATCTTCGAGACCAGACATCATGCAACCTATTGCTATAGTCAAAATATTTCAAGCAGCTCCTAAACAAAGCCATCTATTAGTAGCCAAAATAATTCTTAGATATCTTAGAGCAACAATGGACTATGGACTGTGGTAACCTAGAGGTAAATATTTCTCATTTACTGTTTATACTGATGTCGATTAGGAAGTTGATACAGATGATCGAAAGATCATAAGTGTTGGTGATTTCCTTCTTGGAGAAAGTCTAGTTTCATGTTTAAGAAAGAAGCAAGCTTCCATTTCCTTATCTATAGTTGAAGTGGAATATATAGCAGTTACTTCTTGTTGCACTCAACTACTATAGATGAAGCAAACCTTGCAGAATGTAAAAGTGTTCTATGATGAGCCTATTCCCATTATTTGTGACAACACAAGTGCTATCAGCATGTCAAAGAATCCAGTTTTTCACTCCAAAACAAAGAATATCCCCATCAAGATCATTTCTTGAGAAAGCGAGTTGCAGCTCATATTCTGAAGTTGGAGTATGTATCTACCAAAGAGAATATTGTTGATATCTTCACCAACCCACTTCCTAGAGAACTGTTTGATTATTTGAGGCAAAGATTGGTCATTGTGCCTCTTTCCTCCCTTCACTAGATCTTCATGTAAAAGGAAGAAAGGCAGTTGTTGCATAATCAGTGAATCAAGGTGAAGATACCAGGTCCAAAAGGATCAACATGACAGATGGAGTATGGTGACAGAGGGAGCATGATGGTGTCTTTTCCATTGATGTCAAAGGGGGAGAGATATAAATAAATGAAATCAAATAAAAATTAAAAAATAGGGGGAGTGATCTAGTGATCAAACAAAAGGGGTGGGAAAGATTGTAATCAAACCAAATCTATCATAAAAAATCACAACACCACCACCAAAAACAGTACCACAAAAGTTGAAGGATAAGAGGAGTGCCATCTCAGGGGGAGCAAGACTTAAAATACTTAAAAGAGAAAGAGGTTTTGTTTGATTTTGGTGTTGCCATCAATGCCAAAGGGATAGAATGTTGAAAATAAGTTGTCGTTGATGTCAACAGGTGTCAAATAAATACCTCAGGGAGTAGGTTCCAGGCACATAAGAAGGGCAAAGGATCATAATCAGTGTAATGGATTTGGAGCTAGTTTTGGAGCACTAGACCATCTCATATTTAGGTGTAATCCACCCATATGGATAGAGCTCTAAAATAGATTTCCAACAATATATGGAAGTCCTAAAAAGGCCTCCTGGATCAAAAGATAGAGCCAGTCAAAGTTTGGTGACCCCAAGGCCTTCATAGCAGAGTTAAAGGTGGTTGGAGTATTTGGCACACAACTAAAGTTGGCACAAGTGCCAAACTTAGCGCCAAGGCTGGCGGAGCCTCTAGGAAAGAGCTCCAGGCATACATGGTAGAAGCGTGTTGGACCACAGGCGAAGCCCGCCCGATGGGATTACCCCGACGAAATTGTTTTAATACCCAATTCCAAGCGACCAGGTGGTAGTCGTCAAGACACTACAGCTCAATGTTGTCCAATGGTGAGTGAGCAGTGGATCCCATAGTATAGGTTGGCTTAGCAGAGATCACCAAGAGGGTGAATCCTGGAATTTTGTGTAGGGCGCACACAGCTAAGCGCTGAGAGGAATGGGTCGGGCCACATACAGGGTTTCTGATGACACTAGAGACATCCATTTAGATGGTCTTTGTGTTCACGGGTAGTGGTTTCCCGCACAGTTGATCGTGCATATAAATGAAGAAGAGCTACTCCGAGGACACTCCTCCCAAAACCACAATCTGCTCAAGAGTGGTGTCAAGGAAAAAAGGCTTGAACCCGATGATTTTTTAGAAAAACAAACTATAAAGGAAAATGGTCACAAAACAGGCCTCAGAGGACCTTCTCTCTCCTCTCTAACAATAGGACAGGTGGAAACATATGATTGGCCCAGAAGACAATAAATGATGATGTCAGCATGGACACATGGCAAGTGGATTCAACATTTTTGGGCACCCAAGTGGCCCTTTTCTGGGTGACACATGTCACCACTCATAGGTCGACACGTGGCAGGAGTGACGTCATCCCGACAAGATGAGCCCAGAAGATTTAAAATAGTGCATAAAGAGAGAGCTTCGGGCAATGAGAGCCAGGACACTTCAGAAACTGACTAAGCCTAGATATTCATTCCATTGGCTCTTGCTATAGCGGGAGGACCCCACAGGACAACTCATCCCCTAAGGCAAAGCTCGATGGGTTTATTATGGAAGAACAAGTGAAAATCTTCAACCAGAAGGCACCAGGCCATGGAGGCAAAGCGAAAACCAATGAAACAAGCGTTGGATGGTCCCCACGAAAATGCCAACCCGATGGCAGGACCCTGACAGGTGAATAAAGGCACAGTTAAACAAAGGACCATGATGTTTGGGGCTTTGGGCTAAGCAACCGCACATGGCCCTATGCCACAGGTAGAAACCAAGGGCGCAGAGGAAATAAAGAGTTGTGGAGACTCCGAAAGCGACTAAGCACCATCCCTATGGATTGTTTCACATAGAAACAAAGGGGACATGAGATAGGAATTTCCATCCTTTGGGTTGATGGGTGGTCACCTCGTGTAGAGGCATGCCCAATGGCACAGAGTTGTTAACAAAAGAAAAAAGGCTCCTGATAATACTTAAAAGGGCTTAGCACTAAGGGCCAAAGCCGATATTCGCGAAGACCCGATCTTATGGTGGAAAAACAGGTAAAGGGCTGAGAGAAAAGGGGCTTAAAGGTGAAATAGTGGAAATGTTAGTTTTGGCAGTGAAATTTGGCAGTCAAATAAAATAAATAGCAGATAAAAATAGCAAGTGCACTGCTAAAACCTATTAAAAAGGCAGAATTGCTAAAATATGCAAAGAAAACTTAGTTTAACTTGTAGAGAATGGTTTTTGAGGTCAAAAAACATGTAGAACATGTCGAGAATATTGAGATTAACATGACAAAGGAAAAAATAAGGAAGGATGTAGCAATCAAAGAAAATAAATAGAAGCCAAAAATATCAAGCCAAATTCTTTATAAGTAGTCTTGATCAAGCAGAATGAACACAAATTTTTGAGATAAAGCTTCTAGTGCAACGAGGTTTTTTCAGTGATCATAGATTGTTGAAGGTGTTGGTGTTTGAGGGATTCACTTGTTTTTTAAAGAAGATAAGGCATATTGATTTGAGTTTGAAAATGGATGAAAGATGGATCAACAACGCTGGCAAGTGATAGCTTGTTGATTAGGGTTGGTGCTTCTTCTAGTGGGTGCTAGAGAATAGTTGGGTTTGTAGCTCCATTCAATTGTAGCTGAAAAATCAGGGAGTTGTAGCTTCCTACTTGTTGTAGTCATAGAAATTGTAACAGCAAGTTGTAGCTTGACATATCAATGAATTGAAGAGTAGTTTTGAAAGTTACTTATTCTTGTGTGTTTCATTGTGATTGTTGACATTAATATTTGTTATGGTTATTTAAGTTGTTGTTGAAGTATTTAATGATGTACATAACATAAAATAAATTTTTAATTTGGTAAAATTCCTACACCATTAATTCACCCTCCCCCCCCCCCTCAGCAGTGTCCTGGTTTCCAACAACCTCTTATATCCTATATAGTTTTCTACCCAAATTAATAATAATAGTACAAGTTCTATACTTATATATAGCATGATGCTTCCACGAGTATGATTGGCCCAAAAAAACATCATAAACTTCAAGGGGATCAACATCACATGACACCTCATTCATGAAAGGCTTGATTTTGTAGGGTGGGTGGCACTATTGGATGACACATAGATATTTACCTTGGAGGATCCATCCAATGGTGTATGCCTACAAATGTGGTGTTGTCAGCATGCCCAACTGTTGAATGACCTTTGATGAGATGATTCCTTGTTGACTCTCGCTATCGAGAATGAAACTTAGTGGAGCCCCTTTCACCCACATTTGTGAGTGGAATAGACAGTCACCTTCCTCTAGATATTCGGTATCATAGCCTTGGAACTTGGTGGTAGAAATGGTGGCACTAGATTGATCATCTAATATATTTTTCCCCTTTTCAGGATCTGGTTTAGAGTTAGAACCTACATATGACTTTGAATCTTTCATCTTGGCCACTAGTGACTACTTTGTGCGACACTCATTTGTGTTATGAGTGGGGCTCTTATGGAACTCACACCACTTTCCCATGTATTTATTCATCTTCCCATTGTTATTCTTTTCTTGTGGCTTCGATGGGTTTTCCTGGGTTGTTCCACCTTGGCTCTATCCTTTGTTCAATGATTTGGGGCTGCTCTTTCCCTACTTCAAATTCACATAACCAAAGTCTCGCTTCTTCTATTTAATTTTTTGTTCGATTTGAGTAGCATATCATTATGTTGTATCAAATGAGGAGATGCCTAAAGAATCCATTTCTATCTAGATTATTTGTGTAGAAAATCACAGTACTTGGCACTAGATGTCGCTCATACTCCTTGATACCCAACTTTGTGCACAAGGTATGAAATATATTCATGAACTCTAGCACAGTTTGGTTCCTTTCCTGTTGTATTGTGGTTCATTTTATATATTTGTCTTTATTGTTGCCAATAGGGTAATAATATTCCTTAACGACATCCTTAAAAGAGTTCCAAGAGGGTACGACTGAAAATAGTGAAAACTCCTCCATGACCCTTTTCTCACAAAAAGTACCCCAGTTGTCCTTGACGTGGCAGGCATATTTAAGAAGCACGAAAGTAATATTTTATCTATCAAAAAAATGATGGACCAAAAAATATCCTTCTAGCATATTTAACCATTTATCTAGACCATATACATCTGTCTGGCCTTTGAATACAAGAATATCGAAATCAACTTGTACCTTAAATAGGAGGTTCCTCCAAAGTGATTGTTGGATGAAGATGCGTCATATATTGGTATCTGTAAAAGGATATGGGAAAAGTTATCCATCATTTTTTCCCTTTGTCACTCGAGGGATTATTCGAGCAACAATTTGATAGAATCTCCTACTCCCTCATCTTTCTTTTCTTCCACCATGAGAGGCCATCAGATTCAGCGAGGATGGCCTTGCAATGGATCAATCAGTTCAAGTCCCAGCTCTTTATACCCTGACCTCATTAGAGACATGCACAAAAAAACAAAGAAAGAGTAGACAACTCTAATACCACTCATATGGAAAATTGAAGGAATGAAATGAAATACATATCTAAACAAAAACATAGAGATACAATGAAACTAAACTTTAGTTAATAAATAACAAATGTTGAATTTTTTTACATGCAGAATGAAAGAAAACTAGTTGAGCAGTGGTAGCTTATCTCAGAGAAGAGATGTGAGGGCTACGCGCCTTCTCAAATGTGTTACAATGAGGCCCCAAGGTATTTTTTATTGAGAAGAAATAACGAGAAACCCTAAACATCCAAAACCCTAACCCTGGGAGATGAAGCACCAAATGCTTATGGGCCCCCATGGGGTTAGTTAGAACGTAAATTTCCTAGGGACATAACTTTCACATACGATCTTCGTTTGGCATGTTCGATAAACCATTAGAAAGGTCTATCTGAGGATAATAACTTTCAACGACAAAAATAGTTTTTGACTCACGTTTTCTTATTTCCCCAAAAAACATTGTTTAGGTGATCCAGGTGGATATTGGTGGCCACCCGCCTATTCCACTTGGACCCCCACCACTATTTCTTACAATTTTTTAGTTTCCTTAATTGTAGCACAATTTACTATTTTTTGTAGTTTTTTGGGTCCTGAACTTTCGAAGCCTTTTTTAGGCCCTCAACGACATTTTTTTGGAAAACAGGAAAACATGAGTCTTTAACTAATGCTTGCAGCCAAAAGTTTTATTCTTCAGATAGATATTTCTAACAAGGTATTGTGTGCATCAAACGAAGATCATATGCCAAATTCACGACCTCGGGAAGTTGATGTACCAATTTACCCAAACAGATCCCATAGTTTTGGCGCTTCATCTCCCAGGGGCAGGTTTTGGGATGTTTAGGATTTTACATTATTTCTCAATAATAAATAGGCCTTCGAGCCTTCTAACATAGTTCAGAGGAATGCAGTCGCCACATATCTTCTCGTAGATAAGCTGCCATCACCCGAGCTAGTTTATTTCCATTCTATTTGTAAGCATATTTCAGTTCTTTGATATTAATGAAATGAAGCGTTATTGTGTTGCATCTTTGTATTTATGGTTATATTTGTATTTTTTTGCGTTCCTATTTAAGTTAGGATCAGTGGTATCATATCAGTTTTCTCTTTCTCTATTTTTCTTTGCATGTCCCCAATGAGGTCGGGGTATAAGGAGTTAGGGCTCGAACTAGTTGAACCCTTACAAGACCAGCCTCGCGAACCCCAATGGACTCCCATGGCGGAAGAAAAGAAAGATGAGGGAGTATGAGATCCTTTAAAAATGTTTCTCAAAGAAGCCCTCGAGTGACAGAGGAACGTGATGATTGATAACTTTGCCCAGATCCTTCAACAGCTACCCACATGCGACGAATCTTCTTCAAGCAGCCACTCTGGGAGAGCCACTCCATTTAAGGTACATGTTAAATTTGACATCCTCATATCTAAAGGTCATATAGATGTGGATGTTGTAGATAAATGGTTAAATCTTCTAGAAGGATATTTCTCAGTTCATGACTTTTTCAAATGGGAAAATATTACTTTGGCACTCCTCAAAGCCTCCCCCCACATCAAGGACTAGTGGGAAACCTACTACGAGAAGAGGGACAAGAGTGAACCCTCACTATTCTCAGGCGCACCAACATGGAATTCTTTCTGAGATGCCATCAAGGAGTAGTATTATCCTGTCGAGAGCTATGACAATAAATACACAAAGTGGACCACACTACGATGGGGAAGGGACCAAGATGTGCTAGAGTTCACAATTATTTTTCATACCCTTTGCATGAAGATGGGTATCAAGGATTTTGAGGCGCATTTTGTACTCAAGTTCAGCAATTGTATACACAAGTACATCCAGGACGATATGGAATTCCTAGACATCTCCTCGCTCGACGCTGCCTATTAATACGATGTCAAGATTAAGCAGAAATTTAAATAGAAGAAGTGAGACTTTGCATCTGTGAATCCAAAGTAAGGGAAATACACCCCCAAGCCATAGAACAAAGGACAAAGCCAAGGCAGGGTGACCTGGGATAACCTGTCAAAGCCGCAAGCAAATCAAAGCACCACAAAGGAAAAGAAGGACACAGGGAAATGGTGTGAGCTCCTTGGTGGTCAAGCTAAATGCTTTTGAATCATATGCATGTTCCAACTCTGAGTAATAACTCGACAAGGGGAATGACAAATGAAAGTAGATTATTGACGTGGATCCCAATGCCACCATTTCCACCACCAAGATCTAGAAGAATGAGCCCAAATATCCGGAGGAGGGGGAGCACCTCTTCCACTCCTAGATGTGGGTGAAGGGTTCTTCGCTATAGTTCATTATCGACAGTGGGAGCCAAAATAACCTCATTTTAGTAGAGGTCTTGAAGCGGCTTTGCCAACCACCACAATACACCCACATTCGTACACCATCGGGTGGCCTCACCAAGGGTGAGATCTCCGCGTCAGCCAATAGTGACACCTCCCCTACAACACCAAGCCCTTTGCAAATGAGGTGCTATGTGATGTTTCTCCTCTTGAAATTTTTTATGTATTATTAGGACAACCATACTTGTGGAAGCGACATGTTGTGTATGAGTCTAGGCCTCGCACTATTATTATTACTTTGGGAATAAGTTGTATAGGATATCAGAGGTAGTGCCAGCTACCACCCACTCTTTGATCACTGCGAAGCAATGTAGTAAGATCATTTCCCAGACTGGGAAATCTGTTTTCCTTATGATTCACCCTCAGGGCAAGAATAAGATTGTGGTCACAACCACCAAGCAGGGCTCCTCTACATGGAAAAACAGATGGAGAAGGTCGTGGAGGAGTATAGGGATATCTTCACCTCACACATAGGGGTACCTCTACACTGTTAGGTCAAGCACTCCATTGATCTGACCCAAGGTGCGACGCTTCCCAACAGACCAATATATCGACACTTTGTTCTGGAGAATGATGAAATCAAGAGGAAGATTAAAGAGATGTTGAAGAAAGGGCACATCAAGCTAAGTTCATCACCCTGTGGGAGCTCGATCATGTTGGTACAGAAGAAGGATGGGACCTGGAGACTCTATATTGAGTATCGGGCGCCGAACAAGATCAATATCTGAAATAGGTATCCAATCCCACAGACTGATGGCCTTTTGGATCAGCACAAGGGGTCCAAATATTTTAGCAAGATGGACTTGAAGTCGAAGTATCACCAGGTGTGAATCGAACCCTTTGATGTGTGGAAGAGTGCATTCAAATCCAAGGAGGGCTTTTTCGAATGGTTGGTCATGCCTTTCAGGTTGACAAATTCCCCCACAACCTTCATGACATTGATGGATGACATCTTGCAACCCTTCACCAACTCATTCATGGTGGTGTATTTGTATGACATCCTAATCTTTAGCTATAGTTGGGAAAAGCACCTTTGCCATATTCGATAGGTCCTCCAAACTCCGTGACAACAAAAATTGTGTGCCAATTTGAAGAAATACATTTTTGGTATGACCCAGGTTCAATATCTGCGATACATCATTGATGGGGGGGGGTGCATGTGTACCCAGCCAAGATACAAGTCATTCAGGATTGGCTAGCCCTAACCACTCTAATGGAGCTCTAGAGATTTCTGGGCCTTGCCAATTTCTATCGCAGGTTCGTGTTGGGGTTCTCTCATATCACTTGGCCTTTGGTCAAGTCACCAAGGAAGAGCGAAAAAAAATTTATTTTGGTCTGAATCCAAACATAAGACATTTTCTGATTTGAAGCATCGCCTCTGCTTTGCACCAGTGCTCACTTTATCAAACCTGCAACAACCATTTGAGATTGAGACAGATGCCTCCAACAATGCTATTGGTGTAGTTCTTACTCAGCAGAGGAATCCAGTGGCATATCACAGTGAGACATTTTAAGACACGGTCTGAAAGTATCCCACCTATGACAAAGAGATGTATTCCATGGTGTAGGCCTTCCGATAATAGAAGCATTACATTTTAGGGAAGGAAACACTCATCCACATACAAGCAACAGTTCCAATTGAACATTAGGTACAATAAGGGCAACACTAATAATGTTTCAAATTGCCTCAGCCAACTGTCGGTCATGGCGTTGATCACTGTGCTCGACTCTCGTGGGCATGAGACTTCGAGGTGTTCGCATCTGTACAAGAGCGATTCAGAATTTGGCAACACATACCAGACACTCCTGGAAGGAAAGAAAGTTCCAAATTTTCACCTTCAAGATACATTGTTATGTCACCTAGGACACCTATGTGTTCCTTCAATAAAGTGTGCTAAGATGATTTGGGAGGTGCACTATAGTCGGGTCGTTGGACACTTAGGAGTAGAGAAAACAGTGGCAGTAATGCAGAAGTATTTTAATTGGTCAAACCTTCAACAAGATGTTTGAAAGTACATCAGATCCTGCACTGCCTACACAATTTCCAAGCCAACCATCAAGAAGCAAAGCCTAAATACTCCTCTTCCTACTCCCAGTCGACATTGGGAATCCATCTCCATGGATTACCCAAACTAGGCCCATAGTTTTGGTGCTTCATCTCCTAGGGTTAGGTTTTTGGATGTTTACAGTTTTCCATTGTTTCTAAATAATAAATAGGCCTTCGAGCCTCACTGCAACATATTTCAGAGGCATGTAGCCACCACATATCTTCTCAGGGATAAGCTACAGCTGCCTGATCTAGTTTATTTCCATTTAGTTTGTAAGCATATTTCAGTTCTTTGATATTAATTAAATGGAGTGTTATTTATGTTGCATCTCTGTATTTATGGCTATATTTGTATTTTTTGTGTTCTTTTTTATGTTCAGATCATTAGAGCCTCAAAACGGATCTGTAAGATCAGGACCTAAAAACTATCAAAAATAGAAAATTGTAGAGATAGGAAACTATGTTGATAAATAGGAAATTGATAGGAAATAGTGTTTGGGTTCCAAGTGGAATAGGTGGGTGTCCACCAATATCCACCACAATCATGATCCTACTAAAATATCTAATAAACATTCAGGAACATTAAAAAATAAAGAAAGTAAACAAATGAGTAGACAAAGAATCAAACAAACACACTAGCATTATCCCTAGTATGGTTTCCAATTCCATTTATCTATTTTTTCATATATTACCATAGTATTGATCCCATAGGCTTACTTAAATGACCTATGATAGACAATGTTGGATAGGTAAATCCCCTCTGCGGACAGAGGCGATCCCACTAGCCTAAAACAGAACTAGCCACAATCAATCCACGCTGCCACGCAAGTCCCTAGTTGTACATTAAAGGTGAATTAAGAAGACCAACCTGGAATCCAACGCTATAGTCGAGGCAGAGTTGGTATTCCCGCTCCCTCGCTCCGGCAGGTCACAATCCTTGCGATCCTTGCAAACGGACACCTGCACATGCAAAGGAAGAAACAAATACAAGCATAAAATCCACCAAGGCACAACTATATTTCAGTCAGAAAGGAAATAAATCAACATCACTATAGTAGACAATGAGATTGGAACTATAATAGCAGTCGTTCATTAATGAATAATAGACAGGAAAAGTTACAACCAAAGTTCTGACGTTGAACCTCTCCTCTGGCTGGGCGAGCAACTATATGTGTCTTGCAATGTACCTCCTCTCCGGCAGCATAACCTCTCTATGCTTCACTATCACTCACGACAAGCATAATCACAACTAGCATTCCTCCAAAAACTCCCACTCAAGAACTAGCTTGTCTAATGCATGAGGACAGATATTTATAGATGGAGAAGGGAGAAAGATTCGATGAACCAGGACACCCATTGTGGATTGGCATTATCTCTGAAAAGCCACTGTGGATAGATGTCAAGGATAGATGATGACTCTCGACCTCTATCAGATGGATTTTTCCCTCAAAAGACTTCGTGATCTGAAGGGAAAAAACAGACGGGCGTGCGTTTAGCAAAAATCATTACCAAACTGGGCTGGCGCGGGTGTTGTTCTGTGACAGAGCGCCAATGGTCGCGCCCTCTTTTGAGGATCTCAGTGATTGGCGCGGGTAAGATACTTGTGGACCTGCGCCAATGGAAAAAGAGTACTTTTCAGGGAGAATTTGCAGAAGGTGTCTTTAGGGAACATGAAGTACATACTCAGGGGAACATAATGCAAGTGTTTTTGGGTTATGTCACTGTTCACAGGTCCCGGAATTCGTCCTCCAATGTACGGGAACAGGGCGATAGGGACGGTGACCAATGGTGACAAATTACTGTGTAACAGATGCCCCCTAAAGCATGAAGTCTGAGAGGGAGAGAGAGGGGTGAAATGCTTTATAGGAACACACAAGAACACATATAGCTGCTGCCGAGGATCTGCATTGAGAGACATGACTGATAGTTCAATTACATGATGTACGTGGTATGGTCGCAGCCATCCATAAGAGAGTACATAAATAATCTAGATCCATAGTATGGACGCAACCATCTGGTTAGGATCAATGAATAGACTCAGGCATGGTCGCAGCCATCCAGTGAATGAGTCATGTATCAAGAATCACGCCTGGATTACAACAGACACAATCCAGGGTCTTGCGCTCCATCTCGACCCGAACAAGAGTACAAGTTCAAGCATGCGAATATATGAACTGAAGTCGAACATGCATGAACATCGTCTGATTACCAGTCAATAGTGGAAACTGTTAACAGACGCGAGAGGTACCACCAATAATGACAATGGCCCTCAAGGTACTATAGGTACAATATACGGCGTGCGAATTAATGAGCTGGCGTCGAACACCCGTAGAATCATTCGATCGGAGGCCATTGATGAAAACCTCACGTCGAACACGAAGAACCTGCCATTGAGGCATGCAGGCTCCAAGGCACCGGAAGGGAGTCCCTAGATCAGCTTCCTGGATAATGAGCTGAAGTCGACAGGAAGTGACCTTGATCGAAGGTGGGCCATGATGTTTCCCACATCATCGACACGAGACAGAGAGATAATGTTGTGAATCAAGATCATGTGAACTATCAGATGGAGGTTGTTTCTTTTCAGAGGTCAACTTCTCTTGAACATATCGGCGGCACGATAGTGGAATTGGCAGTATTTGACATCGATGAATCAAAGGTCACGATGATGAGGCAATGAGTAGATGAGAGGTCAAATAGGGTACCCAAGTCCATGGAAGCAAGTGAAAAATATGAGATGAGATATCCCCACCCTGGACACGAAAGCAGAGAAGTGCCATGTTCAAGAGCGACATACTGTCGACACGACGGTAATTATGGTTCCTTTTTTCCCCCACCATTTCTGGCGAGTACCCCAATTATTTTTAACAAGCTTGATGGGGATAACATATGCTTGTGGTACGTCATTTCGACAAAATCTGATGTCATCAAGTTTTAACGAGTCTGACAAAGGAAGAACTCGGCGTCTTTTCATGTTTAGAGAGTTTGAAAAGACAGCAGAAAAGGAAACTCCAGGGGTGTCCTTTTTCGTAAAGTTGTGTCTCCCGAGCCCGAAAAAGTATAAAACAATGCCCGAAAGAACCGCTCGACCATTACGATCGAGGAGTACTTTTCATAAATAGTGATTCCGACCTGAAAAGTAAAAAAGTGATCAAAATCACGTCGTTTCATGACCATTAACGAGTTTGAAACGACAAAACCCGGTAATATTTTTATGTTTTAACGGTCGATAAAAAGAACTTAAACTGACCGCCCCTTATTAACGTTTAACGAGTCAAGAGGAGCGACTCGGCAATCTTTTCGTCTTTAAATGGTCAGAAAAAGAGCTGAAAGCAGACCTCCATTTTTATTCTCTTTAACGAGTCAAAAAGGAAAAATACTCGGCAATCTTTTCATATTTTACGAGTCAGAAAAGAGCGTAAAGGCGACTCGTCCTGTAGGAACGAGTGGTATAAAAGGTAACAACTGGTTCCGATAATGGTGGAACTACTCAAAACATGTAATGGTCAAGAGGCTGGCTAATAAAAACCACTCATCGTTGCGGTTCCTCAGGAAAGGAGAAACAACCAAGTGAAAGCATATGATTGGCCAAAGAGATGGTGGCGATGGAATGAAACAACCAAGGCTCATCTAGCAGAATTTAGCAGATAAAAGGCAATCACAGGATGTAAACCAGGTATGGGTTCATTTTTACACAAGCTTGAACCATAGAGAACATTGCTTGGATTCGGTTTCATGTTTACACAAGCTTGAAACGAAAAACTATGCTTGCTATAAGTTTGCATGCCCCCAGCATGATAATGCAAATCGAGGTACATGCTCCCCAAGCTTCATGGCATTCACGGAGTGGATGGAATGAAGTTTCACTTGGAAAGACTCGATTTTAAAAAGGCGGATGCATGCCCCCCGGGCTTCAGTCACGTGCCTGGGTCAGCTGCCGTCATCAGGATGACGGACTGGATGTTGAGGCATTTCCTGTGGAAATAAGACCATTTAGGAATGGTAGATGACTATATGTGAGGTGTGAACTGGGGAACGAAAGTTGGTCTACGATCTTGATCGTCCTTCCTTCGTGCGGAAAACACATCACTCTGAAGAGTGAGGACACAATTGCGCGTATGCGATAAATATAGTCTCGCCCAAGGAGTAAATTGTAATCTAACGGACCTTGGACTACCATGACGCCCATTTGAACGGTCTTCCCTTCTAATGTGATAGGTACATTGGGAAGAATTCCTAAAGGTCGAATGGTTTCTCGATGAAAACCTGTAAGGTTTCTCATCTCAGGCAGAAGCAGTGGCGAACCAAGTGCTTCCCAAGCTGTTGAAGAAAGAATGCTCACATGAGATCCCTCTTCAATAATGGTACCGGCCATAACCATTCGGTGGACTTGAACTATAATTCGAAATGGTATGGAAGCTGGTAACCGGGGATTGCCTAGTTGATCCCAATTGAAGGAAACAACTAGGTTGCTTGGAGGTGGGACCGGATAAACGGCCGGATATGGCTCTGATGAACTTCCTTCCTGCTGCGAAGGAATGAGAGGGATTCTCACTTGATCATAAGAGTCTGTGTTTATGAATAGAATTTGGACGGTGTGGTCTTCATTCTTTACAGTGATAATATCATCTGAGGATGGAACTTCTGAAGGAAAAACCGGGTCACTTGTCATCTGGACCTCTTGAAAGACCGGGTCACTTGTCATCTGGACCTTTGGACTTTCGTCTGGTTTGGATTCAGATGGTTCATCCTTGATGATAAACACTCCCGGAACAAAGTGGTGCATAGATGATGAACGTAAATCAACACTCTTTCCGACCAGGGACTGGTCTGGAACAGGCTGAGCACAGCCAGGTTCGGGAAGAGAAGGCTGGACAAGAGAGGAATCTTGGTTGATTTCTTTGTCAGCAGGGGAACGTTCTACAATTGCAGAAAGACGTTGATAACCAGTAGGAAGTTGGGTTGAGGGAGCTATAAGACTTTTCAAAAGACGGGAGGCTTCATCCATGAGTGGACAAAGGCGAAGGAGATGATTACCTTCACAAAGTCGACAAGGGAAACGAACCTTCCCTTTTCCCTCACCAGCTGATAAGGTATCGTCAATCTGCGACGACGAGGGGCGAGTCGGGTCACGGGACCATATATCTAGGATCCTAGGAATACCAAGACAATCAGTAAGAAAATGGTCCTCCTTGCATAATTGACAAGGGAACTTAGCCTTCCGCGGAGGAGCAGAAGGTGGCTTTACTTGAGGTGTACTCGGGGTAGATGCGACCATTCCCTTGGGGGACTTCTTCTTTTTGGTCTTCTTCTTCTTCTTCTTAGCCACCTGGTTACTTAAATCCAGAGTTTCACCAGGCGAAGTAGAAGATGAGGACGCAGCAGTAGGCGAAGAAGGGGAAGGGTCCACCTTGGAATCAACATGATGTTGTTCGGGTGTAGGAGGTGGTGGTGGAACAGGATTTATCACACTCGAGACCATCGAGTTTGAAAACAACCATACGGGCAAACCGATGGTTAACCCAGGCAAAGACAAAGTTGCGATATACTGAACACCGACATTTCCAACAGAAGGAAATGGACTAGGGCTTCCATCAGGGGGAACACCTTGGCCGGTGGACACAGGGACGGATGCCATTGAGCGAGAAAGAATCCTACTCAAGCTAACGCAAACAAAATCTAATTGGGTAAATGTTATCATGGCCAATAAATTTTAAGACGCAAAGACACGACTTGACCTTTTCATGTTTTAAGAGTCAAGAAAAGGAAAAAAGATGACTCTAGTCTCCTTCGAATATTTAATGAGCACGAAGTGACAAGACGCTCACAGGCACCTTTTCTTTTAGGGAGTCCGAAAAGGATCAAAAGTGACTACTCTGGAGACTCTAGGCAAGAGGTTTACCAAACAATCCGTAAAACTGCTTATACACCTCGGCAATCAGATGAAAACCAAGGACTTCCCATACTGCAGTCAATCTTCCCGAATGCTG
Organism: Pinus tabuliformis; assembly: GCA_031772625.1. Classification (NCBI taxonomy): domain Eukaryota; kingdom Viridiplantae; phylum Streptophyta; class Pinopsida; order Pinales; family Pinaceae; genus Pinus; species Pinus tabuliformis. Next base: position 729,372,989 of record CM062814.1, read on the forward strand.
TGTTCAGTGCATTACGGCTTGTAAGGCGGCAGACTCGGCTTCCTATGGATAAAAGGTTTTAATCCTATAGGGGTCCCCCAATATATACGCGACGGTACGTGGGAGCACAGTCCGTATTGGCACCTATCATTTCACCGTGGAGGAATCACCCAACCACTCAACGATAATCTACCAGGTTTAAAGATGCCGGAACACGTCTCTAACCTAGACCTCTAGAATGTTTGCGTTAGATTCCAATGCGTTGTTATGTTCATTGAGTTTATTTTAAAGTTTATCTTCGATTATGTTTCAGTTTTTTGGTCCTACCGTACGTGATATCTCAAAAACTTCTTAAATGCGAACTACATGCCAAAACTATATCATTTCATTCAATGAATTCTATCTACAGGAAGGTTGCGATTTTTACACAAACGAAATGATCACTTAGCAAACAGCAAAGATCCTAATGCAGCTAATAACAAGAAATGAAATTTTTTCTTTTTAATAGCAACAAATAACAATAAACGCTAACTAATATGATGCAAAAGATCTTTTGTTTTTCTTTCCTTTAAGATGGCATGATGCATTTAAACAAATCTTAAGAGATATTCACAAGTATACACAATCCAAGTTCACTCAATGAAATAGAACCAATCCTGAAACACCAAAATGAACTATGCAAACAAGGAAAAACACAAAGACTTTCAATGAACCATGTAATCTAAGTTCAAATGAAGTCGAGCAAAATCCAGAGAAGCTAGAAGTGAATCACCCAAAGCATAGAAGACCAAGCTTTAACAAACACTAGATAGGTGCGGAACACAACCAACAAGTTGACTGGAAAATCAAAAGACCGAAACTTCCCACAGAAGGCTAGACATGCGAAGCCACTAGATGTTCTAGGGCTGAGACGAAAATCAATAGAAATAAGCAAACAACTGAAGGATAAAGGCCAAAAACAGTCAAACAGAGGTTCAACACACTTCCAGAGGATGTAAGAGATATAAAAAGATAAACATCTGGGTCGAAAGAGCTTCCAACCGACACACAGGCAAAATTCACAGGGTTGGCGCGACTGTCAGAATAAAAACCGCGCCAACTAAGCTTGCCGGCTAAAAAATAAATAACACGACCCCAGGTCGGGCCGACAGTGCTCAGATGGATCAAACAGCAAATAACAATCTCAAAACTGACCCAGAAAGCTCATTCACTCAAGCAAGCAAGAGAAAATTAACATGCAAGACAAATTCCAAATAGCTTCTCCCCAGTGGAGTCGCTAAATTGTTGGATAGGTAAATCCCCTCTGCGGACAGAGGCGATCCCACTAGCCTAAAACAGAACTAGCCACAATCAATCCATGCTGCCACGCAAGTCCCTAGTTGTACATTAAAGGTGAATTAAGAAGACCAACCTGGAATCCAATGCTATAGTCGAGGCAGAGTTGGTATTCCCGCTCCCTCGCTCCGACAGGTCACAATCCTTGCGATCCTTGCAAACGGACACCTGCACATGCAAAGGAAGAAACAAATACAAGCATAAAATCCACCAAGGCACAACTATATTTCAGTCAGAAAGGAAATAAATCAACATCACTATAGTAGACAATGAGATTGGAACTATAATAGCAGTCGTTCATTAATGAATAATAGACAGGAAAAGTTACAACCAAAGTTCTGACGTTGAACCTCTCCTCTAGCTGGGCGAGCAACTATATGTGTCTTGCAATGTACCTCCTCTCCGGCAGCATAACCTCTCTATGCTTCACTATCACTCACGACAAGCGTAATCACAACTAGCATTCCTCCAAAAACTCCCACTCAAGAACTAGCTTGTCTAATGCATGAGGACAGATATTTATAGATGGAGAAGGGAGAAAGATTCGATGAACCAGGACACCCATTGTGGATTGGCATTATCTCTGAAAAGCCACTGTGGATAGATGTCAAGGATAGATGATGACTCTCGACCTCTATCAGATGGATTTTTCCCTCAAAAAACTTCGTGATCTGAAGGGAAAAAACAGACGGGCGTGCGTTTAGCAAAAATCATTACCAAACTAGGCTGGCGCGGGTGTTGTTCTGTGACAGAGCGCCAATGGTCGCGCCCTCTTTTGAGGATCTCAGTGATTGGCGCAGGTAAGATACTTGTGGACCTGCGCCAATGGAAAAAGAGTACTTTTCAGGGAGAATTTGCAGAAGGTGTCTTCAGGGAACATGAAGTACATACTCAGGGGAACATAATGCAAGTGTTTTTGGGTTATGTCACTGTTCACAGGTCCCGGAATTCGTCCTCCAATGTACGGGAACAGGGCGATAGGGACGGTGACCAATGGTGACAAATTACTGTGTAACAGACAATATTTCCTATCAGATACTTAACACCTATTAACTTGCATGCAAACAAAATAAAAATAATAGGAAGATGGAGATAGAACACACTTTATCAAGGAGGGTTATTCCATGGTTGTCCTTTGTAAGTGGAGTTACAGAGGTCGAGCACTTTTCTTCTTACACCTACAAATTGTAAATAGAAAACCAAGTGATGAACCAGACTCTAAAAACTACAATAATATTAACATTATCGAATCAATATATCAAAGTGTACATACATTGACATGAAGTAAACAACGAATAAATGGGGGGAAGTGATCAGAGTGGTGGGTGGGGGTTGGGGGATGAGTAGTATTTCTCATTATATAAAATCACCTATAATAGATTCAAAACCTTTAGCATCATTTACCTAATCTCCTCTTCTCACCAATACTCACAATCAAGCTCATTGCATACTTTATCTTATCTCAAGATAGAACTCAATACTTAGTCTGACAACATATACCTATGTTCGCTTTCCTCCCTTTACCTCGTGGACTAGATTTGATTTTATAGATAAATTGAAAAGGTGATTAGATGAAATGAAACATCTTTTTGACTTAGTTTAACTTGGTCCTTTCACCCTTACCCTAAATTTAATCACTTTTTGACCTTTTCAACTCTTCTTGCCATAGGAATTGGGGCATTGCAACACCTTTTACCATTGTTCTAGGAGCACTAGAGGATGAAAATTTTACTTTGTTAGGGTTCCTATGAAGTAGATGTTGCATTCCAGGATTCTTTCTGTGTTTCTTCTCTAATGGACTTAGGGTAGTGTCAATTTGAGTTATAGCAGGTAGGATCTCCACGTGGCCTACATAAAGTGAATCATGAAAGGCTTGATTTTGCATACAACATGCATTATCACAACTATCAGTATATGAGCATGATGGTTAGATGAAATTTTGTGTCAATCAATAATTTTTGTCACTGCTGGATGGAAGCCACATAAACTAGTAAATCATTTTTATTTAAACAATAATATTGTTTAGATACTATCTCTATACACACACATTTACATAAATTATATGCATCAACAGTTGGGGAAAAAATGAAAGAAAATGTATATACAAAGAAGTCGTATCCCTAAGAGCAACTAAAATAGTTATAAAATATGAATTAAATTTAGATTTAATAGTTTGGTGTCCCTAATAAAAAATGTTCATTTTCTTAGGAGTTGCATACATACCTCATCACACCATAAATGAAAAAAATTGCTCATGAAAATAACCCCATTATCAAAAATGATTTTGCAGTGGAGTTTCCAAAGAGTATATAAAGTAGAGACTCTCAAACATTTCCAAATTCTAGACAAGGAGTACCTAATCATTGATATGGAATCTCCCAACAAAATTTCCCACAAATTTAAATAGACATAAAGAATGTGATCCAAGTAATATAAAACTTAATACAAATAAGATCTTGCAAAGAAACATTTCCATAAATTTTTCTTCTTCATTTCTAATCTTTTGCAAAAATGGCATGACCCATCAGTAAAATCACTTTTGGCTAACCGAACTTTGGAGGGTAGACCTTGATAAATCACCAACCAAGAAAAAGCACAGATTTTATGGGATAATTTAATCAACCAAACACAATGTAGTTGGCGATTCTAGTGACTTTCCTCATTTATAAAAACCTTTTTGGCACTGAGAACTAGTCTTAATGCATGATGTCAATGCAAAATATAATATACCTTATGAGAATAATACGGGGCACCCAAAACTCCATACCCAATATCTCCAAAATGGTATCTATATCAATAGCCATCTCTTGAGGAATGAGCCTAATGGTCTCCATAAAGGTATGCCAATATGTAGAGAACAAGGAAAAATCGCAAGTCATCAAACACTTGTTCTTCCAAGAAGGGGAATTGAAATCCAAAAGATTCCTCCAAAGAAATCAATTTTTTGCTAAATTTATTTGCTTGAATATGAGGAATATCAAAGATATAATTTCAACCTTGTTCTCAACTCTAAGTTTCTCTCTTGGCCAAAAGCTGACCCAATCTACTCCCTAACCTCTGCCAACACACCAAGTTTACCACCATTCTCCAAGCCACCCAAATGCTCCTAAAAATGATGGACCCAAACGTCTAAGAATTATGAGAATCAGAAATGATGTCACATAAGCCAAATTGACCCCTAATTTTTCCAACATGTTGGGTTGATAGCAATCTATGTTGCATCAACAATTTCCAAGGGTATTAACCCTAGAAGATACATTTAACTACCCATTTGGTAGCTAAAATTCTTTCTTTATCATGACATTGATTAAACCAAGACATCCCTCATCTTTTGGCATGATGCAAACATCCCAAAGAACCATGGGAATACTAAAATATCCACCATATTTGGCACTTAAATAAGAACATGAAATATTCTCCAATTGATGGAACTAAGTCATCACCTTCTCAAACACACTACAACCAAGCACAAATTACATCCCATCTAACAACATACTCCTCTTTGTGCACCATACTTTCACATCATGCACCATTCTCTTATAGAGTAATGTTATGTGAGTCTTCCTCCAAAATAATACATACATATTCTATATGTTTTCAGGCCTCCCGAATCTCTCTTATATGCTTCTATGCAATTAAACAACCCCATCCTCTTATAAAATCACAGAACATTGAATGGTCATTTCCCACCATAAAATCCAACCTCTTCCCTTTAAGGAAAAGGAACAAGATTCCAAACACTATGACCCAATGTATGGAAGTATGGAGACTACAAATGTGATACATTAAGCTTAAATAGAGATGAGTGCTTGGAGTGTCCTATGGAAATAAAATTCATAATGTGAAGGTGCTCTAAAATTGTAACATCATTCAAAACATCAACTAGATGTACATTGCCAAAAAATAAGATATCCCTTAATCCATAAAATCAATCCAACCTAGCCTGAATTTTGGCAAATCCCTATGTAAAATTGGTCTAAGTAAACCATGCATTGTATTCCAACCCTTTCTTCCCCCAATATAGATAAAAAAAATATGCATGGAAGTTTTACGCTTAGAATAGGCATATTTCTCTACATTGTTGATCACTGAACCAACTACTCCTCCCGTATCACTATCCCATTAAACCATATTAAATTCACTATCAATAAATCCATTCTACATCTAGAAGGGGGGCATCCATCATGTCCACATGTGAACACAATCAAAACTAAGTTTTGGTACATAAATAGAAAAAAATCCAACCAAACCCTCATGAAACAAAAGAGTGATCCACACACATGGATTAGTTGGATCACTACCTGATGTTGTAACAAAACTCCACAAAGAAGGTGAAATGGATAACACCACCCCTCCTCTTCCCTGATCATGATCCATGGCCCAAAAAGGATATTTCCAAACATAACTCATACAACTATGAAGTTCAAAATCAACTACTTTAACTTCTTGTAAAAACACTATCTATGGCTTTACTCTCTGCAAAGCTCCTTGAACAACTTACTTCCTACCTAGGATCATCATCCATCTAAGATTCCATGAAAAATGGAGAAATTCATTCACATAACAAGAGATGGACCAATTATATAAACTTATTATTTATCAACAAGGAAGAAGGACTCAATAGAGTGGGTAACTACCTCCTTAAAATATTTTGTTAAGTATGTTGGGAGTTGTTAGTAGTTGTTGTCATTGATGTCAAGTCTATTCATCAATGTCAAGTGATGTCAAGTTCATGGGGAACTTGTTGAGTCTTCGTGCATGATGCTTATGTTCTTATTGATTTCTTGGTTGCTTCAGAGTATTGGAAGTCTAGTTTGTTGTATTTGTTGACTGTTAGATGTCTAGCCTAGTAGCATATCTTTGAAGGAATTTTGTCTACAAGTAATTTTTTTTTAAAAACATGAAAAGTGAATGGTCAAATAGCCCTCTCAGATAGATTTCTAGTGATATATGGAACTTATTCTAACTATGTAGGAATGATGAAAAATATGGTTTTGAACTAATGGAGCCTAGATATGGTTCCAAGGGGTCATGGTTCTGAATGGACACCAATGAATGAAGCCGAATATCGAATTTCCCAATGCCAAACTGGAGGTGGACCCAAAATGACATGGAAAGGTGACTTGGAAGATACATGTGGGATATGATGAAGTGGCATTCTATGGTCATGATACATGACAAGTCGATTTGGCCTTTTTGGGTGGCCAAGTGGCCCATTTCTGAGTGACATGTGGTAGTGACATGGCGATGATGTGGCATGAAAAGTAGCATATTATGACATCGTAGTGATTTGGACATAACATGGCCCATCATCCATAAGCCATCAATTCATAGTAGTAGCAACATGCAGTGGGTGCCACGTTACATGGTAGTAAATCGTATAGGACAAAAAAACTTCGGACCCCCCTTCTCATTAAAGTTTGGGTAGCCGGGGGGAGCGTAGAAGTGATTTCTCCGTCATCAGATTTGAGTAGATCATAATATTATGAGGTGAACTTTACAAAATTTGATGGATATTTAAATTACACATACAACAAACTATAGACACCCCCCATTAAAGTTTTAACTTTACAAAATTTGATTGATATTTAAATTACACATACAACAAACTACAGACACCCCCCGTTAAAGTTTGGATAGGCAGGGGGGACAAAGTAACTCATTCGAGAAATTTTGAGGCAAAAAATGGGCCTCAAATAAAAATGTACAACAAAAATAAACTTTATAAGAACCAATAGAATTAAATATGATGATTTCAACCATGGGGATGATTCACCATTTTTGGAGTAAAAAGGTACAAAGTTAAAAATAAAAATAAAATAAAATAAACTATTTTTTCAACTGGTATTTTCAACTTATCTCTCTATGATTTTACTCAAATTTCAAGTACGAGCACTTGTTGGATGAAGAATTTAAATTTTCATCCAAGGATTACCCATGTTGCATACTTTTTATGGACCCTACGACACGAAAAATGTGAAATACATGAAAAACGTGATTGCAATCCAAGGATAGTGAAATGGGTTATAACTCAAGCACTTTAGGGGGAGTAGCTAAAGCCCTTTGCCATTGATTTCAAAGGGGTATAATGATCAAACATTGGCACCTCAAAAAAAAAAGTAGAATGAGAAGACAATAGCACTTTAAAAGAAAATGGGGATACTGAGAAAATAGTGGTAATTTTATCATCATGACATGGGGAGTCAAGCCCAAAATCCATAAATGACCACCAATATCAAGTGGTGTTTCCATCAATACCAAAGAGGGAGATTGTTGAGTATGTTGGAAATTTTTTTCATTGATGTCAAGTCTAGTCATTGATGTCAAATGATGTCAAGTTTAAGGGGATCTTGTTGAGTCTTCATGCATGATGCTTATGATGTTATTAATGTCTTGGTTGCTTCAAGAGTGTTGGAAGTCTAGAGTGATATTTGTTTGCTACTGGATGTGTAGCCTAGTAGCCTATCTTTGACAACATTTTTTCTACATGTAACTTATTCAGAAGCACATGAAAAGTGCTTGGTCAGATATCCCTCTTAGAGATATTTCCAATGATATATAGCACTTAGTATAAATCCCCAAGAATGACACAAAAATTGGTTTTGAACTAATGGATCCTAGACATCGTTCCAAGGGGTCATGGTTCTAAATGGAAACTAACAAATGAAGTCAAATACCATATTTCCTAATTCCAAACCGGAGGTGGACCCCAAATGGAAATGTGACTTGGTAAAGATAGGTGAAAATGATGAAGCGGCACCCTATGGTCATGACATGTGACATGTGGATTTGGCCTTTTTGGGTGGAAAAGTGACCCTTTTTAGTGACACATGGATGTGACGTGGCATGACAAGTGAAATATTATGATATGGAAGTGGCGTGGACAATACATGGCCCATCATCCATAAGCCATTGGTGCATAGTGACGACAGAATGTAGTGGGCCCGATTAACCTCATGCATTGGGAAACACATTGCATGACAGTAAACCACATAGGACAAAAAACTTTGCCCCCCCCCCCCCCCCCCCCCCCTTCCCCATCGCCACCACTATTAAAGTTAGAATAGGCAAGGGGGAATCAAAGTGACTTGTTCATCATCATATGTGAGTGGATCATGGGATCACAGATTGTGCTTTAAAATTTCTATTGATATTTAAATTGAACATACGACAATTTGCAGACGGCCCCAAACCCCCCCCCCCCCCCCCCCCCCCCCCCCACCCCCAATTAAAGTTCAGATAATAGTGGGGGGTCGAAGTGACTTCTCTGCCATCACTTTCAATTGGATCACTTAGTGTACCATAGAAAGTGATGGGAAGTTAACATCGAGCCATTTTCATGGGTCCATGTTTAAGTGCCCTTGGGGATTAAGCACTTGGTCTCATCCTATGATCATATGCTCTAGGGAACATGAAAATAAGGGGCTATGATTAGATAAAATTTGGCATTCGGGTGCCAAATTTTGATTAAACACTGAAAAGATTAAATTCTTTTTTTTTGGAACAAAATTGAGATGGCAATGTTTATAAAAGGAAATGTGAAGACATAAGAAAAGGAAGTTCTCATTCAAATCAATGAGTGAAATTTTTGTGGACGTGCAGAAGTTAATGATGAATAAAAAAAGATAGTTGTGATGTTGCAAATAAGCATATATGAGTTCCAAATTGTGTTGATTGAAGTTAGAGAATGTTGAAGTGTGCTATGCAAAGAGATTAGGCGTAGAGTTATAAGATCTAAATCTTGTACGTAAAAGAGAAAACACAAATATGAAAAAGCAATGAGCTAATTGTTCAAATATGAGATAGAGATGGTTGAAGTGTATTGAATAGGGGTTAAAAGTAAAAATAACAAAGATATGAAGTTGTTATGCATTTGAATATTATAAAACTAAAGCATTAAAAGTTTAATTGCAAAAAATAAATTTGATTGAAAAGCATAACAATGAGTGAGAAATTGAAACTAAGTGGAACTTTAATTGAATCAAAAAATTAGAGGAAGAAAGGTTGTTGCAAAAACAATATTAGTAGATTTGAGAATTAAACATTGGTGCCAATGATATTTTAATTAAAGTACCTCAAATATGAGTTTGAAAATTGATGAAAGAGGTATCTGATAGATTGAGCAAATAGGTGCTTGCAAATAAGGGTGACTAGAGTCTCCTTTAGGTTGGTGTATGCAAATATCAGGGAGTTGGCACTTCCCACAAGTGGGTGATTACAAATAAAACGAGGCTGGAGCCTCATGTAGGTTGGTTCCTACATAATTTGATTAAATTAGAGTTGGTACTTGCATTGACATCATAATAATAAAAAATTGTGGTTTTCTCCCACGTGGGTTTCCACGTAAACATCTTGTGTTTAAAATTTATGTGATCGATGCACTGTTGTATTGTTGAATGTGTTTATTTGACTAAATAATTGTTAAAAAATTTAAAATATTGATTCACCACCCCACCCCCCCCCCCCCCCCCCCCCCCCCCCTCTCAACCCCCCCACCAATATTTTCCTAGCTCCATCATATTTAACTTTCAATGTAGAGCTCATAAAGATAATAGGTATCTCCAAAGTAGTATGATATGATGCTCCCTTTATCTTATTACATTTTACTTGTCAACCCGCATTCACATCCACACTACGAAGTAGAACACTACCATTCATTGAAGTTGTCTACATGGCCTAGCCCTAAGGGCTAACTAGAGGACCATCAAAGCTACTAGAAACCATCTGTTGTGCCAAACCTACAACACCTTTTTGAGTCATCTAAATCGTTACTCCATTTGAATTGGAACCAAATGTAGGGGTTAATAGAGGATTAAGCCCTCTTGCATGAACATGCAAGGTAGCTTCCTTGGTAACCTCCACTAAGCTAGATGAGGAACTTGTCTTTTACAAGCTTAGCTAAAGACACTGAAGCATATGCATCTCTTAGAGATTGAGGAGCACCATGTGTTGAAAAATGTAACTAGTGTCGACCTTCATAATTGTATTTGATTCATGATGTAATGTATTTGTCAAGGGAAAGAAAAATAAATTTTATTGTAAAAGAAACTGAAAGCATGGATTTCATGCTTGGTTCAATAGTTAATAGGTCAAATCCTCCATTGCAGGCTTCTAGGATTTATGTCAAGAGCCCTTGTCCTTGTCGTCATGTAAAATACCCTTGTTGGGCTTCTTGTGTCAAGAAAGGAATTTATTTTTATGTAAATTCGGTCTTCTAGGCCTCCTACACCAAGTCGGCCTTAATATGGACAAGTTAGCCTCATCAAGGGAATTAAACCTCACAGATTCACTATATAAAGGCAACAAATCGACCTCATTTGGAGATTCAACAAGTTCGATCTGTAGTACCTAGAAGAAGGAAAAAGGTGTGAAATTCAAGGAAGAAGGAGGAAAACATAACAAATGAAAAGGAAGTATTTGTCAAGCAAAAGAAGTCAACTCTCTTTGTCTCAAACATGCAAAGGAACTGAAGTTGTAGGAGGGACAAAGTAGTAGACTTGAAGTTGGGCCGAAATTATGAAGTAGTAGGGTCGAAATTATGTCTTTGATGCAGTATTGATGCTGTGTTGTTATAGTTGGTCTTTGAATTTTGGAAGGACAGTTTTAGGGTTGACTTGGTAGAGGAGGAAGGTCATTTAGTGTTGTCTAAAGTCTTAGTCTATCTCAATTTGAATTTTCTAGTGGAATATTTTGAATGGGTTTTCCCCTATACTGGGGTTTTAACATTGGATGAGTGCCTACATTTGGTTTTGTTTATCTTCATGTTTTGATTTGATAATTGCTTGATGAAAAGAAGATAAAAGAAGAACATAAAGAGAAGTTAATAATACTACAACAATATCACAAGTAATTATCAACATAAGAAAATATTTTTGCCTTTCTGGTTTTCTAACACCCTGAAGGGAATTTAGATGGGGACAGTCCCCAATGAGATGATCCTATGCCTGGAAATAAAAACAAACATTGGGAAAATTCAAATAGTGTACCTTCTACAAATGTACTCCATCTGTAGTCATCATTGAAACCAATGGGGGCATTTTTTCTTAAAAACAAGCTAAGAACAAAATCTTGGACTAGGGTGCAAGGAATTGCATTTACCATCTAGAATTAAAATTTGGAAAAAGAAATGAAAAAATAAATCAACAAAGGAACTCAAATGTATGGGGAGGGAAGGAAATTCAAGTCATAAAGGGTAGTTGGCCTGACCCTTATTATTTGGGATGAAATCGTCTCTCCATTATTGTATGTTAGATAAGGAACTTGGAACATGAAATGTACCACACTAAAGGACATGTCAAGCTAGATATTCCATGTTGAATATAAGATAAATGTATTTGTACAGAAACTCAAGTATGAGTTTAGAGAGACCCCTTTGTGTCCTATTTCAACAAACACCATTTATTGAAAGTATCCTCATTCAACATGTGATGAAGGGAATATAAAATCACCCCTCGATGCTCAATATTATATCATCCTTATGTATATTTCTTATCATTGTCCATAAATAAGTTCAAATTATCAACACCCTATTGGATTTCAAGGTAGGGATCTCCATTTTAGCAATTACTAGAGAAACAAGTTGCTTTAATGAAGGAGCCTTGACATTCTCAATTAACACTGTAAATCCTAACAGTCTAGTTGAGCATCAATATTAATTTTGAAAATTGGATTTATCCGATGTCATGTGCAAGTATGAAGCAATTGACAAGCTTACTGTCATGAAACCAACTCACAAAAATATAGAAAAGAAAGATCAACGCCTTAGAATTCAGCCTCTTCGAGGGGGCAACCTCCTTTACATTACACAAATGAATAATCCTTAAATGATACAAATGAAAAAACATCGTTTCTATATATAGGAGTCTAAGGGGTCATAATATAACCAAAGCCAACCTAACAATAATAATATAAGGGCACAAAAAGAAAAATAGTGGGCTTTTATGGGGCACAATAATAATAATGTGGGGACAATAGGGGCACAACAATAACAATAAGGGATACAATGACAATATTAATGGGGGAATCACTAGTATTATAGGGACCTAACATGCCCCTCTCCTTCAAAAAAGTGTTGTCTTCAACGCTTGAGTAGTTTTGGATGCTTCTGTATAAAATTCTCATCCTCCCATGTGGAATCTTCAATGCGTAAGTTCTTCCACTTGATGAGATACTATGAAATTGATCGATTTTGTAGTCGTCGAGTTCTTGTTTCTTTGACTGCTTCAGGTTCCAATATGATTTTTCCTTCCTCATCAAGTTCTGGAAATATTATTTGAACTGGGAGCTTGTCACCTATAACCTTCTTTAAGCACGATACATGGAAAACTAGGTGCACTCAGGAAGTTGCATGAAGCTCCAATTTGTATGCCATAGTATCTATATTTTGCAACACCTTGTATGGACCATAATACTTTGGTGATAATTTATTATCCTTCTTAGCTTGCTTGAGGGACATTTGTTTATATGGTTGTAGCCGTAGGAATACCAAATCACCTACATCAAAACTTCTTTCACTGCGATGTTGATCTTTCCACGCATAACCTTATTTCTCCATTTTTCTTTCTCACAGGCACTAAATTAGCCACCCAATCAGAATACCTGAGTGGAACTATTATTTTGGCATCAAGCAACTTTTTGACCTCCTTTTCAATTGCTGGTAGAAGCAACGGATTTATCTGTCTAAGCTTCTATTTGAAGGGTTTAATTCCCTCCTTCAAAGGAATTTTATGCTGAATAATATTTACATCATAAGTTTTGAGATCTTCATAGGACCATGCAAAGACATCAACATAATTCTTGAAAAGTTTAATATATATCTCTTGAAAATTAGGTGAAACTCCACCGTATAATTTTACTAACCTGGGTTTCTCCTGAGTTCCAATGTTGTGATCCTGAATATGTTCATCTTATGAAATTTTTCCTGAGTCAACAGCCACATCCTATAAAAAGCCTTTCAAGAGGAACAAGTCCCTTTGGCAGAATATTATCTTTCAATTGAAAGATCTTTTGATTTGCTATGGAATCTTTTAAATCACCGACTTCTGCAATTCCTGTTGTCTCTTCCTCACCCTGATCAATTTATGTTCCCTCAAAATCTTCAACCATAGTAAAAAACTCTTTAATCTGTTGATCATCTTCAAAAACTTGCCAATTTTTAACATTATCAGGAATAGAGGGTCTATGCCTCATTTCTACCTCATATCTTAGTCTTGGATTAATAGGAGGCTTGAAAGTACTAGCAGCCACAACCAATGAATCTACTAATCTATTCTCATCTCTTGGAATGAATTGAATGTTAAAAGCTTCAAAAAAGTTCTCAATCAAATCCCATACCTCATTTATGTATGCCCTAAGCCTAGGGTGCTTTGTTTGGCAGTGATCTTTTATTTTCTTAATAATCAGCTCCGAATCTCCAAAAGCAAAAGTTGACTTAACTCCCATATGTTTAGCTATTTGTAGAGCAATGATAAAGGACTCATATTCCGCCACATTTTTTGTTGCCTCGAACTCTCATTTGAAAGAAAAATGGAACATATTACCTCTAAGTGCAATTAGAAGAAAACCAACACCTGTTCCTTCCTTGGAATAAGCTCCATCAAAGAAACATTTCCACACTCCTTCAGTTTGCAGCTCTGTAATTACATTGGCTGAAGCAAGTTGCTTCTAATTATCTTCAGCCAGCTCTGCATTATCATGCAGTGTGAAACAAGCAAAATCATCCTTCTCCTGGCTATATACAGGTGAATTACTTGCTCCATTTTTTGTAATTGTTTTTACAAATCTAGTTTCTCTGTACAATCTCCTCTCTTCCCCACCAAAAATCGGTATAACAGCATATGTAAAATATAGTTTCAAAACACCACCCAATTTAGCCCCCGAGGACTTAGATAGAAGCATTCCAAATCTAGCAGGGATATCTGCTACTACTACATCCATGACCAAGCTACTAGCTAGAATTTGGACTAGTGACATTGCCAGATCCTTAATAACCCCTAGACACTTAACTTTGTTCGAATCAAAAGAATACAAGTCCCTATAAGGTTTGGTAACTTGTAGATTTAGTTGCTTCATTATTGACAAAGGCATAAGATTGTGTGAAGCTCCCGAATCAAACATACAATTATGTAGGAGGAAATCATGAACCAATAAGGAAATATAAAAAGGAGGTATTGAAGAATCTACTTCCTCTACATGTGGACCAAAAACCACTACTGGTTTATCCTCTAGCAAATTTACAATGTCATTTATACTCTCATTTTCTTTTAAATTAATAAACTCAACAATCTCCTTTTGATAAATAGGTGTTTTTGCCAACTCTGTAAGGGGAACTTGTATTCTTACCTTTTCTAACTCCGTAGTAAGACTAAACAAGTGACCCTGTTTAGCAATCCTTTTGTTCTCATCTTCACCTTTCTTCATGACTAGAATTACTTGAGGAATTGAAACAAGTTTCTCCAAAGGAATTTTTTCAGTTTGATCTTGAGAAGACTCACCTTGAAGTATCTGTGTCTTGCCATTTGCGTTCTGTTGTTGCTTTCCTTTATTTACTTGTTTTGCAGGCTGAGATTCTTGTGGAGTCGCTTTGGTGAGGAAGTTGAAACTTGCTGCTCACTTTCATTTTCTTGATTTCTTGATCTTTTCCTCAATCTCAAGTCATACTTCTTATGTAGTTCAGCCTGCATAAAATCAGAAAATTGTTTCCAATATTCATCAATTTCATTTCATCATGAATGAAATATGTTTCATCATATACATATTCTTCTCCTTCGATACCAAGTTCATCTTCATCTACTGCATATAACGTAGAAATTTGATCTTCAAGTTGTTCTTCACTAGGATCTGCTTCTATATATAATGGTGCTTGAATCTGATTTTGATCTTTTCTTTCCCTTTGCAGGATTTGCAAAGGTTGTCTTCTGTATTGGGGATTAAAGTTCTTATTATATTGTGTTTGCTTCTGCAAATTCTTATTTTCTAACTCTAATTTATTTAACTTATCTGACAAAGTTTTAAACATATCCTCCAATGCTTGACTTTGAGAGGATTCTATCTTTTCCTTTCCCTTGTCTTGGGTAGGCTGTGTCTCTGGTGCTTTTCCTGCAGCCACCAGATTTGCTTCTATCTCTAATGCATCTGTTTGGATCTGATCAAGGGTTGGAGATCTTCTTTCCCTTAATGTGAATCCAAAATTTGATTCAAAAGCCCCTGCAAAAGTTATTTTTTCACCAATAGGAGGAGGCTTAATCTCCACTGGGAGTCTATTGTACAATTTGTTAAATCTTCTGACAAATTCGGCCACAGTTTCATCAGACTTCTTCTTTATGGCATTAAACTCTGTTAATGAATACCCATGGTCTCTTTTTTCTCCCCATTTCTAGACGAATAAACGTTCCATCTCTTCCCAAGAAGGAATATAATTATTACGAAGTCGTTTAAACCATTTCCTTTCTTCTCCATCCAAGGACTGAACAAAAAGTCTTAGAATAACATCTAAATGTTCAACGTTTAGGCTGTCTGCAAAATTGCAAAATACTGACACATGATTCTCTGCAGTTTGTTCATCTTCCCCTATAAAAGGAGGAAGAATTTTGAGGTAATCCTGTGGCATTTGATTAAATAGTTGTGGCAGTTGAAGGGGTGCATACCTATTCATCACGAATGCAAGTACTGCCATGTTTATTGAACCTTGATTACCAACAAATGTGGGACTTGACTTAGAAGTAAATGGAGTGTGCAGAGGTGGTAATGTGGATATTGGTTCAGGTTGAATAATTATAGCAAGTAAATGAAAAGTAACGAACTCTATAGATTTCTCTTGACAATTAGGTTCCTAAAAGGAAGATGATGAAAAAGATGACTCTTTATCAGATGAATGTTCGGATAAGTTACTACCTGATGCAGACAATGTAGGGATGGGTGTAATTGGGATCTTAGACTTTCCAGCCCCCCTAGAAACTAGCTTTTCAGGATCTGAAAGAGCTTGAACCTTTTGTTGTGAAGTGTCTGATCTTGTATGGGGTCTCCTTGAAGCCAAAGTTATTGCTTTGATTCAAAACAACCAAATATTTCCTCCTCACTGAACAACGAGAGGAAATATGACACATGACAAATGACAACCAAATATTGAAATATTGCTTGTAAACCCAACAATTCATGGAAACTTCTGATTCTTTCATTAATCAACAGCTATATCAGGAATACAGTGGCTTAGTCTCCAGGTTCTCCAAAATTCAAACCCCTTCTCTGTAAAATTTCCCCTTCTTATAAATTGCGAAACAGTCGCTAATCTATGAAACGGTCAAACTACTAAATTGTTTCCCTAACTATATGAAGTAAAAACTATTACAAAATATTACACAGAGGGTAAAAGACACCTCAAAGAGCATAAAATAACAGGAAAATAACTGAATTTAGAAGATAACGATAACTGTTGGCTTGCTCTATTGATCGGCTACCGAGTTCCTCTGTAAATGCTTCAATAATGATTAATCCGCTTTTACCATAATGAACTGTGTTTGACTTGTGTAAACCTAGGATTACGCATGTATCAGGCGCATTTCAATTGACCAAAACACCAAGAAACTCGACCAATTGCCTTTTCTTTGAATTTGGCTTTAACACTGATTTTCCCTTTATACAACAAAATTAACGTAAACCTTTGGTTTACCACGAAACTCAAAAGAATTAAATCTGTTTCATAATTCCATCGAGTCCGCCTGCTCAATGCTCCACTGACTTCCTATCGCAAATTGTAATTGGCGCTTTCAAATGGTGTATTAACCCAAACCTTAATAAACTACGACAAGACAAACGCGCCAGAGTTATAAAACATAGCATATAAACCATATTGGGTCCGGCCATCGCATATCGCAATCGGCGGAACCAAACGCCTGTTGCTCTGTGGACACGCTGGGACTTTTAAACACAATGTATATATATTTTGGGTCCGGCCCGCAATTGCAAATCGCAATCAACGCTATCAGTGGAACCAATCATCCATAACATTGCGGACCCGCCGAACTTTATAAAACACAATATATATATTTCAGGTCCAGATCTTAAACACTTTAACACTTGTTTCTTTTGCAAATCTGATATATTACTTTGTTTCTTTCTTGTTTCAACATCTATATATATATATATATATATATATATATATATATATATATATATATATATATATATATATATATCGGGTCTAGCTCCATATAACCATTTATATAGCTATTTGATTTGTTTGTATAGCAACCTTGGCTACACTAGGGCCAATTCTTTTACAATTCTTTCTTTTAGCGATTCCGCTATGTAATTTATTACATTTCCCTCTTGCCTTATTTCTTTTTTTAAGTTATTTTCAATTGATTCTTGAATGAAACATGAATATTAAAGGTAACAAAAAATGCATGTTACAACATGATGGATGGTGGATGATATCCATAAAGTGCCATAAATGGGGTCATTTTTGTTGTCATATGGAAGTGTTATACCAACATTTAGCTAGAGGTAACAACTTGCCCCATTGTGTTTGTTTATCAGATACAAAGAAACGAATATATCATTCCAAACATTTGTTCACTATCTCATCTTGCCCATTAGAAAGAGGATGATAAGATGAGTTATGAGCTAATTGAGTACCAAGACAAGAAAATAATTATGTCCAAAAATTTCCAGTGAAAATGGAATCTCTGTCGCTTACAACAATCTTTGTGTTTCCATGTAGCTTTTGAATTGTTTCCATAAATGCAGTAGAAATTGTACTCGCTTTAAATGGATGAGATAATGCACAAAAGTGTGCATACTTGGTAAGTCTATCAACTACCACCATGATAACACTCTTTCCTTCGGACTTGGGTAAACCTGTGATAAAATCCATTGAAACTTCCCCCAAATATTGGCTTGGAATGGATAAAGGTTGTAATAGACCTGGGGCCTTAATTGTTTCAACTTTATTTTGTTGGAAAACTAAACATTCCGCCACAAACTTTTGAATATCTGATTTAAGGCCATCCCAAAAAAATTTCTTCTTAACCCTATGGTAAGCTTTTAGAAATCCTTAGTGCCCTCCAAAGGGAGAAGTGTGCAATTCCATAAGAATATTTTGTTTGAGTTGGGAATTCTTACATAGGTATAACCCATCTTTGTACCATAACGAATCATTTTTCAAGCTAAATGTATCAGATGTACTAGGATCTTGTTGTAACTTTTTAATGAGTGCCCACACTTCTTCGTCATTCTTCCATTCATCCCTTGCTTCATTTATCCAATCTGGTTGGACAATAGAAATGACGCAAAGAAATGCTTCCACATCCTCATCCTTTCTTGAGAGTGCATCTGCCACAACATTTTGCTTCCCTTTTTTGTATATGATTTCAAAGTCATAACCCAACATCTTTGTGACCCATTTTCGCTGCTCTTCTGAAGATAATATTTGTTCTAAAAAGTATTTAAGACTATCATGATCTGTTTTTACCTTGAAGTGTCTTCCCATTAGGTAGGGTCACCATTTCTTAAGTGCATGTAGTATTGCCAACATTTTCTTCTCATAAATAGCTTTGTGTAAATACTTTCTTTTGATTGGACGACTTTCGAAAGTAATGGGTCTTTCTTCTTGCATTAAAACAGCACCAATTCCATTTCCCGAGGCATCACATTCCACAATAAAGGTTTTTGTGAAGTCTGGTGTAGCTAAGACCGGTGCTTGGCACATTACCTCTTTAAGATGTTCAAAGGCCTTCGTTGCTTCTGGAGTTCATGAAAATGCATCTTTCTTCCATACTGTTGTTAGATGTGTTGCTATTCTCCCATAATTCTTAACAACTTGCGATAATACCCTGTCAACCCGAGAAATCCTCATAGATGCTTTATGGATGTGGGGATTTTCCATTCCTTAATGGTTTTAATTTTTCTACGGTCTACCTTAACACCTTCATGAGATACAATATGACCCAAATATTCCACCTCTTGTACTCCAAAGAAACATTTGAAGCTTTTTGCATATAATTGTTTCTCCTCCAATAGTTTGAGCACCCTGTCAACATGTTGAACATGATCCTTCCAAGACTTGTTGTAGATTAGTATATCATCAAAAAATACTAACACAAATTTTCTAAGGAAGGGTTTGAAAATGTAATTCATCAAACCTTGAAATGTACAAGGTGCATTGGTAAGGCCAAAAGGCATGACCAAAAATTCATAATGACCCTCACGAGTTCTAAATGTTGTTTTTCGAATGACTTCAGTCTTCATTCTGATTTGATGATATCCTGAATGAAGATCCAACTTGGTGAAGCAAAATTGATCTATGCAATTCATACAATAATTCATCAATGACAGGAATGGGAAATTTATCTTTAATAGTGAGCTTGTTGAGCTCCATATAATTTGGACACATGCGCCATGATCCATCCTTCTTGTGAACCAATACTACTGGAGCAAAGAAAGAATTTGACTAGGTTGAATTATACTAGCCTCTAGCATTTCTGCAACCATACGTTCAATTTCACTCTTTTGGGCATAGGCATATCTATAAGGCCTGATGTTTGGAGGAACACTTCCTGGAATCAAATGAATAGCATGATCATGATCATGAATAGGTGGGAGGCATTTGGGAGTCTCAAATACCTTGGAATGATTATCCAAGACTTTTTGGAGATCTGGAGAAATAGATGATTTCAATGTGGGAACCTCTAGTGAACATAATTGTGAAATTATGCCTCGCTATTCTTTCTTTAGAAGTTTTGTCATTCTGTTAGAGCTGATTATCCTTCCTGGCTTCCCTGCGATACCCCTTAATTCAACTTCCTTTCCTTCTGAAGAAAATTTCATGAAAAGTTCTTGAAAATTAAAAGCTATTGTACCCAAGGATTGTAGCCATTGAACTCCCAGTACAACATCAACACCACCCATTGGAATGGATAAAATTGGGCTATTCAATACATGTTCTCCCATGGATAGCTTGATACTATGGCACTTTCCTGAGCAAGTTATGGTTCCTCCACTTGCAACCATCACTTGACACTGGTGCCAGATATAAGAATCAATTCAATTCCTTGGCTATCTGACAATGAATAAAATTATGGGTACTGCCCGAATCAATCAACACTATTTCATTTTTCTTCTTGATATGTCCTTCTATCTTGATAGTTTGAGGAGTGGTAATTCCAGCCAATGCATTACAATATATGGTCAGATTCATTTCTTCTTTTTCTAGGGTTTGGTCCTGGTGTATATCCTCTTATTTTGATGTTTCTTCTTCCTTTTATCCCTCCTCTTCACAATCTATGAAATAATTTTTTCTCAGCACACTTATGACCTTTAGTGTATTTTCTATCACAACTGTAACAAAGCTCTTTTGCTCTTTTTCTTCCAATTGTTGTGGTGTCAACCTTGTAGGTTGTGGATGGCTAGGGGCAACAACACTTCCATCTTTATAATTGTGAGTGGTAGGCTTCATTGTTGCCATAATTTTGTTTTCCATTTTTCTTGCCAACCTGAATGCCTTCTCCAATGAATCAGGTTCCCAAAGGCAAACTTCATGTTGGATGTTATCCTTTAAAGTCCCTATGGACACATCAATCCTATGCTCCTCTGGAATATCTTTTACCCTTATATTCAATTTTTGGAAGTCCTCAATGTGCTCCATCATTGAACCCTTTGGTTTGAGATTTATCAATTGGCTAAAAAGGTGTTGCTTTTTGTATCCACGTAATGTGCTATCATTTCACCCATAAAAATAGCCCAAGTGACAATTTGTTTACGAGAGAAAATCCATCGATACCATACAAACTGATTTGGTTCCAAATATAAAGTTGCAATGCGTACCTTTTGTGTGTTTTGGACATTATGGAGATCGAAAAATTGCTCCATCTGTAATATCCATGTTGTGGGATCCTTGCCATCAAACTTCCTCATATCGATCTTTGGAACATGTTGGGTTTTGATCCAATATTAGAGTCTATGAAATCATGATTGACATTTATTTTTTTCTCATCATGTGTTTCCTTTACTACCCTTTGCCATTAGTAAGTATTTCTTGTAGAAATTTTGTCAAATCTTCCATCTTAGCTTCCACGCCTTTCTTTAAATCATCCATCTTAGCTTCCACGCCATCCATCTTAGCTTCTACGCATTTATTTAAGCCATCTATATTAGCTTCTACACCTTTCTTTAAACCATCCATCTTAGCTTCTACGTCTTTCTTTAAACCATCCATCTTAGCTTCTGTTACTTTTTGTGCGAGTGAAATTTGTTGCACTTGATCTCGTAATTTTGATATATCATGTTGCATTTCTTTCTCTTCTTCATGAGTCATGCTAGAGCTTTTAGGTTGCTTACTAGGTGTTTCCATTTTCTTTCTTCAGGGCATCAATAACTGATAATAATTCTTCACCATGCCCTTTGAATTCTTTCAAACTAATTTTTCAAACCAAACTTATGCGAAAATTTTAAAAAACTACACACCTTTTTTCACTTTGTAAGAGCTTGATATTGAAATGACTGTAACTCAGTAATTTCGGATCTTCAAGGTCTGAAATTGCGACCTGTAGTATCCCTCTATGCCCTCTTTCCAATGCCACTAGTCTTATCGAAATTGGATTCTCCAATAAAGAGTTATACCCCACCTCCCAAGATGACCTTCTTATATACTTTTTCAGTAGAGCTAACTTGTTCGAAGTGCCACATCTTACTGTTTCAACCATCGGACCTAAAAGCAATATACAGAAAAGTATAGTCCGTCCTCGTTCTGTATCTTCTTATGAAATTTCAATTTGATGCTCAGAGAGAAAGTTATGATGATTTTCCCAAGGTCACCTACTTAGAATGTAATTATGGAATCTTCAAAAACCCTAACTTCCTCAAACTATATCTCCGAACATATAGCGAGACAAGATCTGAAATTTAGACCCTAGCTTCACCAATATTTCTGCTCAAATGGATTTTAATTTCAGAGTCTGAACCTTCGTAAAAAATAAATAAATAAAATTATAGCGAAACTTCCACGATGACCTGTTTGAAATGAAATTCTGGAGCTTTCAAAAACCCTAACTTAATCAGATTATAACTCCGAAAATATAGCGAGACAAGATATGAAATTCGGACCTGAGATTTAGACTGATTTCTTCTCAAATGGTTTTTTTTTAGCTTCTGAAACTTCGTAGCGAAAACGTTATAATGAAAATGCCACAATGACCTATTTGGAGCAGCGAAACCCTAGAATCCAAGGCTTTGATACCAAATGTTATGAAACAAGCTCACAAAAAGATAGAAAAGAAAGATCAACGCCTTAGAATTCAGCGTCTTCGAGGGGGCAACCTCCTTTACATTACACAAATGAACAATTCTTAGATGATACAAATGACAAAACCTCCTTCATATATATAGGAGTCTAAGGGGTCACAATATAACCAAAGCAGACCTAACAATAATAATATAAGGGCACAAAAATAACAATAGTGGGCTTCTATGGGGCACAATAATAACAATATGGGGACAATAGGGGCACAACAATAACAATAAGGGATACAATGAAAATAGTAATGGGGGAATCACTAGTATTATAGGGACCTAACACTTTCAATCAAATCGAACTTAAAAATAGAATAAACTAACTGGTTTCATTGAGAAAGAGACAGAAAGTCATGTTTTGGAGCAATAATTGGAACGTTTACAATAACAAACTTCTCTTGAAGAGAAATGGCCACACTACATGAATCCTCTAAATCATTGTAGTCAATAGGAAGAAAACCACGAGGAGAACATTCTCTTGATTGAATACTCCTAGCATCATCTTTTAAGAAACTCCTTGAACCATTGTTCCTAGCCATGACCACTCCCAAAGAAAGGGGAATGAATCATGAACCTTGAGGCCTAATCCCTACAAAAATCCAAGCCTTCTACAACAACAACTTTTTTCAAGGATGCACAGCTCTAGTCCTTGCATGCATGCCCAATCTTCCTAAAAAGAATATTTTTGATGTTTGAGTGGTTTTTTTTCACCAAAGTTTTTTTAGTTTAGCACACAAATCCCAACTACACTTAGTTCCAACAACAACTGATCTAAGACCTTGAACTACAAGAGCCCACCTATCAAGAAATATAACTCCCAAAACTTAATGAATGAGATGATGCTCCAATAATAACAAATAAAAATAGATGATTATATTCAATGATGTGAAGCAACCTCCATTTCTATCATCATTCATTAGTTACCTTGTAAAATAATTTCCATTTCTTCGTCCCATAGTGTTTATATGTTTATGTTGTGGTTAGATTAGGATTTGGAAGAAATATTTAGTAATACATCTGATTATGTATTTTAATATTTTAACCAAACTTAGTTAAAACATCATATCATAGTGTGTATAAACTTATGTTTTGATTAGGTGAAAAATAAAATAGTAGTACACCTATTAATGTTTTTTAATATTTTAATCAAAACTTAATCATTTCTTATTAATATAATTTAATAATAAATATTTTAAAGTATTTTTATATTTTAACCAAACTTACTTAAGACATCATATCATAAAATGTTTGGATTACACTATAAAATGTTTTGGGGACCAAATTTTTTTTTGGATCAAGGCACTTTATATTTCATTCCAAAAACTAATATTTACATAAATATCAGGGTGTGAATTCCATATAAGTTCCATCTAGACATAATCCCATGTACAACATATTAACAGAGTAAACATATCCCCACCAGTTACAAAGTATTAGTAGAAAGTCCCATCTCCAAATCTCGGGATTTACATCTATAGGAGTGACAAAAAGACACCCAAAAACCAAATGTGTTACCAGCAAATGAAGAATGAAAGATACCAAAATACACTGACGTGTAGTGATAACCAAAGCACAATATCATTTGACACCCAAACGCATTGTATAATCTGATAAACTACATCATATACGCCAAAGGGAACACATCATATGCTCCAGAATGATGGAGGAGCATTCCAGTAGGTACCTAGGTTTTCAGTCGAAACCTCAATGCCATAACATTCCATCACTCCATAATGATAGAGGAGCATTCCAATGAGAACCCAAATCCATAGACCCAGACCATGTGCATAAGAGGATGTGTTAGCCTCCTGTTGCAACAGGTTTCATATTTCATGATTGACAGTGGAAGTGCCAAAAATGTTCATCTTTTCCATGCTGCAAAGGTTCCATTTTTGAAAGTTTTCTCAGCTAAGGGGAAGCCAAAAAGCTTAAGCCTGGTTCCCCTAGGTTTAAACTTTTTGCTGTAGAATATAGAGAATGTATCTGTCCAAACAGCTTAAGCTTGGCAGAGTAGCAACTAGGTAGAGAATGAAGGAGCCCAACAGCTTAATTTGGGCCCTTGGAAGAAATAAGGGTAGTTTTAGATAGGAAAGGCAGTTTAAAAGAAAAAGGCGATCGGGGTTTGCAAGTCTAAGTGTACCCTTCCTGAAGTAACAAAAAATGCTAGGTGTTTTAAAAAGGGTAGGTAGCCTGGGGTTGCAGAAAAAATCATCTTCAGTTTTGGCTTTGACAAAGAAAACTCATCTTATCAGTGGCAGACGTAATAAAGCAGTATTTTAATGACAGAATTTTGGAAACATGTCTAACTTCCCTTCATTCCCCCTAAAGAACCCTCTTACTAACATTCCCCCTAAGGACCTTGGGATCTGCCCAACAAGTCCTAATTCCATTTCATTTCTGTGAAACATTAAGGTGGGTATAAGATTTCCTAAATGAAAAGAAGCCACATTTCTTGTGTAAAAGTCATGTTTTCATCTTCTACACAGTCTCTGTGTCTATCATCAGTTCACAGACTTATCATCATTTCCCCTTCATTTTCATTTCATAAAGTCACATTAACTCCTAATTTTACTATGTAGCTCCCTAACTACTCCCCTATCCCTATTTTCACTACTAAAAAAAAAAAAAAAAACTATATAAAATCCCCAAAAAAAGGTTAAATAGCCCTCCCCCTTGGCACTATAGCCATATATTTTGCAAACTCGGGAAATAGCAGTCCATTTGGGGCTCCTATTAGCCCTTTTGTTTCCTAACCTAGGAATTAACCCAACCTCTTGTTTGGTTAATAACCCTTATCTGATTCCCCGCTCACCAAAACCTTTATATCCCCCCTCGCAGTCATTACCTCCAAGGGTTTAATGTTTAAAGCTTTATTAAAACATTAAATTAACCCCCCACGCACATATAAACCCAAAAACCCTCTTTATTAAAGTTATAACCCCCCCCTGCTGTATCAATAATCAAACAAAATAGTGGGCGGGTCCCCGCCCTAACCCTCTGTTACCTTGTCCTCCCCGCCAGCCGTTAGATCTGGCCCGCCCCAGATCTACGGTGGGCGGGCCTTTTCACATGCCAACACACCCGAAGTTTAGCGTCCGGGAGTTCGGCGGTTTTGCCGTCGTACTCCCGCCACGCGTCGAGCTCCCGGGTGTGGCGGAGCCCCTCCCTCTGAAATCGCCCAGGCGCTAAGGCGGTGCGCCCAAAACCGTTTACCACCCTTCCCTGCGTGACGTCAGCACCACGTCCTCCCCTATGACGCCACCTTCTGCGCCCTGCCACCGTTACCGCCACGTCATCCATCCGTACCCCGGGACCCGCCGATGACGTCATGCTGACGTCATCCCGAAAAAGCGCCAAAAGCGCCAAATGTCAATGCTCAAAAAGAGCGCGGACGACCATTGTAATTCATTTTTATGGGTTCATTTGAACGCTCTGGTCCCCTGTTTCATTCATTTTCTCACTCCCAAAGCTTCAGAGCGACCAACTAAGCTGTTGCGGCCTGCAATTCAAGTTCATAGCCTACTTTCACATAAATTCGTCAACTTGCGGCGCCGTTCAAACCAGGTATTTGCCATATTTTCCCCTTTTCGCTCCTATGCTTGCATTTTATCTGTAGCGCATTCTGTGAACCTGCAAAAATTCCACAATTTGTAACTCTGTTGCGCCTCGAACCCCATTAAACCTACTGGAAACCCTTTACTTCAGAAAAGTCTCAGAAACCTTATGCCCATTTACACTTTTGCGGGCAAATTCTGTTTAAAGCTCGGCCCCCAGCAAAAAATCTCGCGGCAGCTCGGCATTTCCCCGTTTTTACCCTGTTCCGCTGTCCAAATCCGTTCACTGAAACTGTAAATTGCCCTCTGCTCCTCTGCATTGTTCTTCACAGTCTCTAGCTCCAGAGAATTCACTGAAAAAAGGGAAATTGACCCAAAACTTTGCAAAATTGGTCTCTTACAGCATAAACTCTCAAGCTGTCCAGCTACTGTTACATTTGAGTTCAGTTCACCTGCTCCTGCTGGTTATTACAAGCAAAATTGATAGCCAGTTGTTACATTAGTCCTCCTTCAGCTCAAGCATTCAAAAGCTGCATAATGGCCACTCCATCTGCTCTGAACGTTACTCCCATCAACCCGCCAAGTAAAGAGCTTGAGTCCATGCCCTTGGCCGATACAGACTATCTTATTCAAGACTTTGTTGCCAAAAGGAATCATCTACACACCTACTGCCAGCTGAGAAATAGTTACATAAACAAATCTGACATATATGGCATATGGGAATCCAACCTGCCCCATTATTTCCTCCCTTCTGTGAATATTTTTCCTGAGATTATTCATCTCTGTGCTGAAAATTATGAACCAAGTCAGAGGGCTGTTAAGTCTTCATCCGGGAGCATACTTTTCTACACCACTCCCGACTCCATCAACCAGATGTTGAACTTCAAAAAGACCGAGACACTACTGCCCTTCTCCATAAATAACTTGCTGGAAGAGGCCTCTTGGTTCCCTGGTACCAAGATTGAAATGATTGCTAAGACATTTATGAGGGCAGATTGCCAACCAAAGGAACCACCTCCATTTCCTTATGACCATTTCAATGAGGTGGGCAAACTACTGGTAGATATGATATCCTATGTGTTGGGCTTCACAACAACTGAACTCGTAGACGAGACAGTACTGGTTATATTGTCTTCTTTCAGCCAAGGACAGCCTCCTGCTGTCAAGTATAATTATGCCAGGTTCATATCAAACAAAATCCATGACCAGCTCACTAGACTAGATAGGCAGGGAATCTTCAAATAGTCCTCCTATATCTATCATTTGTTCATGTTTTATCAATCTGAAATTTACCAATGCCCTATCAAGAAACTGGACTCAAAGGGAAAAAGGAGGTATGTTGTCTTTTGGTCATCTGTATTTCATCAAGTCCAGCACTCTCCTTATTCATACTGTGAATTCATTGACCAGTTTGTCTATCCGGTCTCCTGCCTCCTAATGAAGGTTCCTCCTCCCAGAATAACCTATGAAATGCAAAAGATCTTACAGCTGTCCAAGAATTACAAATTAGGTGATTGGTACCTATATCAAGACCATACAGTCATCAGAGTTTATGGCTGTGAGCTGTGTCCATACAGGCTCCCAAGATATGTGCCGATGAGGCTGTTTGCATTAGAGTACTACAGGCAGCTTATAAATTCATATTTGACTCACTTTCACAGCACCAAGAAGAAGGCACAACTGAAATTCAAAGACCACTTAGGCCCCTTCATCATGAATAAGAAGGATGGTTGGCAAGAGGCTGACATGATACTCAAGGATCAATTTAAATTGAAAAGGAGTTTCTGGTGGGTCCCTTATGACCCACTTGGCTTCATTAGTGCCAGAAGGGTCAAATATAGGTTAACACCATATGACCACTGCAAATACCCCGACATTGAAAAATATGCTAATCAAGATGCATGGGTACAAGGAACTTTAGTGGAAGAATTAACTCAAGAGGAAATTTTGGAACAAACTGCTAGGGATCTTGAAAAAACTCTTGACTTAGATTCTGATGACCAGGTAAATTTCAAGCTGCCTTACCAAGTTGAAGAGGGCACTTCTACAGCTGCAGCTTCACAAGCTGCCCAAGGAGCTTCTACATCAGCAACAGGTACAGCCAAAGGGAAGGAGCCGATGGAGACAGAGCAAGAGATAGTCACTGAGCAACCGGTCACTTCAACAGAACAAACTCAAGTACAAGCCCCCCCACAACAAACGGAGACAGCCCAAATACCAGTTTTGCAGACTCCTGCCCACGAGGAAAGGGGCAGGAAGCGAGACCGACAAGATTCCACACCTGCTAGTGGGTCTGTGCAGCAGCCTGAATCAAAGAGACAAAGGGTTGATTCTCCGGTTGAGGAAGAGGTCAGTGAAGAGATCGTGGAAAGTCCGAGAAGGGAAACAAGCCTACATACACCAACAGGCTCTTTTCAGCAAGAGCAAGATAGACAACAAGGCATGGAGGTGTCTTCCTCCACGCAAAAAGGAAAGAAACCAGCCAGCACCAAGGCCAGCTTCAAAGAAATCAAAGCTCAAAATGAGCTACTAAGAGTGCAATTGTATAAGCAATTCCTGAAGGCAACACCTGCCAAGCAGGAAAGACTGATGGCAGCATTTGATATAAAGCAAGAAAAGATGATTCTGAGCCACTTCAAGCCCAAGGTTCAGCAGCCACAATCGGCCGCAGACTTTGTTAAAACGAGGTTAGAGGTCCTGTCCAAGGACATCCACCCAATGGATCAAATAGAATTACACAAGCAGACAACCGAAATGCTTTATGCTACACTTGCTGAAAAGGCCACATTGGCCCATGAGTTAAAAGAATCATTGAAGAATACCAACACTCAGCTGGATTTTGAAAGATTGTCCTCCACAGCCAAGGACAATAGAATTAAAACACTGGAGGAGATTATTGTAGACTTAGGTCATGATCCTAAGGATCCTAAGGGTGTCAGGACCCTTATGAAAAAGAAAGATGATGACATTGCTGCACTGAAGAAAAGATTGAGGCTGCTTCCTACTGAGCACCCTCAAACAGGAGAACTGCAGAAGGAAAAAGAAGCTGAGGATCAATTGGATTTGATGATGAAGTTGAACCAGAGAGTAATCGATTTGGAAGGGGAGTTGGAGCAAGCACTGCAAGGAAAGCAGGGAGAGTCGACCTCCCAGCCTCCTCAAACAATCCCAACTGTTGTTGATCCTCTATCACAAGCAGCAGTGACCCCTCCAATTATTCCAGCCACAACAATAGCTGCAGAAGCCACAACATCAACAATAGCAGCACCTGAAACAAGCATGAGCGTGGATGATTTGATAGAAGATGTCAATAAACTTAAGCTGCAGGCGACAGAGATAAAGGAGGCCAAAGAAAAGCTGGCCAAATTGGAAGAAAAATATGATAAGTCCAAAATGACACTGGTTGAACAAACAAGAGAAATCAAAGCCCTGAAGGACATAATCAAAACCTTGGAGAAAGAGTTATCCTTGGACAAGACTTTGGCCGAAATAAAGAAGATCTTATGGGCCAAAATAAATCAGTCAATCACTAGCCAATGGAGGTCAATTCAAGCAATATATGAACAGGTGGAACTGATTGGCCGTGCTAAGCTTGAAAGCCAGAGAGCCAAGGCAGCATTAGGGAACATGCCTGAGTAGGCTAACAGAATGATTAACTTTCTGAATCATCAAACTAGGGAAGAGCTGGCAACACTCCATATCATGAACAGAATAGATGCCATATTAACAGCAAAAAGTGTGCTGACATTGAGAAGCTTGGTGCAAACTCTGGAGGTAAGATGTCGGGATATACAGAGGGATGTAGACAATTTTGACGTAAAGCTTGCAGCACTACAGATTAGAGGATTGCCCAGCCTGCTGACCAGTGCTGGAAAGTTATTAACATGTGACCAATATGCTACCCGGCTCAATAATTTTGTCACAAATCAGCTTACTGTTGCATCAAGTTCTACAGCAGAGGCAGGGCCACCTACAGGACAGACACTCTACGACAGGCTGGAAAGCTTATTTTACCTGGAGCATGAAGTCAACCATCTATTTGAAATGCCGCCCAGTTATTACAAGTACACAGAGTCCGACGAAACACTTGTCAAAATACAAAGGCATCAGTTGCCTACCGAGAATTGGTGGCAGGCAATGCTGGCCGTATTGCCCAAGTGATTTCGGTTTTTTGCCTCTTTTTGTTCATTTCAAAATCTATGTCAGCTACAGGTCAACAAGAAGCACAGGATAAGGCGCAGAATGCACAGGACAAAGTAATGAAGGAACGCGCAGGACAGGTGGGAGCAGGTACAAAGCAATAACGCTGAGATGGCAAACCTAAGAGCTCGGATTTCTGAGAACGCAGCCCAGCCGACTCAAAAGTCAACATTTACTGCCAGAAGAGAACAACTGTTGCATTTGTATTTATTTCAGCATTTACTTTTCATCAACCACTCCTTAAAAGTTGGTAGAGAAGTTATCAGCTATTAACTTCTCGTCTAGATATTTTTGTATCCAATTTTTGTATAAATACCACCCTCTGCATTGTTAAAAGGGTTGGTCGGCTAATGTATCTAGGAGAGACTCGCACTGTATTTCTGATATTTTTCTATAATCAAAGACTGCATACAAGCTTGGAGAATGGACTGTTGATGTGTTGTTAATGTTTCTGAAGAGCTAAATGAGGAATTCTCGCGCTGTTATATGAATCAATAAGTGGTTCCTTACCTCTGTATTCCAATTTCATATATGCTCAGGTCGCAGAACAAAAGATTGGTCTAGAATTTGCTTAAAAGCACTCTATGCTCAGTTTCTGTGGCTTCTTAAATGTTTTCCTCTTGATCTAGACATAAATATGAATTCCTTTTGTGGCTCATGTTTGATCTATTTCACATATGAATGACTGATTATCTAAGAATTCTTAACTGCTCCTAGATAAGGTTTATTCATCTTCATTCTGCTAAACTGTTGGAGAGATTCTTTGTTGCCTCTCTTTCCTTAGCTTTCATTCCATCTTTAAGCTTTAAATGTTGTTTCATGAGCAGCTACCTTGCTCCTCATTTCTCTTGTGACCAAGAAAACGCACCAGCAGTCTTATTCCATGACTCCATGCCCAATGGTTTGAAATTTACCACAATATGCCTTGCCTCTCTACTTAAAGCATCATCCTTCCCACCAAAATCAAAACAAAACCCCTGAATTCAATAACTAGCCTAAAATCCTTTTAAACAAAGCTAAAAATAAAAAAGAGAGAGCCCTCTCTGACTGCAGGTGGGCTAGAACCGACAATCCAAAGTTGGTTTGTGGTTACCTCGGCCCTATCCTTTCCGGAGCTTAAGGACAACCTGAGTGATAACAGGATGCACCCATTCATGAGTCATAAAACAAAACCAAAGACCAGACCATCATATCGAGATCAGCACATTGCTACCACATCAAAATTCCAAAACATAACATTTCAAGAGTTAACCAAATAGACCTCCCAAGTACCATCCAAAATCTAGGGGACCGAAAAACCAAACTTACTTAAGACACCATATCATAAAAAGTTTTGTGTTACAATATTTTTAAGAGTATAATATTTCATCATTTGGATAAAGAGGAAGGGATCAAATATATGACACCTAAGTTATTTCAATGGAGACGTTGTGATGGTGGATGTTGTCATTTCAATTTAAAATTTTCTCAATGCAAATGCAAATTGAGAGAGTCATTGTTTCCTTTGGATGTTTATTTGAATATTTATATTCTTAAACATCATAGTCCATGAGTTATTTGAGATGATATTCACGTTATGGTATAAAAAAATTATTTGAAGAGAATGTGGGAAACACAAAAGACTATGTGTAAATTCTTAAAGGATAATCTTACTTTAAGACTAAGAATTTTCAAATTCTTTTTGAATTCAATCAATTTCTTACATACATTCTAGCTCCAATGTTGCTTTGCAATCAAACAAAAAGAGTCTTTATATATTATGAAGTGGTATTATAGTCTCTATAAGTATGAGAAAAATATGGGAATATAAACTCTAATAATATGCAAATAACCAAATTGAAGTGAGCTGGTAGTAAAAATTTATAGATTACAAGGTGGTATTAACTCTTCAGTGAATTGTACATCACCAAATTGGCGTGAGCCAATAGTATGATCATTCATTTCTAGGAAAACCTCTAGGAGACTCATTGCTACAACAATTTCAAACCCAATTTACAATGCACTTATTGACTTGTTTCAAAAGACAAGATGTTGAAAGACCATCTCTCTTGTTGGCCATGGGCCCCAATGGCTAATAGTTACAATATTAATAATAATAATAACATTTTGAAACAAAGTTCCATTAAATTATAGAGATTTTCAACATATAAATGAGTTGACTTTGTAGAAATTTTGAATAATAAACACTTATTCACAGAGATTATCCCGATTATACACTATTGCGGAATACATGCACAATACATAATCTCCTCTACGTTGATCATCAATTTAGCAGCATCAAAAACAATGAAACATCAATCGCATGCACACATTAACACAGTATGTAACCCGGGGAAAGCTTACAGCTGAAAACCCCACACTATCTGTATATTAATGATTGAGAACATGTAACATTACATAGTACAATACTCCTCACAAGTATCCAGCACTATCTCCACCTATTACACACAAAACTAGCTTAGATCCGAACAAGTCACAGGTTCAAATCTCTTCCGCTGCTTTGCCTGCCTCTATTGCACAATACCATGTGAAAATCACTCACACTGAAAATCACGTGAGCACAGGCTATATCATTGGGCATATACTGGGCAATTCTCATGGGCATACTCAATCTATTGATTGTGCAAGATCTCATGCACAACTATAGTCACAACTGATAGCAATCTCAACCTCTAACACCTGTCTCCACTGAACTGTACATGCACTGAGTTAACTAATGTATTCTTCAGTTGCATTATGAGTTAATAATTAGTGAATTAATTTAATCAATTAATTCACATCACTCATCACTAGTCTATTTGCAGTTAGACTAATTACAACTAGTTTAACCAAGTCAAACTGAACACAACTCCACCAACTCCACATCCAACTCCACAGAACTCACATGCATGAGTTCTAACTGATGTCATGCATGCAATAGCTCAACTGACTCATAAGAAAAGTGTATTTCCTTCTGACAGCTACATGTGCCACATCTGTAGCTCAAACTGAAGTGCTCCAAGAGGATAAGATAAAGTTTATAGTCTAAATATTATTATGAGACAATAATATTTGACTTTTCTATTTTTAGCCTGGCAGTCTAAAAATAGACTTTGATCACTCCGCTGTGAACCAGAAATAGAAGTCCATCTATTTTTCCCAACATGACCAATCATCCATAAACAACATCCTGCAACTCATAGACCATGATCCATATGTCTAAAAATAGACATAGTCTAAAAATAGACTTTGCGCCATAATTTGCCTGCGGGCCCACTTAGTGAAGGCAACTCCTTTCCACTAAGCTCCATCATCTTGTTGCATTCTCAAAACTCCCTCTCAACAAGATATGGATTATCAGCAACCCCTATCCTGCCTCAGTGGTATTCGAATTTTCTCCTGGTGAGCGCCTCCGTCAAGATATCAGCATCCTGATCCTCCGTTGGAATGTATGAAAGTAACATGATTCTCCATTGCACACAATCTCTGATATGATGGTACCTGATGTCAATGTGCTTAGATCTATCATGAAATACAGGATTAGCCGAGAGTTTAATGCAACTCTGGTTATCACAGAAAATCACAGTAGGCTCCAAGTAAGAACCGAACAAATCGACCAGAATCTTCCTCATCCATATAGCCTCGCATGCAGTCAAACTTGTTGCCATATACTCGGCCTTTGCTGAATTGAGTGCCACGGATCTCTGCTTCCGCTGTACCAAGAAACTGTTGTCGACCCAATACTGAAGACCCCTCCTGATGTGCTCTTTCTGTCCGTTGGGCTCCCTACCCAATCTGCATTCGTGAAGCCACATAGCTTCACCTCATCCTCCTGTCTGTACCACAAACCATATCCCGATGTGCCTCTCAAATAACACAATACATGCTTGCCCGCCTTCCAGAAGAGCTTGGTTGGCTTAACCATAGCTTATGAAAGCTGGTTAACAGCATAGCATATATCGGGTCGTGTATTGACCAGATACATAAGCGACCCCACCAACTGTCGATAAACAGTGGCATCCACTTCTTCTGCTGAAGTGGCATCCTCCTTCCTCCAACCTCCAGGAAGAGGAGTATAAACAGGCTTGCAGCCATGCATGTTGAACTTCTCCAGTATCTCCCAAGCATACTTACCCTGAGAAACAAATAGTCCATCACTGCGTTGCCAAATTTCCAATCCCAGGAAATAATGAAGGAGGCCTAAGTCCTTCATCTCAAATTCCTTAGCAAGATCATCCTTGCATGAAAGTATCAACAGCTCATCGCCCGTTAGAATCAAATCATCTACATAAAGTACAATGATAAGCAACTTACCCTCCACCATAATCTGGTATAGGTTAGGATCTGCCTCACTCTTGGAGAATCCAAGTCCAGTGAAATAACTGTCTATCCGTGTGTACCAAGCACGTGGTGCTTGTTTCAACCCATACAGCGCTCTCTTGAGCCTGCACACATGCGACTCGCTGCTGAAGATCTCAAAACCTTCGAGCTGTTCTATGTACACCTCCTCCTCAATGACTCCGTTGAGGAACGCAGTCTTCACATCCATCTGATGAATGTGCCATCCCATCTGTGTTGAGAGAGAAAGAATTGTCCCTATGGAAGAATACCTTGCGACAGGTGCAAAGGTCTCCTCATAATCGATCCCCTCTATCTGTGAAAAGCCTCGGGCAACAAATCTTGCCTTGTACTTCTCCACACTCCCGTCAGCTGCCTGCTTAACTTTGTAGATCCATCTCGAACCCACCACTTATTTCCCTTCCGGTCTAGGAACAATCTTCCATGCATTGTTTCTAACAATCGAATCATACTCTTCCACCATGGCATCTACCCATGCGGGATCCTCCACAGCTTCCTAAAAAGAGGATGGCTCAGTCACAACACATTTGCTCATAAGAGCCATGTATCCAATGTACCGATCAGGTGACTATCTCTGCCTGCGTTGGGCTGTAGGTGGTCCTACAACTTTCTCTGCATATTGGGCCAGTCGCTCAACTTCTGTCAAGCGCTTTCGCCCTCTGATGGTTGGCGCTGCATGAGTGGTCTCTTCCACTCCATGAACCTCTTCTTGTGGCTGATCCACGTCCTGAAGCTCATCTTTAGGAACTAATAGCTCCTCATCTGCATGCAAGTGTAGCTCCCTCTCAAGCGAACACTTCATGGCTTTCTCCTCCTGAAATTTTATATCCCGTCACACAACAGTCTTACCATTGTCTGGAAAATACACACGATAGTTGTGGGGCGTATCAGTGTACCCCACAAATATCCCAACCTCTGTGGTCGGCTCCAACTTCTTCCTGGCATCCTTCGTCACATGCATGTAAACGTTAGCACCAAAAATCCTCAAATGAGAAAGATCAGGCTTCTTACCAGAATAAGCCTCCTTGGGTGTACTCATGCCAAGTATCCTGTGAGGACAACGGTTCTGCACATAAACTGTTGTATTGCATGCTTCCACTCACAAGTGAAGGGGTAGGCCCTGATCATGCAACATCGCCTATGCAGCACCCACGATCATTCTGTTCTTCCACTCAGCAACCCCATTCTGCTGCGGGTTATGGGGAGCTATGAGCTCTCTTCGAATCCCTTCTGCACTGCAGAAATCCTTGAACTCACCAGAGATGTATTCACCACCATTATCACTCCTAAGAGCCTTCACCTTCTTCCCCGACTCCTTCTCGACCAGTGCTTTGAACTCACATAACTTTGAGTATGTCTCGCTCTTCTTCTGCATGAAGAAGATCCAACACTTACGAGAGAAATCATCAACAAAAATCACATAATACCTGTGTTTTGCTGTCGAAGCTACTGAGAAAGGTCCACACACATCTGTGTGAATTCTCTCAAGGATCGTCGTGGCGCAACTATCCTTCTCGTGAAAGGTGGCTTTCACAAACTTTCCCAAAATACACCCCTTACACTGATCTGATTGCGCAAGAGTGCCTTTAGGAAGCCCTGTAGTGATCTGTTGCAGTATCTTCAAGGCTCCATGGTGAAGGTGACCCAATCTCCTGTGCCACAGCTCGCCATCATCCCGGCTCACCAATCCTTCTACCTTGCATGCCATTGCTGCGCATCCATCTACATGCAACTGATAAAGGTTCCTTACTTGAACCCCTATCTTCCGGGTTTCTACAGTTGTCTTACTGTGCAGGAAAGCCTTTCCCTCGCTGAAAACAACATCATATCCCTTGTCTTCTAACATCGCCACAGAGATAAGATTCTTCTTCAATCCTGGAACATGCATCACTTCCTTTAATACGAAGGGTTTACTAGACTCCCTCTCAAAGGAAATGGTACCGATACCGGTCGCACTGTATCTACAATCATCGCCCATCTCGAGGTGCACTCCAAGATCTTTGTCCTCTAGATCAGAAAACAAATCTCGATCTCCTGTCATGTGAAAAGACGCACCACTGTCCAAGAACCACACCAATCCCATCACACTTGAAACCAAGCATGCGATCAATGAAAAATCAGGCTCAAACTGTGAGGCTAGAGCTTCTCCTGTTGCAGATCCAGCAGCTTGCTTGTTCTTCTTCTTCTACGGACAATTAGTGGCATAGTGTCCGTGCTAGTGACAGTGAAAGCACTTCACCTTGGACATGTCCTGCTTCTTGCCTTTCGCACCAGACTGAGAAGCTTTCTTGCTCTTCCCCTTCTTTGCTTTGGTAGCCAAAGCACAATTTTCTTCATCAGGTCCCTTTGATGAAGATCCGTCCCTGGTATTCCGCCTAATCTCCTCCTGCACAAGATCTGACCAAAGTCTCTCCCATCCTGGCGATTTCTCCCGACCATTGACAGAGTCCTAATAGGAATGCCAACTCTTCGGAAGACCAAGGAGAGCCAAGCTCACCAAGTCCTCATCATCGACAATCACCCCCACACTTCCTAGCTCATCTCGACACTGAGTGAACTTCGTGAGATACTTGGGCATACTGTCTCCCTTCTCACATTTGATGTTTCTGAGTTTATCCTTGAGTGCCAACTTCCTCTGATCGCTCTTGCTTTGGAATAGATCTGTCAACGCTTTCCACATCAAGTATGGAGAAGCCTTACCATGCAGGCTGGACACAATGTGATCCTTCACGCCCTCCAACAGAATCCTTCGACACTTTGCTGTCTTCTTTTGCCAAGCATCAACCTGCGCAGCATCAGTAGGCTTTGGGACATCAGCCTCTATGAAATCCTTCAGCCCGTTATCATCCAACACTGCCTCCATCCTGTCCTTCCATGCAATATAGTTCGAGCTGCCCTCAAGAGCATACTCCAATCGCAATCCGTTGAAAGACATTGCCACGTTGATACCAAGAAAACACTGCTGCAAATTCGAATTCCACCAGCTCCAAACTCAACCGCCTCTGATCTAGAATTCGTGAGAACAAAGTATTTCTCGTACAGAGATTGACTGTATGGGCTTTTACCGGATATCTCACCTTCCAAAGGAAGGATGAATCCAGAGGCTACCTGGCCCGATTACAGACTCTGCATGAAGAAATAGAATGTAAACACTTTCTGAATAATAGATCTGATGATCAACAACTCTGATACCATGTAGAAATTTTGAATAATAAACACTTATTCACAGAGATTATCCCGATTATACACTATTGCAGAATACATGCACAATACATAATCTCCTCTACGTCGATCATCAATTTAGCAGCATCAAAAACAATGAAACATCAATCACATGCACACATTAACACAGTATGTAACCTGGGGAAAGCTTACAGCTGAAAACCCCACACTATTTGTATATTAATGATTGAGAACATGTAACATTACATAGTACAATACTCCTCACAAGTATCCAACACTATCTCCACCTGTTACACACAAAACTAGCTCAGATCCGAACAAGTCACAGGTTCAAATCTCTTCCGCTGCTTTGCCTGCCTCTATTGCACAATACCATGTGAAAATCACTCACACTAAAAATCACGTGAGCACAGGCTATATCACTGGGCATATACTGGGCAATTCTCATGGGCATACTCAATCTATTGATTGTGCAAGATCTCATGCACAACTATAGTCACAACTGATAGCAATCTCAACCTCTAACACCTGTCTCCACTGAACTATACATGCACTGAGTTAACTGATGTATTCTTCAGTTGCATTATGAGTTAATAATTAGTGAATTAATTTAATCAATTAATTCACATCACTCATCACTAGTCTATTTGCAATTAGACTAATTACAACTAGTTTAACCAAGTCAAACTAAACACAACTCCATCAACTCCACATCCAACTCCACAGAACTCACATGCATGAGTTCTAACTGATGTCATGCATGAAATAGCTCAACTGACTCATAAGAAAAGCGTATTTCCTTCTAACAACTGCATGTGCCACATCTGTAGCTCAAACTGAAGTGCTCCAAGAGGATAAGATAAAGTTTATAGTCTAAATATTATTATGAGACAATAATATTTGACTTTTCTATTTTTAGCCTAGCAGTCTAAAAATAGACTTTGATCACTCCACTGTGAACCAGAAATAGAAGTCCATCTTTTTTCCAAACATGACCAATCATCCATAAATAGCATCCTACAACTCATAGACCATGATCCATATGTCTAAAAATAGACTTTGCGCCATAATTTGCCTGCGGGCCCACTTTGTGAAGGCGACTCCTTTCCACCAAGCTCCATCATCTTGTTGCATTCTCAACAGACTTATGCTATGTAGTCCAAGATAATCTTTTGCATGTTGCGGCTGCCCACTAATATACTTTAAAACATTTGGTTTTGGAAAAAATTTGCAACCACATAAAGAGGGAAAAGTGAATTTGCAAGTGTCATTACACATGTTATGTTCGAAGCAACAGGAAGAGCAATGAGGCTTTTTCTTGGCAGAACGATACTTATAATTGTATACATGCAATAAGCCATTAATAATAACATAAAGCAACATGTCAATCTTTATTTTCAATTGCCAATATTATGAAAGGTCTT
The DNA here is from genome assembly GCA_031772625.1 of Pinus tabuliformis. NCBI lineage: Eukaryota > Viridiplantae > Streptophyta > Pinopsida > Pinales > Pinaceae > Pinus > Pinus tabuliformis. The sequence goes on from CM062814.1 coordinate 729,412,287, forward strand.
TACTCCAAGTTCCATGCAACTTTACAAGCTCATAATCACAAGGTGAGGTGGAACCATGGCACTACTTACCGCTCTAAAGGATGACTGCATTGGCCTCTCCTTATTTTTGCTCTGGTTTCTTTTGTATGTTTAGGAGAAATTGAAGATATCGTGGATCTATAGGGTTTACACATAATGGAGTTGGGTGATTAATATAGATAAAATTGAATGAAACTTATTGTAGTCAAACATTCATAATATTTGGATAGAGGGGAAGAGCTCAACTATATGCTACCTAAGTTATTTCGATGGAGACATGTGATGGTGGATATTGTTATTTAAATTAAACATTTACTCAATACTAATGCAAATTGAAAGATTCAATGTTGCTTGCATTTTCATTTGAATATTTATATTCTAAAAAAACATGGCTCACGAGTTATTTGAGATGATATTCATGTTATAGTATAAAATATTTTTTCGAAGAGAATGTGGGCAACACAAAAGGCTATGTGTAACTTATTTAGGGATAATCTTACTTTGAGATTAAGCATTTTCAAAGTCTTTTTTAATTCAATGGATTTCTTACATACATCCTAGCTCTAATGTTGCTTTGCAATAAAACAAAACAAAAAAAAGCCTTTATATATTATGAAGGGGTATTATAGTCTCTATAAGTATGAGAAAAATAAGGGAATATAAACTTTTTAATAATATGTAAATCACCCAATTGAAGTGAGTTGGTAGTAAAACATTATTTATTACAAGGTGGTATTATATTCTATGTAAGTATAGTAAATATATGGGAACATTTACTCTTCAGTAATATGTAAATCACCAAATTGGAGTGAGCCAATAGCATAATCATTCATTTCTAGGAAAACTTGTAGGGAGACTCATTGCTACAACAATTTTAAACCCAAATTACAATGCACTTATTGATTTGTTTCAAGAGACAAGATGTTGAGAGATCATCTCTCTTGTTGTCCATGGGCCCCAATGTTCAATAATAACAGTAGGATTAATAATAATAGCATTTTGAAAACAAAGTTCCAATGAATTATAGATATTTTCAAAATATAAAGGAGTTGACTTACGCAATGTATTACAATATAAGTTTTTTCATGTTGTGCCCACCCACTAGTATACTTTAAATGATTTGTTTTTGGAAAATGTTGGCAACCACACAAGGAGGGAAGAGTGAATTTGCAAGTTACATTACACGTGTTCAAATCAAAAGAGAAAGAAATAAGGCCTTTTTTGATAGAATGATGCATATAGTTGTATACATGTAATAAGCCATTAATAATATCATAAAGCAACATGTCACTCTTGATTTTAATTTGCTACTATTATGAAAGGTCTTTACTCCAAGTGCCATGAAAATTTACAAGCTCATAATTACAAGGTGAGGTGGAAGCATGGCGCTAATATCCTCTCTAAAGAATGACTCCAATAGTCTCCCCCTATTTTTGCTTTGGTTTCTTTTGTACGCTTAGGGGAAATTGAGGATATCATAGATCTATAGGGATTGCACATAATGGCATTGGATGATTAATATGGATAAAAATGCATAAAACTCATTGTAGTCAAACAATCATAAGATTTAGATAATTGACTATTTATATTATAAAAAAGCATAGCTCATGAGTTATTTGAGATGATATTCACATTATAGTGTAAAATAAATATTCGAAGAGAATGTGAGCAACGCAAAAGGCTATGTGTAACTTCTTCGGTAATAATCTTATTTTAAGACTAAGAATTTTCAAAGTATTTTTGAATTCATTGGATTTCTTACATACATCCTAGCTCCAAAGTTGTTTTGTAATAAAACAAAAAATTCTTTATATCTTATGAAGTGGTATTACAGTCTCTATAAGTATGAGAAAATATGGGAATATAAACTCTTTAATAATATGTAAATCACCAAATCACCAAATTGGGGTGAGTCAATAGTATGATCATTCATTTCTAGGAAAACTTGTAGGGAGACCCATTGCTACAACAATTTCAACCAAAATTACAATGCATTTATTGACTTATTGCAAGAGACAAGATGTTGAGGGACCATCTCTCTTGTTGGCCATGGGCCCCAATGGTCGATAGTAATAGTAGTATTAATAATAATAGCATTTTGAAACAAAGTTCCATTCAATTATAGGTATTTCAACATGTGAAGGGGTTGACTTATGCTATGTATTCCAAGATAAGCTTTTTCATTTTGTAGCCACCCACTAATATACTTTAAAACATTTGTTTTTGGAAAAAGTTGTCAACCACATAAGGAGGGAAAAGTGAATTTGCAAGTATCATTACACATGTTGTGTTCAAAGAAAAAGAAAAAGAAATGAGGCATGTTTTTGATAGAACAATACTTATAGTTGTATACATGTAATAAGCCATTAATAATAGCATAAAACACCATGTCATTCTTGATTTTCATTTGTTATTATTATGAAATTTATTTACTCCAAGTGCCATGCAACTTTACAAGCTCATAATTTCAAGGTGAGGTGGAAGCTTGGTGCTACTTCCCCCTCTAAAGGATGACTCCATTAGTCTCTCCCTATTTTTGCTTTGGTTTCTTTTATATGCTTGGGGGTAATTTAAGATACCATGGATCTATAGGGATTGCACATAATGGAGTTGGGTGTTTAATATGGATAAAACTACATGACGTCGGAAAATGTAACTAGTTTGGATCTTCATAATTGTCATTGTTCTCATTTCTACATGTATATCTTATGTTACAAGAAAAAGAAGAAAGAAAAATACTATTTTAAGCATGGGTTTCATGCTTCATTTTATTGGTCATCTAGGTCAAGCATGAATTTCATGCTCCTAGGGTTTGCCATGTCAAAAGAATATTTTTCTTGAGTCAATAAAGTCATTTTCAATTGTATAAGACCCTATTGGGAAAGTTGTAACATGTAAAATATATTGATTTTGAGTGTGGAAATCCCTATGAGCCTCCAAGCACAAGCCGACCCTACTAGCAAGAAGTCGGCCTAGAGAGGGGTATCCCACCTCATGGAAATCCTATATATAGAAGCCACAATTGACCTCTCTCACTACTAATTCAATCTTTCAAGAAAAGAAGTTTGATCTCAAGCAAGGAACACCAAGGAAGCTAGAGCGTAGGTCAAGGAAGCAAGGAGAATTCAATAAGAACAAAGAAATATGTTTTTGGGCTATATTCTCTCACACATGCAAAGAAACTAGAGCTTCTGAAACTATTAAAAGGGGTTGATATTTTAGATATAGTTGTAGGTATGAAACCTTGCTAGAACAAGGTCAAGATCTAAAGCCAAAAAGACTATAAGTACAGGAGGAGACCCTAGTGAAGGAAAGAGACTAAAATTTGGACTCTTTTGTTCACACATGTGAAGGAAATTTGGGATTTCGTGTTGTCGCAAGGTCGAAGAGTTGTAAGTTGAGTTGCAAATCCAAATTGCAGGGTCGAGAGCTAGATTAGGGTTGATTTAATGGCCATTGACTCTTGTTGACTTTGGAAGACTTTGACTAATTGCAAGGGATTTTTGAAGGGTTGACTTGGTGCTTGGAGGAGGACTTGGTTTAGGGTTTGGGTCTTCGATTTCTCATTTGAAGCAAATTATATAAGAAGAGAAGAGGTTCTTTATGGGTTTCCGCTTGGAGGGGTTTTTCCTTTCCTTGTAGCCTACTTATTGTGTCCATTGTCTTTATTTTTTTTCTCTTGATAATTGTTTGATGAAAGTATCTAATAAAGGAAGATCATTTTGTTGACATAAGAAGAAGGGGATTCATTTGCAAAAGGAGGAAAGAAAAAGAAGACCTATTTACCTAGAAATAAGATCACTATATCAAGCTATCATTAAAGACATCATCATCTTAAGAAGGATCAATTTCTCATTGAAGGAAGGAAGGATAATATTTTGTTGAAGATTCTCTAGTGCATCATCTTGAAGAAAATGAAGCATCAAGGAATCTTGGGATGATCATCGTCTCGTTAGATATTTGGACACTATTGTTGAAGGAACCCTAGAAAACATATTTCTAGGGCATCTTTGAAGTCTCTTTGAAGGTCTTCAAAACATCAAGATATTTGGAGACATCATCAAGAAGGAAGACTCTTGGTTGACAAGTATTGTCTTCTATGTCTCAATCTACAGATCATATGGCTACATTTTGCAAAGAGAGTAACAAGCTCATTGGATCAGCAAACTCCCAGCATGGAAGAAGAGGATTGACTTGACACTCATAGAAAATGAATTCATGGAATATGTCCTTGGTGAAGTGGTTGTACCAGACAAAGAGAAGACTCAAGAGTTAGCAAAATACAAGAAGGGAGAAGTAAGAGCACAAAGGATCATTGTTGAATCCATAAAGGATCATCTAGTTCCCTTTGTTGTTGATTTGAAGACATCCAAAGATATGTATGATAAGTTGGTAAAGTTGTACTCTATAAGTATATCAAGCCAAAATATTTCCTTGAGGAATCAACTATATAGAAAAAGGAATTCAAAGGATGAAGACATGGCTACTTATCTTATGAATATCTCACAAATAAGAGATCAGTTGAAAGGATGAAGACACGACTACTTATCTTATGAATATTTCACAAATAAGAGATCAGTTGCAAGGGCTTGGGGAAATTGTTTTCAATTCTGAAATGATTATTTGTGTATCAAATGGTTTTCCACTTGATTGGAGAAGTTTTACAACTAGTGTCTACTCTAAGAAGGATACTACACCTTTAGACGAGTTATGGGCTCAATGTATCTTGGAAGAATCCAGGATCAAGACAATGGATGACACTGAATCAATGAAATGTCTCAAACCTTTATTGCAAGGTCCAAAAAGATGAAGAAAGTGAAATTTGTAAAGTCCAAAATAAATATAGATATGTCCAAAATTCAATTATTTGGATGCAATGAGTATGGACACTTCAAAAGGGATGTCCAAATAAGACGAACAACAAATGAAAGGTAAGAAGTGAAGCTCACATATTTGAAGGAAAGGGAGAACCTAAGAAGAAGTCAAAAGGAGAAGATCCTAAGGATATTTAATATTAAAGGAAGCTCCATCTCTATTAGGTTCTTTATGAATTTTTTCTTTCTTATAAGTAGAAAGTAGAGTAGCATGCATTGTTGCATTCTCTAGCAGAGTCTTAATAAAGCATGGCATCATAGAAAGAAGCATATGATAGTAGAGGAATTAGAGTGTACTTGATTCAATTGCTTTGGTAGAAATCATCTAGCTTACAAGAGTGAGAAGAACAAGATCATATTGCATATTATAGTTTATCCCATCATTTTCTAACATAATGTTAGAGGTAGTCATTTTTCAAAGAGAGATCATCAAGAGCCTATAAGAACCATCATTTTGGAAGGTTATTAGAAAGAGAATTATGACATGATTAGTATATATTCCATCTAGTATGGAAACAATACTCTTGAAGGATGAAGGAATGCAGATCATCAAGTTGCAGGATGAAAGAAAATCTTTCTCTCCTCCGAAAAAGAAACCTATTTTTTGACAGGTATAAGAAGCAAGCTCATTCAAGAAGCGGTGACTAGATGATTGTATGGAAGCAAAGAGATTTGACATGCTTTGGAATGGATAGAGATAAAGACTCTCACACAAGATTGCATGGCTTAAATATAACAATATTGATAAACATCAAGTATAGTCTTCAAAAGAAAAAAAAAGGGAGTTAACAATTGCAACTCCAAGGAAGATATTGTAGCTTGGTAATCAAGTTCAATCCATGGGCAGCTTGATTAAAGTGAATGTGTGGAGAAGGATTGTTGTATAATATGAAGATGAATCATGCGAAAGGGTGTTGATCTAAAGGAAATTATGCAAGAAAATACGTTGATGAAAGGGCCATTATGATTGGGTAAGTTTGATATTAATATTTTAATATTGGTTATCTAGTTTGTCTTTCTACCTAGAAGGATATTGCAGAAAGATATAATGGCATTTGAGGCAAGTTCAATTGTTGGTATTGTGCTCGATTCAAAGAACATATGGATTGAGTAAATGGTTTTGAAAATCCTTGAAGGGTTAGGTAGTTAAGGTATTCACAACATCACCTTGAAAGGTAGTAGTATAAGAGGATAACCTAATGTTCATGAAGATCACTTTCATGTTTAGAGGGAGATATGATAAGGCTCAACATAATTCCTTTATTTATGACAATAACTAAAGGAAAGTGACACGAAATATTGATGGCTTGAACCTTGTCACAAAATTGAAGGAAGAAAATGGCTCTATAATATCTAGGAAGAAAGAAGCTCAATATGATGAGATATAAAAGAAAGAAAGAGACATGCAACTACTATTTCCATGAAGAACTGGTAGTTGGTACACTTATGAAGACAAGATAGAGAGCTTATGGTTATGACTTCCCAATTGAAAGAAAGTGAAAGAAATTCCCTCTATGCTTGAGAGGGAGTAAAGGGGTCCTTAAATAATTGAAAAGGAGCAAGGATCAATTCCCTAATCAAGAGGGAATGAGGATCTCCTCTCTGGTGAAGAGGGAGTGATGATGGGCATCACATTTGTATTCTCTTCTTCATGTGTCATGCAATAGGACAGGACTATCATTCGTATGCCTAAGTGAAGGCCATGAAGAGAGAATGGTAAATGGAGGATTGCATAATCATCTAAGGTTTCCTTGAGTATAGAAAATTGAAGATAGGAAATGGACCAACAATCTTTGAGGATTGGACAGGTATCCAAGACAAGAGTGGTCAAAGAGGATTGATATTCTTTGAGGATTGGAAATCCAAGATAATAATAGTCCTAAAAGGACATACCCAATGAACATTTGGATGGGGTATATGCCTTAAGAGGTAGTGTGGTGTCTCACGTAAAGCCTCCCAACGTTATGCTCTGATATAAGAATATCTTATCAAGTTAAGGCCTTACTATGTTAACAATGTTGGTCATGATGTTGATGCTTAAAGATGAATTACCAATCCGACTCTTCTTATGAGAACTCTTCAGTTTGAGAATATTTTTATACCGGGTGTGCAGTTATGAATACCTCCCTAGTTAAGAGGGAGTTTTGGAAAATATAACTGGTTTTAGTCTTCATAATTTTTATTGTACTCATGTCTATATGTATATCTTATGTTACAAAAAAATAAGAAAGAAAAATACTATTTTTAAGCATGGGTTTCATGTTTCATTTTATTGGTCATCTAGGTCAAGCATGCATTTCATGCTCCTAGGGTTTTTCACGTCAAAATAATATTTTTCTTAAGTCAAGAAAGCCCTTTTCAATTGTATAAGACCATATTAGGAAAGTTGTAACATGTAAAAGATATTGATTTTGAGTCTAGAAATTCATGTGAGCCTCCAAGCACAAGTTGGCCCTACTAGCAAGAAGTCAGCCTAGAGAGGGGTTTTCGACCTCATGGAAATCCTATAGATAGAAGCCATAATCGACCTCTCTCACCACCAATTTGATCTTTCAAGAAAAGAAGTTCGATCTCAAGCAAGGAACATTAAGGAACCTAGAGTGAAGGTCAAGGAAGCAAGGAGAGTTCAAGAAGAACAAAGAAAATATGTTTTTGGGCTATATTCTCTCACACATGCAAAGAAGCTAGGGCTTCTACATCTATTACAAAGGGTCAAGATTTCATGTCTAGTTTGAGGTCTAAGTGTTACAAGAAGGTTGAGATTTGAAGCCAAAAAGACTAGAAGCAAAGGAGGAGACCCTAGTGAAGGAATGAGACTAAAATTTGAACTTATTTGTTCACATATGTGAAGGAAACTAGGGTTTCAGTGCTATTGCAGGGTCGAAGAGTTGTAGGTCAAGTTGCAAATTTGAATTTTAGGGTCAAGAGTTGGATTAGGGTTGATTTGAAGGATGTTGACTTGTGTTGACTAAGGAGTTCCAAGTCGAGTTCCAAATCTAAATTTCAGGGCCGAGAGTTGGATTAGGGTTGATTTGAAGGATGTTGACTCTTATTGACTTTGGAAGACTTTGACTAATTGCAAGGGCTTTTTTGAAAGGATGACATGGTGCTTGGAGGAGGACTTGGTCTAGGGTTTTGGGTCTTGGATTTCTCATTTGAAGAAGATTCTATAAGAAGAGAAGAGATTATTTATGGGTTTTCCCCTTGGATGGGTTTTGCCCTAGCTTGGAGCCTACTTCTTGTGTCCATTATCTTTAATGTTTTTTATCTTGATAATTGTTTAATGAAAATATCTAATAAAGGAACATAAGAAGATAAGCAAAGTTCAAAAGCAATTATTAAGGTTAAGGAGAATTTGTTTTAACAATTTCCCTACCACATTCTCCAACTCATGAAACTCATTGTAGTCAAACATTCATAATATTTGGATAGAGGGGAAGGGCTCAAATATATGACACATAAGTTATGTTAATGGAGATGTTGTGACACTATATGTTTTTATTTCAATTTAACATTTTCTTAAGGCAAATGCAAATTGAAATATTCAATGTTTCCTTTACATTTTCATTTGAATAATTATATTCTAAAAAATCATAGCTCATGAGTTATTTGAGATTATATTCACGTTATAGTATAAAATAAATATTTGAAGAGAATGTGGGAAACAAAAAAGGCCATGTGGAACTTCTTTAGGGATAATCTTACTTTAAGCACTTTCAAAGTCTTTTTGAGTTCAATGGATTTCTTACATACATCCTAACAAAAAAAGTATTTATATATTATGAAGTGGTATTATAGTCTCTATAAGTATGAGAAAAATATGGGAATATAAACTCTTCAATAATATGTAAATCACCAAATTGAATTTAGTTGGTAGTAAAACTTTATATATTATAAGGTGGTATTATAGTCTATGTAAGTATAGGAAAAATATGGGAACACTAACTCTTTAATAATATGTAAATCACCAAATCGGGAATGAGCCAATAGTATGATTATTCATTTCTAGGAAGATATGTAGGGAGGTACATTGCTACAACAATTTCGAACCCAACTTACAATGCACTTATTGACTTGTTTCAAGAGACAATGCAGTGCCCCGCTCTAGTTGACTGGCACTGATATGACATTAACATTTATTTAGCCCTAAGGCTCGCACTTTATTCTTTGAGGACCTCAGGTTGAGGATTTGAACACATGACTCTATTATTAGTGCATGTCATGGTTATGCATGTTATCTATTGATATTATGATGATGATAGCATTAATGGTTATGTATGTTCTCTATTGATATTATGATGGTTGTAGCATTAATGGTTATGTTTGTTTTCTATTGATATTATTATGATGATAACAGTAAAGGACATGTATGTTCCCTATTGATATCATGACGATGATAGCTTTGATGGATAAGCATGTTTTCTATTGATGTTACAATGATGATAGCCTTGATGGATATGTATGTTTCCCATTGATGTTAGGATGATGATAGCCATGATGGATGTGTCCCTTATGTTAGCTACTTACATTAGTTTTGGTTCACAATGAACAACGATGTGAATGACTAAGTCATGTTGATGATGTTATTATGACAATGACTAACATTAAGAAACTTTGTTACTGATGATTATTGAGTATGACAAGAAACCACCAGAGGCACTCGCATATGATGAGTTGACGACACCATGTTTGATGGGAATTAATATTTTGTCTTCGAAATTCTAAGTCCATTTTGAAACCTGAAATATATATATATATATATATATATATATATATATATATATATATATATCTTGTGATGAGATGTTAGTCATTGCAGACACAGATTAGCTGCTTGGCCGAATGACTCACATATGGGTGATGGGGTTGTAAAATTGGATGGAACTGCATAGGAGGGATAGGAAAGTGTCCCTGATCTCACTCGTTAGCACTCTCGTTGTGACTTGGGCCGGAAAGGTCGAAACACCTTCGCTTTGAAGATCACGATGTCGTGGGGGTTGTTATCACCCCACAAAACTCTCCTAGGTTGTAGCTCGAAGATGCCTGGTAACATATAATCTTCAATATTGTTCTATGAACTATTGGAATAAATGATGGTTTGGATCAATTTAGATAACCATTTCAACTCTGTTTTCACTCAAGGCATGCATGAACACTCTCACCAATACAAGTCTTTAGACCACTAATGCTCAATAATTTATAAATTCAATGGATAGATGGAGAATACTAACTATACCAGCAGATTGCATACATAAACATAAATGAATGGCTAGCTACAGGCAGCAAAATAGAATACTGACTATATTGGCAGATGCATATATGACCACATATGGATGGCTAGCTACAGGCAGCAAAGAAGCTTGCAAATCTAATTTATCAAAGCAGAGATAAGATGACAGTTATTTGGCCTTAGACACAAAGAAAACATGAACAAATTGTTCAAATTCAAATATAGAACAGCAAAGAGAATGGACGTTGAACGTATAATGGCAAAAGAAGCTTATATTGCTAGAATGAAGATGAGAAGCTTGAAGGAACAGAGGAGGAATAATCTCCAGAAGTTGAACCTCTATTACATCTTACTTTCAGCTATTTATATCACGTTTAAAATGCTCCTGAGCCCTAAGAGGCTCGGAGTCTTAATCTACCTGATCTGCGTTGTTAACTAATTTGATGCCCTCTAGGCAAGCATGGGCTCGTAGTTTTCTGCTTCTGACAACAGAATAACTGCTTTCAGATATTTTTGATAGTTTGTTGTGATGTCTGGGAGTTCTCTCGTGCCAGAGATGCCCCATAATGTTTGTTGGTGTGGTTGTTGCACTGTTTTCTCCCTAATCTTTATGTTTCAGGCTATAATGTGTTGTGGCCCTTCTCTTTCCCTTTAAACTGCAAATAGTGACTGTTTCTGTTACAAACAGCGAAAATGTTGCAACATTGATAAATCCTGCCCATCACTGTTCATTTTGGACTTCAAAAGTCCTAAAATATGGTTTAGTTGTCTATTGGGTCTAGCCTTGTCGCCATCGCAAGTCGTAAAAACCCTGCTCCTGTGTATTTCCCTTATATTATGAAATATGCAAAAAAAACTAAAAAATGCATGAAAAAATGGCTTTAGCGAACTTCAGATATCATATATTCCACTTCCCAGACCCTTTCGGGTCTGGGCTTCATCGCGATCGGCATTGGCCAAAGGTTCCTTCGTATTTCGCTTAAACAATGAAAACACAAAAGGCTACAGAAAAACATTGAAAATGGGCCTTCCGCGGACTTAAAAGATTATATATTTTTATTCAAGAAACCCATCGGGTCCGGGTTCAATCACTATCGCATTGCCCCTGTTTCCCTTTGTATTTCGTTGAAACAACGAAAATACACAAAAAACGTTGAAAACAAGCCTTCCTGCAGACCTAAAAATTTATCAAATAACGTATATAATTTCGTCGGGTCAGGCCCATCGAGTTGCACACATGCCTATGCCTAGGCCCCACCTATAAGGACCTGTGGTCCTGAACGCGTTCCGCCAAAGTGCAACTGTGGTTGAAGGTTGAACGAACAGCGGTTTGAACGAAGTACGAGCTCACGGCTTCATGTGCAATGGAGATGTGTTATAATGCGCATAAGGAAGAGGAGGGCGAGCTGATATATATGCGTGGAGGCATGGCTTGAAACTTGTGAAGGCCGACCACACTTGGAGACAAAAGCCGATAGTGAATTGTGGAGAAGTGTGGGTGCATTTAAGAGCATGGGCAGGTCGGCTGGGTAGTTGCGACCTTGCCCAATGCTCATATATATTGGGAGAGCGTTGGAGCTCATTTCATCACTTTCTCATCGCTCAAACATGTAAAGAGGAGTACGCAGAACTAGAAGGTGGATGCAGCAAGATAGGAGGGCACAGATTTGGGTAATGCGCCCGTTCTTGGGCGAGGCCACATGGAGGTAGCAGCATTTCTTGGTTTGGGTGAAGGGTGCGGGTGGAGGTCACCCGCCGGTTGGAGTAGGGCGTGCACAGGTGTGTAGTGCCTGGGTTATGCGATGGAGCGCCCGATGGTGAAACATTGGTGGACGCCCGGTTTGTGCGACGACTTGGCACGGGTTCTTGGGTGACTCGGGTGAGCGCCCGCCCGTCGTGCAAGTGTGCACGGTGTGACTTTTGGTGAAGTGTTGAGATTGTGAATGGAGGTGTGTCTCGGGTAGAGGCGCCCGTGTGTGGCGACTTGGAGGCGCGCCCAAGTTGGGAAAAAAACACGATTGTGCGATGAGGTGAACAAAGGGTTCGTGAGTCGTGCGGCAACTGTGTGAAGGCGCCGACGAGCTGGGCAACCGAGTTTGCCGAAGTTGAAAATTGGCTAAGTGTAAATTTGGGGTTTCCCAAGATTTAACTTGTAAAGCTGTGTAACGTTGAAGATTGTATAATATATTGATTCGGGCAGACTCATGTTGCAGGGAGTTGCCCCTCCCTTTATACTGTTGTGCATTTCTCTTGTATAATGCTATTTATGTGAATGATATGGGCTTTCACTTGTATAAAGGAACACATTAATAATACTTGGTAACAGAAATAAAAGTAAGTATGGAATATTAGGCGTAGTCTACAATCGTAAGTATTGGTGAAAAGAAAAAGATTGGTAGTGCCGCACCTCGCTATAAGCAGTTGAAAGACTACCGCAGGTGTAGGGGCGTGATAGGTGGTATCAGAGCTAGTGTTGGGGAGTTGATTCTACGAAGACCAAAGACTTGGCAGGAAGCTCAAGTTTTGCAGGTGATAGGTGGAATATCAGGGTGATTCAGGTGAATGGTGAAACAAGTTTAGCAGAGGTGAAGCTTAGTGCTTGGACCAAGCTGAACGACAAGGCATGGCTGGTTTGGAAGAATGCAAAGGGAAGCTCTTGCTTACCTTATACAGGTTGAAGTGGATGAAAGAAGAGAATCCCCAGATTCGAAAGGAACTTGAAGTCTTGGAAAAGAATATTGAAGACGAACTTCTTCAACTTGGTTGGACAATGGAGCAGGATGAAGTTGCAGATTGTGCTGACAAGGAAGAGGAAGTCGTGATGTTTGAGGATGTTGCAGATGTGATAACGATGGAGGATGAACTTGAGATCGATCAAGTTGGACCAAGATCGTGCAGTTTGCAGACATGGATGGATGAGGATACTCATATGGAGGAGCCTCACGATGATGAAGTAAGTATTGATACTTGTGTTTCAGTTGAGCATTTGGTAGATGAACCGTATGCAGGGAAGGGCAAAATTAGTTTGCCGATGCTGGGGAGGATCTTACCATGGATGTCTATGATGAGACCTTGTATGGAGAAGCAAGGATTGTTGATTGTTGTAGGACTTGTTGGGGTTGTTTGTGACCTTATGTTAGAAGGTACAAAGGCCCGTGACAAGGGAGGAACATGATGATTGTTGTGGAGGATTGGGTCATGCTTTAGCCACATGGAGAATTGGCTAAGTGCCCGGCATGACTCATGGACAGATTGAAGAGGGCACACACTTGAGGTACGATGATGCTTGGGTGGACTTCTCATGGCCGAGACCAAGAGAAAGTCTTGGTGGAACCTTTAGTGGGGGAGCTATGATGGAAGGGACTCATGATGACGATGATATGGTTGGGTGACCGAGTTCACTAGACCGAAGATTGCAGACTTGGATGAGGATGACTGATTTTTGTGATGAGTCTACTTGGTTGGACTACATGGGCAACTTAGTCATGGACATCAGGTTGGAAACATGGAGCATGGCAGTCTTATGCAGGGACATTATGCAGGAGCACTTGTAGAGATGTCACTTATGGGCATCCAATGAGGAGTGCCAAGGCAGGGATGTTGTGTAGATGGATTTGCTAGTGTGACATGGAGATGTTTTACTTATGAGGCGATGGAGAGGTTGTGCACTCTTGTACAACAAGGCCGTGGACTTGGATGGAGTTGTGAGCAGACTATGGGGCATTCTTACTACATGGAGAGCTGAGGCATCTTGCAGAGACCTTTGGTCCAAGACTTGCATGCTTGCTGAGATGTTGGTTGGAGATGACTCATGGAGCTCGTGATGACATGAGGTTGTGACTTTTGGGGACTTCATATATGGTGGACTTAGAGGATCTGATGCATTGAGGAGCTGAGGTCAGAGACTTTGATGCAGGATGGGGTGCATACTTTCAAGTACATGTATGGGAATGGCTTGAAAGAGTGACTTGATGTGGAGGATCAGTATGAGACACTTTGGAGTGATGGAGTTACAATGATGATGATGCCTTGGTGCCAACACTTGGGCATGGGTTGAGCCAATACTTGACCACTTTTGACACATGGGAGTTGATTGATCTATGATCAAGGGAAACACATGGATAGATGAGACAGGTGTATACTTGTTTCTATGACAGACTTGAGGGATGGCACATTGCAGATATGATGGAGGTTGCTTCATGGACCTGGATGTGGCACATCGAGAGTCGGAGTTTGATGAGATGGTCTCTTCATGTTGAAGAGGCACACATATGTATGATGATGTTGGGATAGATGTGGTTGATTTCATGCAGCACATTGGTACCAAACATCATGGACAGCATGTTGCAGATGAGATGAGGACTACTTCATGGACCTGAGCATGGCATATACTTGTATGGAGATGGATTCTTGATCAAGTTGAGGATGTGACGGATGTTCTAAGAAATGACTGATGGTGGCATGAGGATGTTCACTCTCATGGTTTGAGCATGACAATTGGACTGATCACCCGGCTAGTTCAAACATGGGGTCGCGAAGTGTGCAGAGATGTGTTAGCATTTGTTGGAGTATCATGGCAGCAGTTCACATGAGGATGACACATGATGAGGTCGACACGAGAGGCTGCAGGAAGCATGTAGCTTGAGATGGAGGGGCTAGCCTTCCACGATGGAGAGCAGCATGTGGAGATTGTGACTAGATGGTCGATGGTCATGGATTGAGATGATTTCCAATGTATGACATACCGATGGGGTGTATAACTTGGTATGGTGATCTTGGTGACAGATGGTTGCCAGGACGAGACATGATGGGGACGGTGGTTCTACATATGATGTAGAGATGTTTGCAGTATGTGGAGGAGTTGACATCATGGATGAGACAAATGTTGATGATCTTGGTGGATGACTACCAGGATGGCATGTTATCGAGGACAACAATGACTTCATGTGGAGGAGTGCAAGGACCTGCGGTCCTGAACACGTTCCGTCGAAGTGCGATCACAGTTGAAGGTTGAACGAACAGCGGTTTGAACGAAGTGCGAGCTCACGGCTTCATGTGCGATGGAGATGTGTTATAATGCGCACAAGGAAGAGGAGGGCGAGCTGATATATATGTGTGGAGGCATGGCTTGAAACTTGTGAAGGCCGACCACACTTGGAGACAAAAGCCGACAGTGAATTATGGAGAAGTGTGGGTGCGTTTAAGAGCGTGGTCAGGTCGGCTGGGTAGCTGCGACCTTGCCCAACGCTCATATATATTGGGAGAGCATTGGAGCTCATTTCATCACGTGCTCATCACTCAAACATGTAAAGAGGAGTGCGCAGAACTAGAAGGTGGACGCAGCAAGATAGGAGGGCGCATATTTGGATGATGCGCCCGTTCTTGGGTGAGGCCGCACGGAGGTAGCAACATTTCTTGGTTTGGGTGAAGGGCGCGGGTGGAGGTCACCCGCCGGTTGGAGTAGGGCATGCACGGGTGTGTGGTGCCCAGGTTATGCGACGGAGCGCCCGATGGTGAAACGTTGGTGGGCGCCCGGTTTGTGCGACGACTTGGCATGGGTTCTTGGGTGACTCGGGTGAGCGCCCGCCCGTTGTGCAAGTGTGCACGGTGTGACTTTTGGTGAAGTGTTGAGATTGTGAACGGAGGTGTGTCTCGGGCAAAGGCGCCCGTGTGTGGCGACTTGGAGGCGCGCCCAAGTTGGGCAAACAACACGATTGTGAGACGAGGTGAATGAAGGGTTGGTGAGTTGTGCGGCGACCGTGCGAAGGCGTCGACGAGCTGGGCAACCAAGTTTGCCGAAGTTGAAAATTGGCTAAGTGTAAATTTGGGTTTCCCAAGATTTAACTTGTAAAGCTGTGTGACATTGAAGATTGTATAATATATTGATTCGGGCAGACTCATGTTGCAGGGAGTTGCCCCTCCCTTTATACTGTTGTGCATTTCTCTTGTATAATGCTATTTATGTGAATGATATGGGCTTTCACTTGTATAAAGGAACACATTAATAATACTTGGTAACAGAAATAAAACTAAGTATGGAATGTTAGGCGTAGTCTACAATCGTAAGTATTGGTGAAAAGAAAACGATTGGTAGTGCCGCACCTTGATATAAGCGGTTGAAAGACTACCGCAGGTGTAGGGGCGTGACACCGCCCCATGGTATAGTGTTGATGCGATAAATCACGATCACTAATCACTCAATGCACAGGCCTTCATATAACATAGCATATGCTCCCCGCCAATGCGACCCACAATCGTCGATCGGCAATCGTTGATCGGTAGTGTCATGCGCCCACCTTTAAACTGTCCCTTCTGCTTGGCCGATTGCAATCAGCCCATTAGATCTGGGTCGTTGATTGGCTAGATCTAACGGCTGCTGTTCACTCCTCTGTTTAAGCCCGCAATTGTGGGTTTTTCATGGTTTTCTAGCATTTTGCCTCGCGATAGTGTATTTCCGCCCTTCCAAGGGCTCTCCTCTTATGCTGATTTTGATCATTGGATGATCTTTGAGCAAAAATTGAAGATTTCAAGAGCATTAATGGATCCATTCGCATGATTTTAAGCAAATTTGGAGACTCTAAGAGCCTATATGGATCCATTTTTGGGCCATTTGCTAGCAAGGCTAACACTGACTCTTTCTATGGATGAAATCCTCCCTGTGAGGTTTCAAGGATCACAGATCAATGCCTTTCCTGAAAAAACAAAGTCAAATCTTCCTTCTAGTGTTCCATTGGGCATGGAGTCTATTTTGTAATGAAATAAAAACTAGAAAAACATATTTACAATGACAAGGCTTTAAAGCCTTAAACGAAATAAAGTTTCAAGAACTGCCCATTTATTGGGCTACCAAAAGTATTTCCTCCTTCCAGATTGTGCAAAATGAATGTATTGTTCTGCTGAACTTGAGCGATGACAAACGAACCTGTCCATAAGGAGTCAAACTTGCCACGATTACCTTTCTTTTCCTTAAATGCATCTCATTTAAGCACCCAATAACCAACTTGGAAATTGTCCACTTTTGCCTTCCTGTCAAAGGTTTCTTTGATTTTCTTCTGATGAGCTTTTGACTTATCAACCAGTTGCTCTCTGATCTACTGTATTTCAACCAGGTTATTCATTCTTCTTACCATGTCATTCTCTTCATCTTGTTCTTCTTGCAAGAACTTAGCCACAGGGAGAATCAGCTGGATGGGGAAAACAACATCAGTGCCATAAACCAGTTTAAATGGAGAATTCCCTATGGATTTTTTGATGGTAACTCTGTCAACCCATAATGCAAACTTCAGCTTGGAATCCTAGCTCTTATTGTTGTCATCTAACAATTTTTTTTATTACCCTTACCAGACTCTTATTAGATGATTCTGCGAGGCCATTACCTTGAGGATAATATGAGGTAGAATGCACCACTTGAATGCCCATGGATTCAGTCATGCCCATCAATTCTTTTGCCTTGAAAGTTGTTGCATTATCAGTGACTAGTTTGGTTGGGCAACCAAATCTAGTGAAAATATTCTCATTCAAGAACTTTATGACAACTTGATGATTGGCATTCTTAGTGGGTATAGCCTCAATCCACTTGGTGAAATAATCAGTGGCTACTAATATCCATTTGTGTTGGCCACTGGAATGTGGGTTGATCTCACCTATAAAGTCCAAACCCCACTGCTGGAAGGGACCATTGACATGTATTGGCTTCAAGGGCAGATATTTTAGTTGTTGTGTTCCTGTAAACCTCTGACACTTGTCACAAGATTTTACAAAGAAAACACATCAGAGAACAGAATAGGCCAATAATATCCAGCCCTCAAGATTTTGTGAGTTGTGGTTTTCCAATAATGATGCCCTCCACAGATGCTAGAATGGAACTGGTGTATGACTTCCACAGATTGTTCTTTATCTAGACACCTCAAGAGGATTTCTGATGGGTCTCTCCAATAAAGCAAATTTTTATTAATGCAGAATTTGGCTAATCTAAGTCTAATAGCACGAGCTTGACTTGAGCTAAGCCCTGGAGGGACTTCTAGCTTTTGCAAAAAATGAACTATGCTGTAATACCATTCACATGTGGCTATATTTTCAGCCAAAGACTGATTCTGCTTTTGCTCTTTTGCTGCTCCCTCTGTCTACTCATCATCTAAATTTAGACCCATGGAATTTATGTCTAACAAGCTGCAATTTTCTTCAGCCATAAGTTTAGCCAAGCCCTGGCCTTTGACAAGCTTAGTGGGCTTCACCTCTATGTTAAACTCTATGAATTTTGCAATCCATTTAGCTCTCTTCCATCAATATCTGGCTGAGTTAAGACATATTTTACTGAGGCTGAAGGTACATATGCAACTACTTTGGAATGCAGAATATAAATTCTAAATGCCTTTAAAGACTTTATGAGAGCATAAGCTTGTTTTTCAATAAGGTCATACCTTAGTTTAGCATCCCTTAAAGTTTTGCTGAAAAAGGCCACGGGGTGCTCTATGCCTTCATCATTTTTCTGCAACAAAACTGCTACAAGTGTATCATAAGAGGCAAAAGAGAAGATACAAAACTACTTAGTGTAATCTGGACTGATTAGAGTGGGAGCTTCCATGATAGCTTGCTTGATGGCTTCAAAAGAGCTTCTTGAAGCATCTTTCCATTTTATTTCTGATCCTTTCTTCAGCATGGAAGTGATGTGCTTTACAATCTCTGCAAAGTTTGGAATGAACCTCCTTACGAAGTTAATCTTACCTAGGAAGGGTTGAATGTCACTTTTTGACCTTAGGATGGACAATGTCTGAATGGCTTGAACCCTTTCTAGATCAATCTTCACACCTTCAGCAAAAACAATATGTCCCAGAAGTTTGCCTTCTTTCAGAGCAAACTTGACTTCTTTGGGTTCACTGAAATTCCAAACTGTCTGCACTTTAGGAAAACCTTTTTCAAATGCTGTAAATGGTCTTTGTGGCTGTTGGAGAAGACTATTATGTCATCAAGATAAATAAGGACAAACTTGTGCTTCTCTCCCACAAAGGCTATGTCCATGGCCCTCTGAAAAGTAGTCCCAACATTCATCAGTCCAAAAGGCATCTTGGAGTACATGAAAGTGCCCCAAGGAGTAGTGAAGGCGGTCTTTTCCTGATCTTCAGGATGTATAGCAATCTAATTGTAACCTGAAAATCCATCTAAGAAAGGCATGACTCTGGCCCCTGAAACTCTTTGCAGCAAGTGTTCCATCTTAGGCAAGGGGTAGTTATCTTTTTTAGAGCACTTGTTCAGATTTCTGCAGTCAACACAAAGCCTGATTTCTCCATTTTTCTTTCTCACTACCACAAGGTTAGCTATCTGTTTTGAATACCTTAGGGGAACTATAATTTTGGCATTCAACAGCTTCTTGATCTCTTTCTCAATCAAAGGCAATAAGAGAGGGCTAATAGGTCTTAATTTCTGCTTAAAAGGGGTAGTGTTCTTTTCCAATGGGATCTTGTGTTGAATGATGTTTATATCATAGGTTTTAAAATCATTGTATTCCCAAGCAAAAATATCATCGAATTGCTTCATGAGGGTGCAATACTCGAAATTTTGGGTAGAAGACAAATGAGGGGACAAATTGATGAATTTTGGATGGGCTGGGCTCCCTATATTATGTTTACAGACAAAAAACTCATCCTCTGTTTTGGTCGGCTTATAGGGCACGTCGTTATGATCGAAATGCTTCTCTAGAGGCACCAATCCTTTTGGTATGTGATTACTAGGCAACTAGATGATGCTTCCTCGGCTAATCTCGCTTTTTAGCTTGGACTGACCGCATTCTTCCAAGGTTTCATTTTCTTAGTCGATGCGTGTTTCAGCAAATTCCTCAACGACTTGTAAAAACCTGTTAATTTCCTCATCGTCTTCAAAAACTCTCCAATATTTGACATTGTCAGGCAAAGACAGTCTGTATTTTACCGGAACTTCATATGTAAATTTAGGAGGCAAAGGAGGAATAAATGTGCTAGCAGACACAACAAGGGAGTTGGCACGCTGGTTCTTCATTCTTGGAATATAAGAAATGCTGAAATCATTAAAAGAATCATTGAGCCTCCATACCTCATCTCTGTATGCTTTCAGCCTTGGATGCTTTTCTTGGAACGTTTTATTTACCTGCTGAATGATGAGGTCTGCATCTCCAAACACTTTCAGGCCTTTGATACCCAATTTTTTTAGCCGCGCTTAAGCCCAGAATCAAAGCTTCGTATTCTGCTATTTTATTTGTGACCTGAAAGGTTAATTTGAAAGATAAATGAATGTATTCCTGTGTGGGGGACACAAGGACTACACCTGCCCCAGCGAATTCTTTAGAGCAAGCCCCATCAAAGAACATATCCCAAATCTGTGGGTTTTCTTCCTCTGCGATCTGGCAAACTGGTTTCTTGAGCTGCATGGAGGCCAACTAGGATTCTTCAATATGAAGAATACATGCTCCAAAATCAGTGTCAACAGCATAGATGGGATGATTAGTAGGGTTCTTCTCATCGCTGATGATATAAGCCAACTGTGCCTCTCTGTATAATCTCTTGCTCTCACCTCCGAAAACTGGGACAGTAGCATAGGACAGATCATTTTGTAATGATCCACCTAGTCTCTTGATCCAACCTCTGGAAAGTAACATGCCAAACTTGGGAGGTACATCTGCTACCACAATATCCATCATCATGCTTTTCATAGGCAGCTGAGACAAAGTGATGGCTAGGTCCTTGATTAATCCTAGACACTTCACTTTTATAGAGTCAAAAGAGAATAGGTCATGATAAGGCTTGGTGAGGTCAAGACCCAACTCATCCATGACAGCCTTGGGCATTAGCTTATGGCTGACTCCAGTGTCCAAAAAGCAGTTGTGAAGGATTTTTTCCTAAATAGTCAGAGAGACATAGAATGATGGGGATTTGTCTTCACAATTTTCAATCATTGGGATGAGAATAACAGCGAGCTTGTCATCTTGCATATTTACATAGTCAGTGGAGGCTTGGATGGCTTTAGGCTCAAGGGCCTCGAGGATGGATCTTTTGAAGGACTCATTCTTCACTAGTTCAATCAGAGGCATAGGTATTCTTAGCTTCTGAATTTATGATTGAAAACTGAAAGGAGAAGGAGACTTGTCAAGGCCTCTTACCTCATGAGCTGGAGCTTTGAGGATGATGGGATCAACTGCTAGTTGTTTTTTCTTATTAGCTTGATGTATTGCAGAGACAACAACTCTTTGAACGGGAGTTTCCTTGGCATTATTTATCTTTGACCTCAAATTATATCTTTGTTGATCTATAGTTTATAGAATAGCTTTACCATCCCATTCTTGGTTGATCTGGTCATTGCATAATGACTTTTCATAGGTAGCTGAGGTAAAAAAGGAAGCATTACCTTTGTCTTCCAGACAATGGATCTCATCATCTTCTTCAAACTGCTCTTCTTCCATGATTGCATTTTGAAAAGGATCCTTCACCCTTTGGTCTTCATTTGCATCTTTGTTTCTTTGCAAAATCTGCAACTGCTCATTAGTTCTTCTATATGGATTTGGCTTTCTAGGAGCAAAGGTATTAGGCACTCTTCCTTTCCCTGGGTGTTGTTCAACCTTCAATTTGGAGATTTCAGAGGCTAATGACTCGATCATTTTGGTCATTTTATCTATCTTAGGATCAGAGGATGATGAAGACTCGCCCCTCTGTCTTCTTCTATCAACATTTCTCTTGAGCTTCTCTGCAGCCATGATGTTTGATTCTACTTCCAAGGCTATGTCCTGCATGTCAGCCAAAGTATCACATCGCCTCTCTCTCAACAATAGGCATAAGTCAGCGTCAAAATCACAGGCATAGGTGAGTTTAGCAGAGGTAGTAGTATGTTTTACTTCAACTGGTATCTTTTTGTACATACAGTTAAACCTCTTATTAAAATCAGATAGTGATTCACCATTTTCCCTCTTTAAGTTCCCAAACTCAGTGTGGTAGTAGAGGAGATCCTTCTTATCCCCCCAATGCTTTAGGAATGCATCATCTAAAACTTCAATATCTGCTATAGATCTTGGGGTTAGTTCTCTGAACCATTTTCTAGTCTCTCCATCTAGGCTTTGGACAAAGACTCTCATCCACACATCATCTTCACTAATGTCCAGATTATCAGAATAGCTATAGAATGAATCAAGATGTTCTTCAGCAGTGACACCTTCAGTTCCAGTGAACTTAGGCCTATATTTCTGATATTCTCTAGTGGGCATGGCATTCAAAGGAGTGCGCAGTATTAGAGGTCCATACCTAGCAACTATGATTCTTTCCATTTTGGTAGGTGCTTGTGGACCTGCCATAACTATGGTGGCTAAAAGAGTACTAGCAGTCTGAATGATAGAGGGCTGAGGAGTGGTTGATAAGAATAAAGGATTATGATGGATAGGAGGTGAGGTTTCCTTTGGGCTTACAACAAAAGGAGAACCTAAAGAATAAGGAGATTTATGAGTCTTTAAGAGTTTTTCTTCACTGCTAGTATTAGATGCTATACACTCAACATGTATTTGTTCTATTACAAGCCTTTCTTGAAGAGATATAGAAGATTCTTTAGGTTTACCTGATCCTGATGCTCCTTCCTGTGATACCTTTCTCTCTTTGATGATTTTTTCAGGGTCAGGTATTGGGTCAGCTTGTAGATTCTAAGGGTTTCTCCGAGTATGCCTCACAAACTGAGCCAGAACTATGAAGTGGAGTCGCCAAGAGGTTCGGCCTCCAGTAGAGTCGCCAGATATATGATTACAACCAAAAAAGTGCCCAGACTTTGTCTATCATCAAAGCTGTATCTATGTCATTTCCCAGGGAAGTTGAGCTTCAGTTTCCTCTCCCCGGCAACGGCGCCAATTATGTTATCATCCCACAAAACTCTCCTAGGTTGTAGCTCGGAGATGCCTGGTAACATATAATCTTCAATATTTTTCTCTGAACTATTGGAATAAATTATGGTTTGGATCAAGTTAGATAACCATTTCAACTCTGTTTTCACTCAAGGCATGCATGAACACTCTCACCAATACAAGGCTTTAGACCACTCATGCTCAATAATTTATAAATTCAATGGATAGATGGAGAATACTGACTATACCAGCATATTGCATACATAAACATAAATGAATGGCTAGCTACAGGCAGCAAAAGAGAATACTGACTATACTGGCAGATGCATAAATGACCACATATGGATGGCTAGCTACAGGCAACAAAGAAGCTTGCAAATCTAATTTATCAAAGCAAAGATAAGATGACAGTTATTTGACCTTAGACACAAAGAAAACATGAACAAATTGTTCAAGTGCAAGCAGAGAACAACAAAGAGAATGGACGTTGAACATATAATGGCAAAAGAAGCTTATATTACTAGAATGAAGATGAGAAGCTTGAAGGAACAGAGGAGGAATAATCTCCAGAAGTTGAACCTCTATTACATCTTACTTTTAGCTATTTATATCCTATTTACAATGCTCCTGAGCCCTAAGAGGCTCAGAGTCTTAATCTGTCTGATCTGCCTTGTTAACTGATTTGATGCCCTCTAGGTAAGCATGGGCTCGTAGTTTTCTGCTTCTAACAACAGAATAACCACTTTCAGATATTTTTTATAGTTTGTTGTGATATCTGGGAGTTCTCTCGTGCCAGAGATGCCCCATAATGTTTGTTGGTGTGGTTGTTGCAATGCCTTCTCCCTGATCTTTCTGTTTCAGGCTGCAGCGTGCTGTGGCCCTTGTCTTTCCCTTTAAACTGCAAACAATGACTGTTTCTATTACAAACAGCGAAAACGCTACAACACTAATAAATCCCACCCATCACTGTTCATTTCGGACTTCAAAATTCCTAAAATATGGTTTAATTGTTTATTGGGTCCGGCCTTGTCACCATCGCAAGTCGCAAAAGGCCTGCTCCTGTGTATTTCCCTTATATTACAAAATATGCGAAAACACTGAAAAATGGATGAAAAAATGGCTTTGGCGAACTTCAAATATCATATATTCCACTTCCCGGACCCTTTTGGGTCCAGGCTTCATCGCAATCGGCACTGGCCAAAGGTTCCTTCGTATTTCGTTTAAACAATGAAAACACACAAAACTACGAAAAAAACATTGAAAATGGGCCTTCCGTGGACTTCAAAGATTATATATTTTTATTCAGTAAACCAATCGGGTCCAGTTTCAATCGTATCGCACTACCCCTGTTTTCCTTTGTATTTCATTGAAACAACGAAAATACACAAAAAACGTTGAAAACAGGCCTTCCTGCGGACTTGAAAATTTATCAAATATCGTATATAATCTCATTGGATCCAGCCCATCGGGTCGCACACATGCCTGTGCCTAGGCCCCACCCCATGGTATAGTGCCGATGTGATATAGCGATGCGATAAATCGCAATCGCTAATCGCTCAATGCTCGGGCCTTTCATATAACGTAGCGTATGCTCCCCGCTGATCCGAGCTTCGGCAATCGCTGATCAGCGGTGTCATGTGCCCACCTTTAAACTGTCCCTTCTTCTTGGCCGATTGCAATCAGCCTGTTAGATCTGAGTCGTTGATCGACCAGATCTAACGACTGCTATTCACTCCTCTGTTTAAGCCTGTGATTATGGGTTTTTCATGGTTTTCAAGCGTTTTTGCCTCCCGATAGTGTATTTCCGCCCTTCTAAGGGCTCTCCTCTTGCGATGATTTTCATCATTAGATGATCTTTGAGAAAAAATTGAAGATTTCAAGAGCATTAATAGATCCATTGGCATGATTTTAAGCAAATTTGGAGACTCTAAGAGCCTATATGGATCCATTTTTGGGCCTTTTGCCAGCAAGGCTAACAAGGGCAAGTCCCAAATTGTGGTCGCTCACGAGGATTTTACTGGGGGGCACACATCAAAGTGTATTCCTTGATCCCCAACACCATTAGTCTCACTAAAGCAGGAAACATAAGAGATGCTAGTGGTCTCTATCATTGCACCTAGACTTTCCCCTCGTAGCCACTGGATGCTTGAAGGGAAAGTGGTGTGGCACTCTTGAAATTTCAAGGGAAGTTCTTGAAGGGCATGACCAACTTGGCACCCTTGGCCTCGCAAATAAATTGTTAGGCGTGACATTCGTGGAACTTCAAGGGAAGTTTTTGAAGGGAACGACCAACTTGGCACCCTTGGAATCATAAAAAAATGAAATTGATAAATATAATCAAGATATGAAAACCCTACAAATTCACATCAAGCGGTAAATGACATTAGAACCAAGGCAATTAATCAAGAATAAAACTTGGGGTAAGGGGAGAATAGGAAGAAATAAAATATTTTACCTTGAGAACTCTACCCTTCCCATGTTGGAAAATATTAGGTAGATAATGTACATAAGTAACTTAATTACAAAAAAGGGGGAAAGAGGGACATAGATTTAAGTATAAATATTAATCATAAAATAGTTAAACTTCATTAAGAGAAGAGGGTAGTGAATTAAAAAATAATTAATAAATTAAATTTTAGAGAATTTTAGAGAAACTCCATGTGGCAAGAGCCAACATAAGAATATCCATCTAAAAGGAAAATTGAGTTAAATTAAGAAGTAGTTAGGGGACCGAATCCGAAACTTATCGACTTTAGTAATAAACACAAATTAAGGAGTAGAAAAGGGGGATCAAGAGACAACTAGGAGAAGAAATAGGAAGTCTTATTAGGGTGATGCAAAATATTATTTTTAAATTAAAATTTAAGTAAATAATTTTGGAGATCCTTGGTGAGAGGGTGACACATGGGTGGGTGAATAATCAAAATTTTGGATTAATAAAAATAATTAATTATGTATGAAATGCCAAGTGTCACCTATGAAACCTCATATAAAAGAAGGGGCAAGCCATGGGAGAAGGGAACTTTTTTTACCCTATTGTTGGATGGATGAGACTCTATTATTGTAGTGGCTACGAACTAGAGTTGAGTTTGGTGAGATAGAGGACTTTAAAGAGGGGACTATTGAGCCAAGGAGTGTTCACCTCTATCATCTAACACATTTCCTCCATTGTACAACCCCATTGCAGCTCGGGGGTCCGCAGGGAAGGAGAGTACCTAAGGAGTAGGTTGGGAGGTCAACCGGTGGGTCACTACATTCAAATTAAGCATGTCAACATTCACACTTAGAGGCGGATGATAAAAAGGGAGTGAAAGTAGTGGCAAGTCAAGATTGAATCTCGTCTCTTGGTGAACAATACCTATGTTATTTTATATGACTTCATTATGCATATAGTTAATAACATGTAAAATAGATTATATGTGTAATGCAATGAAATTCATGGATGTTTGATATAAGTGTTTCATATTTCTGAGTTCCCAATGCTATCTGCTTATGGTTGTATTCCTAGTTTACTATATTATTCTTTATAAAAAATATAAAAAATAAAACATAGGGTTGGTCCCTACAAACAAGATGTTGAGAGACCATCTCTCTTGTTGGCCATGGGCCCCAATGGTCAATAGTGACAGTAGTATTGATACTAATAGCATTTTCCATTGAATTATAGAGATTTTCAACATATAAAGAAGTTGACCTATGCTATATATTTCAAGATAAGCTTTTGTAAGTTGTGGCCACCCATTAGTATACTTTCATACATTTGTTTTTGGCAAAAGTTAGCAACAACATGAGGGAAGAGAGAATTTGCAAGTGGCATTACACATGTTGTGTTTGAAGCTAAAGAAAAAGTGATGAGACCTTCATTAGAGATATTTTGAGGTCTAATATGGGCCTCAAAATAAAAATGTACAACCAAAATCAAATTTATAAGAACTAATAAAATTCAAGATGATGATGTCAACCATGGTGGATGATTCACGATTTTTGGGGTAAAAAGGTAAAAAGATTAAAAACTAAAAAACTAAAAAACAACCAAAATCAAATTTATAAGAACCAATAAGATTCAAGATTATGATGTTGGTGGATGATTCGCAATTTTTGGAGTAAAAAGGTAAGAAGATTAAAAAATAAAAAATAAAACTACTTTTTTCAACTTGTATTTTTAAGTTATCTCCCTATGGTTTTACTCAAATTTCAACTGGGAGCACTTGTTGGATGCTAAATTTAATTCCTCATCCAAGGAGTACCCATGTTGCATACTTTCGATGAACCTTGCTACACGAAAAATGAGAAATACACAAAATCGTGATTACAATTGTGTTTTTCATGTATTTCTCATTTTTCGTGTCGCAAGGTCCATCAAAAATATGCAACATGGGTACCCCTTGGATGAGGAATTAAATTTTGCATCCAACGGGTGCTCCTCAAATTTTGAATGAAACCACAGAGAGATAAGTTGAAAATAGAATTGAAAGAATAGTTTTTTTTTCTTTTTTCCCTCTAAAATTTGATGATGTAATCTAATCTCATTTTATTATTTCCGCTATTATTTTATGATATTCCTTAGGAGGCCCATTTCAGACCTCAAATTTCTCTAATGTTTTTGACAAAACGATACTTATAGTTGTATACATGTAATAAGCCATTAATAATAATGTAAAGCGACATGTCACTCTTGAATGTCAATTGCTAGATTATGAGAGGTCTTTACTCCAAGTGTCATGCAACTTTACTACCCCCTATGGAAGCATGGCTTTACTGCCTATTGAAATATGTAACTAAGTTCGGTTTTCATAAATATGAAATGTACTCTTGATTCTTGTATATTTTACAAAGAAAGAAAATTTATTATTGTTATTTTGTGTAGCATGAGTTTCATGCTCTAGGTAATTTTATTTATATGTCAAGCAGCCATTGAGTGCTTCTAGGGTTTTTCATAGTGTCAAGAAGTCTATAGAGTCATTGTCATATGAAGAAGACCCCATTGGGCTTCTTGTCACATGTCAAAAGAATTATTTTTGTGTCTAAAGTGTAAAAAATACCCCTCCAAGACTAAGTTGTCCGGACAGCTAAGAAGTTGGTCTCATTAGGGCATGTCATCCTCCTTGGAATCCTACATATAGGAAAGAATTTGACCTCCTATGGAAATTCATTCACTCACTCATCATCCAAGCAAAAAAGAAGAAGAAAGGCTAGCGAAGGAGGAAAGAAGGAAGAAGGACGAAGTTTTGGGTTGGTTCTCTCTCTCTCTCTCTCTCTCTCTCATGTGCGAAGATAAGGCTAGGGTTTTGCAACTACAAGGTCGAAGTTTTCAAGTTGCAAAAAGAAGGTCGAAATTAGTGGAAGAAATGACTATTAGGTCAACTACTAGCCCTAGAAGAAGAAGCAGCCAAAGTGAAGGAGCAAGGAAGCCTTGGAAGCCCTAATTTCCCCAACACGTGTGGAAGCAGCTACTGTTGCAAGGGCCGAAAATTTCAAACCTGCAATGGAGGTTGAAGTTCTGTAGTTGGGGGTTGAAGTTGTGCAGTTGGAAGAGATTTGATCGGGTTTGACTTGGATAGAAGAAGAACATCATCAAGAAGGTCTAACTTGGTCTTGGAAGGGTCTTGGTCTTAGTCTATAGGTCTTGGAATTCATCATTTGAAGAATCTATAAGAAGAGAAGATATTTGTGGGTTTTCCTCTCAAGAGGAGAGGTTTTGATCCTGGCTTGTAGCCTACATCTTGTGTTCTTGTGTACTATTGATCTTCATTTTTTTGGTAGTTGCTTGATGAAAAGAACAACATAATAATAAAAGAAGAAGCTAATAATCAAGAAAAGTAAAAATACATTAGAAGCAGATATCAAGTCTAAGAGAAATCACCCTAATTGTAGCCCTATTGATTTCTCAACACTTCCCCCCTCTAAAGGATGACTCCATTAGTCTCTCCCTATTTTTGCTTTGGTTTCTTTTGTATGCTTAGGGGCAATTGAAGATACCATGGATCTATAGGCATTGCACATAATGGAGTTGGGTGATTAAAATGGATAAAATTGCATGAAACTCATTGTTGTCAAACATTCATAATACATTGGGTGTGGAACATGCATAAAGACACACACCTATCCCCAATGCAGCATGCTACACCTAACTAGTAATAATCTTTAGGCTATGAAACCTCTACTTAAATTTACCCATACATCCATGATCGCCACCCTTCTTAAACACTCAACGAACAATTTCTCACACAACTCACACTTATACTTTCCCACATACAACTGGCTATTTGACTCATTGGCATCTATTGACTAGGTCTTGCACATAACTCCTCCACCAATTTCACCTTATCAATTCTTCTAATCATTGATTAGCACATAACAACTTCCTTTGATAACGACACACAAAGGATCACCTCGTAACCTTTTAGCCTTAGGTTCCACTCAAAGATAGATTAGTTGTAAGCCAAGCGTTTTTTTTTTAAATTTCTTTCATATTCCCTAAGAGATTAGTTGTAGGGCCAAGCCTTTTTTTTTTAATTTCTTTCATATTCCCTTTTGTTGGTTTTGATGAGAAATTTGAAGTTTCAAAGACAAGAGTATGTTATGTGTATCTTTTACCTATTTAAATAAATATAAGGGATTAAGATTGTTGTAATTCAAATACATGATCTTTGTCCTTTGAATGATTGCTTCAACCAATTGTATGCACCCCCAAGCATACGATTGCTCGCCCCACTATTATAATTGCATTTGAGGAAGTAAATTTGAATTTGTTTGAAGTCCTTTGGGTTGCAACAATCCTTCTAGAGGTACCAATGAACTCCATTAATTCGAAAAAACACCTCAATGCATTAGGTGGCATTTATATGAATTTCACGACCATTTGATGCTACTAGCTTTGCCCCTTATCAAGTTACTCTTGGATTTGAGACTTTATATAAGGTTTAGCTTCACAGTGATGAGGTTTCTTTCACCTCCTTATGTGAAAGTTGTTATGGATGAGTAAATACTTTGCTCAATGAGTGAATTAAGTCTCTCTACATTCTCTTCCACTAACTAGTGAAACAATATCTTTAGGGCCAAAGTTATCTATTTGGTATACCTTTTTCTAAAGCAAAAATCTAGACTCCCAAAACCAGAGTAAGAGGAAAGAAAGGGGAAAAGGTAGCAATTGTTTACATTTAAGCAACACTTATAGCTTTAGACTTATATATAATGGATTCAATGGACTAGCACAGGAAACACTGTATGGACCATTTTAGAAAGTGTATCACCTTCCTTATTGCATGAATGAGTAATTCAAGCTTATTAATGGTTATGTAATGATTGGACGATAGTGGCTCAATAATCTTGTTTAAGCAAATAAGTTCCTCATCTTACTTTTTGAATGACACAACTAGCTTATTATTCAATGTGATTAACATTTCTTCATCCCAAATATAAATTTTCTCCAAGTCTTGAGTGGACTCATCATGGCAATAAATTTATGGCCCTGCCTTCTCAACTACAGAAAAGACTTGTACATGCATGCATATGTATCCATCATGTTATCCTCAATAAATTTATGGCCCTGCCTTCTCAACTACAGAAAAGGCTTGTACGTGCATGTATATGTATCCATCATGTTATCCTCGGGTTGAAAGGCTTAGATAGGAAAGGCTTAAATAGGAAAGAGAAGATCATGAGTTCTACTATTGCCCAAGGTAGTTTGGATATCATATATATCCACATTAATCTCACATATAATAGAGTCAATGGCACATATAATAGAAGACATAATGGAGTCAACATTATGAAAAGGAAAACAAGATTTGTAGTAACATTGGATATGGGATTACACCCCATGGTCGGTGAAATTGTTGCTCAGCCATGGATCTGTGGTTGAAGCTTTTTCTCGTTAAAGCATTGGTCAGTGGGATTAATCCTCTCACTTGATTCCTGGGCAGAAATCGATATGGTTAAGCTGCCAGGGATTCCTATCGAGCTTTGGACTCGGCATGCTATTGGATTCCATTTTTAACGTGGAAAATTGTTTCGACTCTCATAGCAGTCCTTTAATCTGGGTTGGACATTCAGGGAGGTCCTCCATTTTCTCCCCTCATTTACTCATTTCATCTGGAGATGACTTTGTGGGACCCTGTTCCTAATATGGGGATTGGATCCGCTCTCTCTCCTACTACTCACTTGCTCATGATATTTGCTTTGGTTCCCTTTCAGCGGCTCTCTCTCCAGACTCTAGGGACAGTGATCTAGAGTTTCTGAAACACAATTCAAAAATCACATTGGATCCTCTGACCATTAAGTCCTCATTTTTCTCCCCGGGCAGTATCTGCATCAGTGCCAAGTCACAAAAGAATTGTTAGATCAGAGCATACATAACACATAGCGGATTTATACTCAGAGACAGTTCAATGGATAAACAACAAAATTACTCAATCAGAAACAGCGGAATAGATAAAACAATCACTAGAGAACAGAAATCACTTTGCATTACGTAACAGGCCTGAACCTTGGCTTGCTTTCCTTGGCCAGAGAAATTACAAATTTATAGAGGCAGAAGAAGGATCTAGAATCCTGTAAATGATTCAGATGGAGATCTAGAAACTAATGGCGGTGTAGAAGGATCTAAAATCCTGGAGATCTAGAAACTAATGGTGGTGTAGAAGGATCTAGAATCTTGCATGTGATTCATGAATTTGGCTTCACACTTAACATTCTCCCACTTGAAGCCAAATAAGAGTCATCAAGTCACACCGAGTCCTACCATGCCTCTACATAACTCATGTTTATTTCGTGGTAAAATCTTAGTGAGCATATCAGCAGGGTTCCTATCTATATGGATCTTTTCTAAGGATAATTGTTCTTCCTCCAACACATGTCGGATCCAATGGTACCTTAAGTCAATGTGCTTGGTTTTTGAATGAAATGCTCAGTTTTTCGCCAAGTGAATGGCACTCTGACTATCAAAATATAACACATACTTGTCCTGTTTTATTCCTATCTCTCCTAGGAATCGCTGCATCCACACCATCTCTTTACAAGCTTCTGTTGCAGCTATGTACTCTGCTTCCGTTGTAGAGAGGGCTACTATTCTTTGTAGCCTTGACACCCAAGATACTGTTGCACATGCAAATGTATACAAATAACCTGTAGTGGACTTTCTGGTATCCATATCTTCAACCATATCCGCATCTGTAAATCCTTCAAGCACAGTGTCATCATGACCAAAACATAAACAATAATGACTAGTACCCTTGAGATACCTCAAAATCCATTTTACTACTTGCCAATGTTGTTTGCCTGGATTGGCAAGGAACCTACTCACTACTCCCACTGAATATGCAATTTCTAGTCGTGTGCATATCATGGCATACATCAAACTACCAACTGCTGAAGCATAAGGAATCTTGATCATCTCTTCTTTCTCCTTGTCATCACTAGGACATAATTCAGTACTCAGCTTGATGTGGGTTGCAAGGGGTGTACCAACTGGCTTGGCATCCTTCATATTAAACTTGTCAAACACCTTCTTGATATATTTTTCTTGTGACAGCCACAACCTTTTGTTTTTCCTCTTGATATAGACACAATGGTCAACTTCTACCTCTGAAAACCATGTTCCAACATGAATGAATCAAATTTCTTGTACCATTGTCGAGGTGCCTGTTTCAACCCATAAAGACTCTTCTTCAACCTGCAAAGAAGGTCTTCTTTTCCTTTATCTATGAAGCCTTCCGGCTGCTCCATATAAATTTCTTCCTCCAATTCACCATGAAGGAATGCAGTTTTTACATCTAACTGTTCACATTCTAGGTCTAAAGTAGCAACTAGACCAAGAATGACTCTAATGGATGACATTTTAACAACGGGTGAGAAAATTTCAGTGAAGTCAATACCTTCTTTTTGGGCAAAACCTTTCACCACCAGCCTTGCTTTATACCTCTCCTTCTTTTCGTCACCTTCATGCTTAATCCTGTACACCCATTTTTTTTGTAGAGCCTTTCTTCCTTTTGCGAGGTTTACCAACTCCCAAGTTGTATTTTCCTACAAAGAGTTTATTTCTTCTTCCATTGCTTTCTTCCATTCTTTACTGTGCTCAACTTTACAAGCTTCTTGAAAACAATTAGGTTCACCTTCATCAGTCAACAAAATATAGTTTGAAAGAGGATATATTTGTGCAGGCTTATGAGGCCTAGAAGATCTGTGAACCAACTGTGGTGGTGCATTATCAGGTTGAATCTCCTATAAGGGTTCCTGCAAGATTCCTTCTTCTTGTTGTTCATCATTTTCCACTTGTTGTTCTTCATGCTCCTGAATTTGCTGTTCATTTTCTTGCATTGGTGGGATGTTTTCCTGTTGCTCTTCAAACTTGTCAATAACCTTCTTGACCTCCAACTCACCTACAGTCCTTTTGAATATTTCTGACTCATTAAACATAACATCCCTGCTTCTAATAATTTTATGTTTGACTGGATCCCATAGACGATAACAAAAATCACATCCGCATATCCCAAAAAAATGCATTTCATAGATTTATCATCTAGCTTAGTTCTATTTTCTTTGGGAATATGTACGAATGCTTCACATCTAAAGATTTTCAAGTGAGAATAATTCAAATTCTTACCAGTCCAAACTTCTTCAGGGATACCGCCATCCAAGGCTGTAGTTGGAGATCTATTTATGAAGTAGCAAGCGGTCCTGACTGCTTCAGCCCAAAAATTCTTCTCCAAACCGGAATTGGACAACATACTTTGCACCTTTTCCATAATGGTGTGATTCGTCCTTTCTGCGACACCATTCTGTTGAGGAGTACCAAGCACAATCTTCTCATGCTTTATGCCAAACCTGTTACAATATTCCTTAAATGCATTTGAGCAATATTCTCCACCATTATCTGTTCTTAAACACTTCAGCAATTTGTTAGTATCTCTTTCAACAGCAACATGGAATTTTTGAAATATTCCAAACAATTCACTTTTATTTTTCATAGGATATGCCCAAACCTTCCTAGATGCATCATCTATAAATGTTACAAAATATGATGCTCCTCCTAATGATTTGATGTTAACAAGCCCAAACACATTTGAGTGTACCAATTCTAACACATTTTTCTTTGTGTGATGGCCACCTCTAAGGAATGAAACCCTTCTTTGTCTACCATATATACAATGCTCACAAAGATCAAGATTGTAGGATTTCAAACCTGGCAATAAATTTTTACCAGCAAGGTTTTCTAAGCCCTTCTCGCTCATGTGACCTAAACGCTTATGCCACAGATCTGTTGAATTTCCTTCTT
Organism: Pinus tabuliformis; assembly: GCA_031772625.1. Classification (NCBI taxonomy): domain Eukaryota; kingdom Viridiplantae; phylum Streptophyta; class Pinopsida; order Pinales; family Pinaceae; genus Pinus; species Pinus tabuliformis. The sequence continues at coordinate 729,446,528 of CM062814.1, forward strand.
TTGTGACAACAGCCAAATCTGATTTTCCTATCAGGGTCTTCAATGTGTATAATGTTTCTGTCTTGGGTCCTTTGGCCACGACCAATGCACCTTTGCTAATTTTCCAGCCTCCTTTTCCAAAGCTTGTCGAATAGCCTTCATCATCCAGTCGTCCCATAGAGATTAAACTCATGCGCATTTCTGGTACATGCCTGACCTGTTTCAACAATATATCTTTTCCATCTTTCATCTTGATCTGGACATCTCCCACTCCAACAATACTACAAAAATGATTATTCCCCAAATGCACTCTACCATAATCACCAAGATTATATGAAACAAAACTATCTTTGCATGGGGCTACATGGTGAGATGCCCCAGAGTCAAGGATCCAATCAAAGCTACTACTAGATGTATATACACATGCATCCTCTACTAAAACAGTAAACAACACATCACCATTTGTGGCTACAGTAGTAGTCTCACCTTCATTTGTGTTGGATGACTTGTGATTTGTATTAGATGGTCTTTGATCCTTTTGTCCTTTCTTCCAGAATCGACATTCTTTCTTCATGTGCCCAGGTTTGCTACAATGAAAGCAGATGATTCTGCCTCCCCTTGATTTTGATCGGCCTCTCAATCTTGATCGCCCTCGCTGGCCTTGATCCATTCTCCTACCACGATCAGCTAGAGCTAGAGCCTCTCCTCCCTGGTTTTCCGCAATTGACTTACGTCACAGCTCATTCATTAAACAGCTGCTGACACCATCAAACTTCAGGGTCCCTGTAGTTGTTGAAGTGCTCATAGCTACAATTAAATTTTCCCAGTTGTCTGGCATAGAACACATTAGAAAAATAGCTCTAATTTCATCATCTAAAATGATTGTAACAGAGGCAAGCTGATTAGTAATAATATTAAATGCATTCAAATGCTCAGCAACTGAAGCACCCTCCTTCATTTTGAGATTATAAAGCTTCTTCATCAAGAACACTTTGTTTGATGCCGTGTTCTTCTCATATAGATCATGAAGCTTCTTCCATAATCCTTCAGTCGTCTTTTCTCCGGACACATTGAAATACACATTCTTTGCTAGATATTGGCGGATTGTTGCAATCACCTTTCTATCTAGCTTATTCCATTCTTCATTTGTCATCGATGAGGGTTTCTTTGTTGTGCCCTCAATTGGAAAATACCGATCCTTGAAAATCAGTATATCCTCCATCTATGATTTCCATAGGGCAAAATTAGCCTCGTTCAACTTCTCCATATCTGTAACTGTTGTCTCCATTTTCAACATATTGATGCTCAAAAACAAAAACTCCACTTAAAAATAAAACTTTAATTATTACTCTTTAAAATTTAGTAACAATGACCTTCCTCCTTTTAAAATACCCTTTTCAAAATTCCTGCTCCTTTTTAAAATATACTTTTCAAAATTCCAACATATAATTATATATGTTTCATAATAAATATAAAAAAACATATATAATGTTTTAACCTTTTCACATTTTACACACACATATGTTAGTTTAAAAAAAAACTTGATGTATATGTGCAAGCTTGATGTAAAAAAAACTTACGAACACCACGTTTCAACTCCAATCTCCACAGATCTCCATGTTTCAAACTCCAGCAACACGTTTCAACATAGGTCCACGACCTTGTTTTTCTTGCAGCAACTGTCTTTTAGTTCCAGCATTCCTCAGCTATTTCCTGAACAAATCCTTCAACAGCTCCAAAGATAACAACCAACGTTTTAACAAACGCTGCCAGAGTAAGGCAATGGCACTAAGCGACTTGCACAGTGGATATTCGACCCTAGCTCTGATACTATTGTTAGTTTAGAGCATACATAACACACAGCGGATTTATACTCAGAGACAGACAAATGGAGAAACAACAAGATTACTCAATCAGAAACAGCAAAATAAATAAAACAATCACTAGAGAACAGAAATCACTTTCATTACATAACAATCCTGCACCTTGGCTTGCTTCCCTTGGCCAGAGAAATTACAAATTTATAGAGGCAAAAGAAGGATCTAGAATCTTGTATGTGATTCAGATCGAGATCTAGAAACTAATGGCGGTGTAGAAGGATCTAGAATCCTGCATGTGATTCATGAATTGGCTTCACATTTAACAAAAATGTCATTATTTGAAAGAAGAGGGGTCACAAACATAGATTGTTATCTTCTGCTAATCCCACTCAATTGCCTTGGATGCAAATTTTAGGGAGACTTTGGAACCTCCTATTGACTCCTCCTCTGTGGTATCGTTTCCTCGGGCCCTTAGAGAATTATCGCCCGTAGATATTGTTCCCACATGAAAATTCATGTCATTCAATATCTAGGGCTTGCGGAGTGCCTCTTAAGAAAACTCTCTGCAACAACTGATTAATGCTCAAAGGCCTGCGGTTATTCTTATTCACGAAACTATGCCGCTCAAGGAGAAAGCATGGGCATATTTCTTGTAAGTATGCCCGGGATGGCGAGTATGTGCTCCATGTGCCATTGGATTCTCTAGTGGTTTGGCTACCATTTGGAACCCTCGGTTTTTTAATTTTCAAGCTTACAAAAATTTTGCAGACATCATTCTGTCAGGTTTTACTAGGTGTTCCAAGAAGCGGATACACATTATAAACATGTATGCTCCATATTCTTCCAGACAAGTTTTTTGGGATCATCTGGAACGTTGTAGTTTGCAGAAAATTCAATTCCTCATTCTGGCTGGCGCTTTAAACCTGACTATGGTTGCTGATGAAATTTGGGGTTCCATATGTAAATTGGACCATATGGGAGATTTTTTTAAGAAATTATTTGGGAAGTATTTCTTAGTGGATATCTTGCCAAAACCTAAGCTTCCAACTTGGCAGAATGGTCGTTCGGGGGTTGGTGGTATTTCAAACCAATTGGATCGTTTCTTGGTGCAGGAAAGTCTTTTGGTTCAACTTGGTATGTTGAGGTCTTGGGTACCTCCCTCTTGCATGTATGATCATGTACCTATATTTCTTCATTGGAGGGGGATAGTGACTGTTGTGGTCAGCCATTTAAATTTAATCATTCCTGGCTGAAGGACTTGGAATTTCACACACTGATTAGTGATACCTGGAACAAGTTGGATGATATGTTGGGGCTTTCCAAGATGGATCTGGTATGTTAAAATCTTTCCCATTTGAAAAAGACAGTGAAGATATGGGAGGGACCAAAAAAAGCAACTTGAAGGAACTTAATGACTTGAAAAAATTCTGAAGGGGTTTCTAGACTCTGTTGGTCCAGGTTATTTCTTTGAAACACAAAAACAAAGAACTGTTGTCCTGGAACGCTGCGGGAGGGAGATTCTTAGGCTTCAAGAAGCTTTGGATTGCTGGTTGGTCAGCCCCAACTCACAAGAGTGAATGTATGTGAAATTCTCATTTATTTATTTCATTCGAATTTTGTAACACCACAATTCATAAGTATTTTAGACTCTTAAATGTCCTACATCAAGATCATATGTTAATTTCGAAAATGTTTCCTAGAAACGTTAACATAGTTACATATTTTTCTTTTATGATTTTCATCTTTAAATCTTCAACCTTCTAAAATTCTTTTTTCCTTTTTGAAAAGAACGAATTCTCTTTGTTACATTTTTCATAAAATTGAAAGCAAAAATATTTAGATCTCAAGTAATTATTTTATTAGTAAAATATTTTTTTTACAAGCACTTGAAAGAATCTAATTAAAAGTCTAATACTTAAATTAAATGAGAAGTATCATATTTTTATAAAAATGAATAGAGGTGTTGTACGTTTTATTTTTTGGTAATTGACGTGATTCCTGTGTAACATACCCATAGTTTCAAAAGCATCATCACCATCATAAAACGTGGCATGAGTTGATCTTCAACTACCATATTCATAAACTTGTGCAGACAACCATAGGAATCCCACCAATGGGATCAACGCCAAATTCAATATGCAGTGGCGATTACACAAGAATGATTTGATTAAAGCTTTTGACTGTGTACACTGGGACTTTTTAAGAATGGTATTGCATAGAATCGGTCTTTCAATAATTGTTATTAATTGGAAAATAGCATGCATTACATCGGCCAACTTTGATGCTTTAATAAACAGGATGCTTTGTCCCTTTTCTTACTAGTCATTGACGCTATGAGTTGGATGATTTATGAGGCTCACGCAGGTGCTTTCATTTCTGGATGCCAGATTACAAGGAACATCTCCATCACACGTTATCTTTGTGGATTGTTCTCATCATCAAAACATCTCCATCACACGTTATCTTTGTGGATTCAAACATCTCCATCACACATTATCTTTGTGGATGATGTTCTTATCATAAGGGAGGTTTCGATTCCAGAATGGGGTACTTTTTATCAGATTATTTTTTCCTTTGGTGATCCTTCAGGTCTTTACCTGAGTAAGACCAAATCCACTCCCATTGTTGTTGATCCAGATGTAATTTTGATCATGGAAACCAAACGTACATTTGTTGTCGACGTGACACAATTGGATAATGGGTTCAAGTACCTCAGAATCCTTTTGAAGCGAAATAAATTTGGTATTAAAGATTGGATGTGGTTGATTGAAAAATCCTACCGAAAACTATCACTTTGGTCCAACAAATGGCTCACCTTGCGGTGCAGATTAATTCTAGTATGGTTAGTTCTTCAGAGCAATTCAGTTTTCTGGATGCATCTTTACTTCATGTCCAAAAATATTATCAAGAAAATAAACTCTATTATATCAAATTTTATTTGGGTTAGTCCTCGGAAGGAAAAGAACATTCATCTGGTGAGGCTACAAGATATTTTTATTCCGAAGGAGGCTAGGGTACGAGGTGTAAAAAACATCGTGTTTTCTGGTCGAGCTATGTTGATTAAGAGTCTTTAGCGTGCTATAAATGGCAGTAGCTCTTAGGAGATGATCATAAGGGACAAATATTTAAAAACCAGTCATACATAGAATGAATTAGAGGTGGGGATCGGGTCTCATATGCGGTCTCCTACAGCTGGAACAACTTAACAAAAAATAAATATTGGTTGACTCGGAATCTTCGATGGGGGATTGATCTGATACTCAAGTTGAGATTGGATTGGACCCCATCAAAGGCTTCATTGGAAATCATACACTTCCTGTTGAGACAATCAGGTATATCAACAATTTATGCATTTATTTGTTAAATCAAATTTATGTATCTAGTGGATCCATCATTGTTGTACCTTCTTGGTTGTGCTCTTGGGAACTCGTATATTTGATGAGATGGCCAGGGACTGGGACTGGTATGCACATATCTGGCAATTGCGGGTATTTCCTTGTCTGGAAATGAAGATGTCCTCACGTGGGAGGGAAAAAACATTTCTAGTTAGATATCGGTGCAGGTTGCATACAATTATATCTTGTCGCCCAAATCGTCTGATGTGGCTTCTTGCTGGTTTAGTAAGATCTAGACATGGAATATCTCTCTCAAACTCGTATGTTTTAGCTGGTTGGCGTGGAAAAACAAAATATTAACGTGGGATAATCTCCACAAGGGAGGTTTCCTCAGGCCTGGGAGATGTGAGATGTGCAAAAGTGAGCTGGAAAATGCCAAACATCTCTTACTTATTTGTCCACCTGTGATTTCCATTTGGGATGGAGTTTTGAAGATACTAAATATTTTTGCACAATGGAACTCTATCTTTATTAAGGATTGTTTAGCAGATTAGACTTTGAAATACAATGTATATCGCTCTCTTCCATTTTACATCTTCTGGGGAATCTGGAGATGTAGCAACTCATACATCTTTGAGGATTCCGCCATGGATATTTATTAGACCTGTGGGAGGATTGTTGTATATTTTCTAAAATTGGTCCTCTTACCAAAAAGGCTACACACAGAATTATCAAACTGGTGGGCATCAGGAATAGACTCCCTATTGGTTTCTTTGATGGGTGACCCACAATAAGGTTTGTGGATGTGAGGAATACATTTTTATTGAGCCAGGTTCATATTTCCATTTCAGTTGGAACTGTGGGGAGGGTATTAATACCCGTGCTGAGATCATTATTTTATGGGGTATTGTTCTGTGCTAAATGGCTTCAAATTGAGTCAATTGATATCTTTGGAGACTCCAAGGTGGTCATATACTGGAAGCAGAAGCGGTCTTCTCTGGAACCTCACATGCATATCAATTAAATGAATCGCATTAATATGTTTATTGGCAATTTTCAAAGGCGGTTGCAGATGCATTATCAAAGGATGGTTGCATAAAAAGCCCGAGAGAAATTCAGTACTCTGAGTTTTACAATGGCTCTCTTCTTAGATCGGGGAAGATCGACATTATATAGCTACTTTGATATGCAAGCCATTTTTTGTATTTTCCTGTATACAGATTTTGTTTTTTTGTTATATAAGTACTTCTATTAGTAACATGTACTAGGCCTATACTGAGTTACATTTTGCTTCCTTATGTTGAGTTTGGATGCACATTTTCTAGATGATGCAAACAGGGATAAAAACATTAGAGATTTTTTTAAGTAATTGAAACATAGATGTAACAGTGACCAAGATATTCGTGGAACATTTGTTAATGTAAGCATCCCTCTGCTAATAGAAAGCATATTTGTTTTTTTCTTTTTGAAAAAAAGGATATAAGACTATGCCACATCCACTTCCCCATAAATACTAACCTACTCATCATCATAGACCTTGAGCATTCAGTAATATATTATGTGGCCCACTAGCCTACTCATCATCATGGACCTTGAGCATCCCCAGGATAAATTGTTATAGTAACTTTTCAAAACAATGAAGAGTCTTTATTTCACAAGTACTATTAAAGCATTTAGCACATTAACACCTTAATTAAAACTTGCTTTACAAAAAGTGCTATTCATACTGGAAAATCTAAATAAAGATGGTCACATTGATTTAAATCGATTTGCATAAATTGTCATGCAAACTAGAAAATCTAAGTAGAGATTGCCATATTAATATAAATCTACAAGTTCAACAATGTTACTCATATAAAGAAAGAAACAATCCTAGAACACGTTAGTGCTTGAAGGGCCTCCTGGAAGGGATTTCCCAAGTGCATTTTCGGCCTTCTGGTACCATCTGTCAACAATATTCCAGTAGTAGCTTATAGTACTCATCAATCACTTTTTAATGTTACTTATTACTTCCACTTTTGGGCAATCCACTCATCGCACTAACATTTCTCCGTAATTTTTTGATGTTTTTTTCCTAGCAGACTCTTCCTGTAACGCCAAAAAGGGTTACTTTCACAATTTCTTTTCGATAAAAAAAAACTTCATATATGTGTGATTACTTTATTTCGATTTGACGTATCAAAAGAAAGATTATTGTACAGGAATAAAAGTAGAATTTCAATCAGTGTAGACGTTGAAAGGGGCAGGTTGCGATCCGTGACCCTTGCAAACAAAATATTTAGGTGTCACTAGTTACTTAATTTCACGAAGTGTAATTTATCACGCTCTTTATTCAGTCCAACGAGACCATGCCAAATTATCAAATTAGGAGACAAGATATTTTCCCACGTTATCCACCGAGTTACTAACAACATTTTACAAAATAGTATCAATGCCAACTCTGATTGCATCTAATGCGCGAAGACTATCTACATTAATGAGTAAAATTCCAGAACTTTCTCTCGTAGACTCAATATCCTCTGATTTGACTACACGCAGAACCAACATTCACATAATAATTTTTGGGACTCAAAATGTGTTATCAAATGGCCGAAAGGAAAGGCTGGCTGGCAGGTGTTAAATTTAGAAGTATGGAAATTCAGAATAAAAGAAATTATTTTTAAATAGAGTATTAGAATTGGAGTCAGGATTAACTAATTATTTTTCATGAGTTCATGGACAATAAGATTCAGAGCTATTTTACCATTTCAATTAATCACTTGTCATATAGCACAGTACTACTCTTGAGGTCGGTGAATTTTCAGCAAATATGAGCAATGTTGTACAGGACAGACTTGGACATACTTGGACAGCAGGAAATTAAAATGCTGATAATTAAGTATCTCTGTAAAATGGCTGTATTTTTCAAAATAGTATTTGTTGTTTTCACTGGATGTACACTGTAACATAATTAGTTAATATATATTTGTGATTATTTCAGTCAAGTCAGTTTCATAGGGAGTGGAGAGCTATGTTACTCTCAATGAATAAGAAAAAAATAACTATTTACAGTGAAAAAATAATAAGAGCCTTGTGGTGGCAATGTCATTGCTCTTGTTTTTTTGCACATTGCCACCACCTGACTTTTGTTTATTGTGCAAGAATGTCATAAGCTTATGTGTGAAAAATAATATTCTTAAGAAATTTTTAAAAAATGCAAGAGTATTTAAAAAATAATAATGTTTTTAATGTTTTAAGTAGTAAGTGGGATTTTTTTATTAGGGCAAAATATTTGTGGCCAAATCTTGATTTGTGATGTTTAAACTGGTTTTTTGAGTGAATAGATAGATTGAGGACCCTCAAAATCCCTAGGACACTTCAATTGTGAAGAGTATCCCCTTAAATTCTAAACAAATTAGATCAAAAATAAACCAAAAATTTTCCAAAAAATCACTTTTAAATATTAATAGATATTAAATTTACCAAAATATATATATATATATATGAGATATTATTAAATAATTACTCTAATATATCTAATAAAAATAAAAACAAATTTTATATTTTATATTTAAAATTGAATATATCCCTCTATTGAGTAAATCCAAACCGAATCTTTTACCATGGGTTCAAATTACATTCTAGTTAAAGGGTTACATGTAAGGGGAATCTGCGCAGTTCGATTGGCATTCTTTTATGGACAACTTAATTACTTCTTCAATCCTAAGAGTCGGTTGAATCTCCATATGCAACGGCCGAAGAAGGCAAAGCACGAGCAGAATCATTCTCGCGGGATCCATGGCGCTCAGCAATATGAAAAGAGAGAAAACGACGAAAACCATCGGAGGGAGTACCAATTTATTGATGGATGATAGTGGAATATTATTTTTATTTTTTTGTCAAAATATGGGAAATAGAAAAAACCAATCAGACTTAAACACGGGGTAAATTTATTTAGGTTAGTTTAATATAATTTTATTTGGAAATATCGGAAAGTTTAGTAAGATTTTGATTAAAATATAGTAGAAATTTTGAGAAATTTAGATTATAATCGTGAAATTTCAAAATTTTAAATGCTTAAGTTATTTCCATGATTTGAAAAAAAACAAAAAAACTATTTAAACACTCTTATAATTAAATTTTTTAATAAAAAATAATTTTCCGACAAAATTGTGACCTCCCTAAAACGATACCAATTCATTCACCATTATCTATCCCGTCAATAATTTTATAAGTGTACTTATTATTTATTTTTATTATTTTTCCAAATCTCAATCCCATTTAAGAGTATTCTACTTTTGGTGTAATTTCTAATCGGCATTTCAAAAATTATAAATTCATTCATTAAATGATGACAATTTTATAAAAGAATAATAAATAAATATGATGAAAAATCATTAAATATATTTAATTTAAAATATATATATATATTTTGTTTAATTTAGTTATTTAAATTTTATGATTGGAATTTTATTTGATGTATTTATTTTTTTAAAATTAACATAATTAATATTTTATTTAATTTTATAATTTTGAAATAATCTAATTTTTTCCAAAATCTCATAATTTTATTTAGAATTTTATTAAAATTTATTTTAATATTGGTATTTTTTTCCCTTCAACTAAAATTTATATATTAAAATTTAAAATAGAATTTTATTAAAACTTATTTTAATATTGGTATTTTTTTCCCTTCAACTAAAATTTATATATTAAAATTTATAAATAAAGTTTTAATATTGGTATTTTTTTTTCCTCAACTAAAATTTAAATGTTAAAATTTATAAATTTATTTAAATAATGAAAATTTTATTATATATATATGGGCATAGTCTAATTTATAGAGGAAATAGTCTTTTTTCACAAGAATTCACCAAACTCCGACAATACAATCTCGAGATTTTTGTTATTTAAAATACATTTTTGAATGCATAAATGGATTCAGCACTTTGAAAACCTGTTGGGGTAACATAAGTTTTTAAAAATCTCTCTCGGATTAAAATTAACCAGAAAAAATATCGTGAAAAATGTCATTTCTTTTATAAGTTAAATTACACCTACATAATGTAAGATACACGAATTGGAAACCAAATCAAATGTATATTAATTGATCTCAAAAAATTATGTACATGTTGTACATATAAATACATATAAGAAACAGTTGAATTAGTTCCCGGGAATTCTTGGACTCCAATAACTACCCAAACTGACCCAAGGTTAATCCCAAGGATTAGCTATCTAACAGTCCCCCCTTAATCCGAAGGGATATACCAAAGTCCAAGAACGAGAGCTCAAAATGCAAAAATGCATCTCAGCCAAGAGCTGAATGTCTCTCAAGAAATGGTTTTTAAGGATAACCACAAACCAATATGGGAGAACTCAAGGTCTCAACCAACACCAACTCTAGAACCTTCATAGCGGTTCTCAGAACAACAAAAAATGTGGTTTTAAGGTGACCACAAACTCTGGAACTATCATAGCAGTTCCTTGAACAATTCCAAACATGGAAGTGCTCAATCAACTCAAATCTGACTCAGGCTTGCTTGACATCTCGAACTCGAACCTATAACAGACCATCAACCATTCCCCCCTTGTCAGATACAAGGTGAAAAGTACTTTTCATTATTGTAACGCTGCTCATCACTCTGGAACATATTCTTCGATATGGCCTGTAAATCTTCTTGGCTATTTTGGTCCAATCTCAAGAAGCAATCCATCCAAAATTTATCTTCTCTCTTGCAGTAGACTTCTTTCTAGAACATCTATTTGTATGATGATTTCACTTTCCGCAATGCTCACATGGGTGAAAATAAAAACATCGATTTTTCACATATCCAACTCTATTACACTGTTGGCATTTATCAACTTGTTCTGGAACAAAACCGTCCAGAAATCCAACACTTCGGAATTGTATTGGTTTAGAAAAATCTGGTATATTAAAAGATACATCCAGAATATCCTCTTTGTAACCAAAATCAATTATGTGTTTATTGTGTCTAACCTCTTCCCATGGCTTTATGAAAGTTTTGGGAATATTAGGCTTCTCATAAGAACTTTCAGTTGCATTTCCTTTTGAAACCACTACATTACTCTGATTATTTTTTGAGTGATGATCGGGCTCAAACACACTATTATTCTGAACAAGAACAGGTTCAAAATTCTTCTTTTGTAGTTCTTCTCACTGAAACTAGGATTCTAGTTCCAAAAATTCAATTTTGCTTTTCGCATTTTGCAAATATATTTGGATGTCAAAGAGCGTGTCCTTGCTGACTTGATATTGTTATGAACACTGGATGATATTAAATTGTGTAATAACTACAACAAATCATCGACTTTGGCCATGTTCTTCAGCTATCAACTTTGAAAAAAGGATGTCGGCTACCACCAAAAATGCACCCAATACAAACAAAGTTATGATAACTGAGTGTCAGGTTCAACTGATCATTCAACCATCTACAACATAACTTTAACTTCGAATCTTCAATTTAGACTTTGACTTTTCAACTTTAACAAATTTTGTGGTAAAAAACACAAAAAAAAATTCGAAAAAAATAAATAAATTTGTATCACTTATAAAACCCCCGGACGCAAAGATAGAATCAGAGTTTAAAACAGTCACTTTGAAATCACCCCCTCATGAAAAATAAAATCAGAGTTTGAAACTGTCACTTTGAAATCACCCCCTCATTACTCTTTTTCCTTTTTTAGAGCCACCATAAAAAAATTGAAGCATCTAAATCAACAACAAAAATTCAAAAATTATGAGAAATATGGGGTGAAGAGGATAGAAATGAGACAATCACAGCCCAACCAACATTGTTGTGTCCTCCGGCCTCTGGCACCAGACACCAGTGCTCAAATAATCTCCACACTCCAACAGTGACAGGCAAGATTTTAACTTCAAAACTTTGTTCGCCAAAAGTTCAACACAATTCCAAGCAACGCATTCTTTGTCTTCCCATGTACCGAGCCTCTCATGTTTGTTGGGAAGACTTATCGTAAATAACAAAACTGTGAATGAAAGGACATTGCTAATACAGTGAAATTGTGATTCAACGCAGAGAAAAATGATGGATCTCTATCACAGTGGCATACAATGTTGGTTTCACAATGTTCAAAAGATAGATGAAGCAAGTATCAAATAGGATTATCTCAAAACTTCAATATGTGCAGAAACCCAGCATTGGTGGCCTTCAACATAGTCCAACTGACACTTTCTCTTTTACAGGAAGGTTACTTGCTTTGTTCAAGACCATGCCATAATATCTCCAAATTATAAAACGAGTGCACTGATAAGTAAATCAAAGAAATTTGAAACCTTTTGTCCCAAAAACCGGAAAAACTTGATAACAGGAACTTTTTGTGGAAAATCATTAAAGGAACCTGGACGAATAATGCACAAGTGGTCTAATTCAAGTGTTTTTCACCCATTCATCAAGCATCAACGCACGATTTATATAGAATATAGAGACAAGCACAAATAAACATTGTGACAGCTTTGCGGCTCATCACATCAGTGTATTGGAGAAAGTATTTCGTTGAAAAAATTCAATGGTAGTACCACGTCTTCTTTTGTGTGAGTAGGGAACAACACCAAATTGTATAAAATATCGCCCACTATCATTCAAAAAACCCTTCCCATGTCACAAGATTCTATATGTTTTAAAATCCGTTCAATTCTTGCTCCTATTTCTCCAAATTCCTTTCAATCCACTGGTATTTCTCAACAAAGCCTGAAGGAGATCTTGGCTTCTGCCGAGGTGCATTAACTACCTCAGGTTTTCAGATGGCATAAATGCAAGAGAAAAGGTAAAGGTGGATTTTATGACTGAGGTTAGAGACGCAACCAAGGTTAAAACAACGAATGTATGGATCCAACCACAATGCAGAGATGGGGGCATGTGCAATGGCAGAGAAACCCCTTGTATTTCGTATTTTTAAGGTCAAACGACCGAAAGAAAAAGAAACTATACAAAGCCCTAGGTCGCTATTTGGAGAATGATAAAAACAAATTGAAACCTTACTTGCCTCTCCTTCTCCTCGGTTTTCTTTTTGTGACTTGAATCAATCCTGGAATCGCCTTCAGCTCTGCATCTGCGTCTTGTTCGACCCTCTGAACTGCTTTAGAACGTGCAAGAAGCAGAAGATTATAACTTTGTTGGTTTAAAGCTCAATTCAACCGGATGTCTCCACGAATTGAAGGAGGTACACAGGCAGAAAAAGGCATCGATGCTACTTCAACATGTGTATCGGACATTTTGGAGTCTTCACCTTTTGCGTCACAACGAATTTCATCAGGGCTTCTATGCAGGTGTTCACTATTGGTGACAAACTCCTTTTTGCAAAGCCCTCCAAAGTTTTGCACTGTCAATTTCTGTTAATTTGTTGAAGCACCGCAAACTTTTCTTGACAAGTCATTGATGTTGATCCTTCATTCTCCCGTAGGCCAAAACAAGAGCGCACAAAATGACCACAAAACTAGTGGCACAATTCAATCAACAGGCGGAGTAATAACCCACAACTGGCACTGGTACCACTGTAAGACACACGAATTGGAAACCAAATTAAATGTATATTAATTGATCTCAAATAATTATGTACATATTGTACATATAAATGCATTTAGGAAAAAGTTGAATTAGTTCTCAAGAGTTCTTGGACTCCAATAACTCCCCAAACTGACCCAAGGTTAATCCTAAAGATTAGTTATCTAACACACACACACACACACATATATATATATATATGAAAACTTGCTACTAGTCCGTAAGAGGTGTAAGGGGGTAGACTTTCATTCATGATGCCTCTTAATCTTGGAAGTTAACCTATTTCTTTATATCCAAAGAAAATGAGCTCTTAACCAAGAAGAAATAATTTTAGGGCATACTCTAGTTTTAAAAACACAATAAAAGATAATTTTAAAAAATAATAATAAAAATATATATTTAAAAAAAAAGGTTTAAAGTTTATTTTTCTAATAAAATAAATTTTACCACAATTAATTTATTTATCTTAAATTTTATATATATATATATATATATTGATTTGTTTACTTGTATTCATTGTGCCTGGTTGAGGGCATAATGAAATGTCCTATAAAATTTTGACTCACTTAAAATAAAATAAAATAACCTATGTTAAAATAAAAATAGCTTCAAAAGAAAATAATAAAGATAAAAAATTAACCTTATTATTTTTTGTTGGGTAGTTAAGATAAACTTGACTTGTTTAAGTTAGTTGTGGTTTTTGTGTTCTAGTTTTATGAGAACTCATGGTATTCTTATGGAATATAGTCTATTTAAAGGGCAAATTAAATCAACCTAGATCCATCTTAACTTCAAATCTACCAAGCACTAAGAGGAATCAAATCTTTTTTCACTCTTAAAAAGGTTTGAATCTCAAGAATTATGATCTCTCTCCACACTTGATCTAAAATTAACATAGATCTAAACTAGTTAAATAATAATAATTTAAAATGTGTTGATCTTTTAACAAAAAATTATTAATAAAATTTTCATCATAATTTAAAACACAAATCTTCTAAAATTTCAAACAAAAATCTATATATTAACTTATATTTTTATAAATCTTATTAAAACAATAAAATAAATAAAACGAAATCATATAATTATTTCTAAATATTTTGTATATAATTTTCAAATTTCAATAAGAAATCATTTTTCCCTAATTATATAAACATTATTCAATAATTTATTATAATGAAAATTTTCGAGACCAGAAAACATAAATTAAAAAAATAAAATTAGTTCTAAACATTGCATATCCTCGATGGGAGTGGCAAAGGGATGAATGACGATCGAAGACGGGGATATTAATCAGACTACCACACATCATTAATGTTACTAAGGCATGTTGAAAACATTTCATTTGGAGCATGCCTAGCGAAGGTTCTTGAGAGGTTCTTGTGTTTAATTGGTGTTGGCTTCATCCTGGGGCTCATTTCTAGGCTTTGGGAGATGAGGGTTTAGACCATGGTGGGTGTAATTTCTCTAGGTGTGCAGGGTGGCTTGCTTCTCAAGCCATTCCTCACTCCTTGTTTGCAGAATATTAAGTGTGGTTATGTGCACGAGAAATATAGTGTTTCATTGGCTCTAGTGTTGGTTCAGAGTGTAGCTACTTGAGACCCTGGGATGCTCTGGTTGGATGTGGTAAGCAGCAATTTAGCACAATTGATTCTAACTAGGCTTCCGTAGTGTGGGACAACCACAACCTGGCTCATGGGACACCCAATTTCACTACTGTGCAGGTAAATTTTTATGGTTACCCCTTTAATGGTTTTCTTGCATGGAGATATGAGTTGGTTGGTTTTGTTACCTTTGTGGGCATGGTAGCTAGCTTGGAGCGCGTTGTGGTTTGTAGCATTCACCCTGAAGAGTCTAGTAGTCACCCTGAGTGTATTTTTCCAGTGGGGATTTTGTGTTGTGGGTGGGCAAGTGACCTAGGGTGGTGGATACGAGTCGTTGGAGCTTGGCAGTTCTCAGTGTGTAAGGTGGTCGAGCAAGGGTTGTGTTTGGGGTCAAGGTGGCTTGGGGATCAATTGGCAATTACAAGTTGTAGGTCTAAGGGTTGGATTTGCAGGCACGTTATCCTTTGGTGGTCAACGTGGTGTGAGCCCCTGACAATTTTGGGAAAGTGGGGTGAGTGGAGGGAGATGCAACACCAAAGGGGACATGCTCGTAGAGGTGTCAACCCTCGAGGTATGGGAGCAGTGCACCCAATGGAACATAGGGATATTGGGGAGGAGGTGGACCAACAACAATCTAACTCTCTAGGCAAAGTGGACCTTCCCCCCCATTTGACTCTATTGAAGCTCAGTTGTGTTAGGTCACATTGATGGTGGAGCAATTAGCTCAGGATCGTTGCGATGATCATAATGAGTTCATAGCCTTTATGAATGATTTACAACATAATCAATGGCATATGATGGATAGGTTGGTTTCACTCTGACGCAGGCAGAAGCAGATTTAGGAAAGGCAAGACCACCTAAAAGGAAGGTTAGCGCATATGGAAGCACACATGCATGAGGCCTTTCATCAACCTCTACCACCTGGAAATGTGTCAGATGCTCCTGATCCGGGTAACATTGGGGTTTAGTGATGTTGGTTGGTTTTTTTTGGGTTTTGGGACTATTATAGTTGCTATGGGCAGTGTACATGAAGTCATCAAGTTTACTTTTACTGTTGTCTTTATGTTTCTGCCATTACCTCCTAGCCTACAAGTCTGGTAGAAATGAGGTAGGGGGCATTTTAATTATGAGACTATCACGATGTAATCTCTTGAAGAATTAATAAAAAAAATTGGTTTACAACAACTTCAAAATTTTAATCTATTATTTATTTTTAGTTTTTTGTACTAAGACTAAGATTTTTCATTACTCAAAAAGTATGTGCAAAGATGTCAAAATGCATGTGGTCTCACCCAACCAGATTTGTTGACCAATGTTATTACCATGCTACAAAAAAAAAAAAAATACCCAACTGAGAGATCAACATCCTTATAGGCCTTTTACAAAATAAAAAATAAAAAAATAAGACACCAGTTACCATAATCAGTCATCAAAAGTGATAGAAGCAAGATTGTCTAGCCTCATTCCTGGAGGAGGAGGTGGGTAGTATAGACAACAGACATGTTTCTCAAAGTGAGCAAGCCAGGTTTCCATCTTCTCGAGCTTCTCTGCCAGAATATTTTTTCCACGTCAAACCACCACAATCCGTTCATGAACATGGCATTGAAAGTAATGGAGTTTCTCTAACTTGGCCATAACTGCCTCATGTTCTTCCCTCTGTGTAAAATTTTCTCATTTCCCACCCCGGTTTTTAGTTTCACCTTATTTTTCCAAAATAGTTAAATGTCCTTTCCCATCTCCATACATTCAACAACTGGAAAATAAATTTTGCTGAAAACACAAATTCTGGAAATTTTACAGAATGCTGGAAAATGTAGAAATAAATATCAGCACATACAAACAGCCATTCAACACATTTAAACACAGTGATTTTTGGTCAAGGTGACCCTAGAAAACCCCCCTACAACTCTTGCGGAAAACCAGTTCGAAAGCTTCTTTTATTTCTGGAAAATGCTTTTTACATTAAGAGAAATATTCAGCAAAAATCAACAAGCAAACTTTTACAACTTATCTCAGCCTTGCTGAAACTCCGCTATACAGACTTGCTGAAACTCAGCCTTGCTGAAACTCCGCCTTGCTGAAACTCCGCTGCAAAGAGTTGCTGAAACTCAGCCTTGTTGAAACTCCGCCCTGCTGAAACTCCGCCCTGCTGAAACTCCGTTGTAAAGACTTGTTGAAACTCAGCCTTGCTGAAACTCCGCGATACAGACTTGCTGAAACTCAGCCTTGCTGAAACTCCGCCCTGCTGAAACTCCATTGTACAGACTTGTTGAAACTCAGCCTTGCTGAAACTCCGCTGTACAGACTTGCTGAAACTCAGCCTTGCTGAAACTTCGCCCTGCTGAAACTCCGCTGTACAGACTTGCTGAAACTCTGCCCCGCTAAAACTCCGCTGCTGAAACTCTGCTGTACGAACTTGCAACCTCCTTCTCCTCACTGTCCAGAAATCTCCCTGGCTCTCTTGCTCTCCTTCTCTCAATCTTCTCATGAAAGAATTAATGACCTTTTCCTCCTTTTCCTCCTTTAATCCAACCCTAAGTGCCTTTTGGGTGATCCCTAAATCCAATGGCTGAAATAGATTGAGATCTAGGGCTGAGATTAAATGCTCATTTAAATCTCACTTTCTATTTTTTAATTCACCCCACTTTAATAAAGACCCACTTAGTCATTTATTTCCAAAGTCACTTTTCCTTTCTAATTTTACATTGACTTTATTAAAGTCACTTTAAAATTAGACTTCAGTAACTTTATCACTTAAAGTCACTTTTGAATTAGATTTGACTTTATAAAAATTATAAAGTCACTTTAGGAGAAAAAATAAATTCTTTTTGGACACTTTTCCCTAGGCCAAAGATCAAAGCCTTAGGGAACCACTTGTCTTCCGGTACCAAATTTCAACACTCCCTCTTACCGAGGAAGGTGTTCCTCACCACACCCATCTTGTCTCTGAAGTAATCATGCTTGCCCCGTGGTAAGGCTTTGGTAAGAATATCTGCAACCTGCTCATCAGTGGGAATATACTCAAGCTTCACAACTCCCTTCTGAACATAGCCTCTGATGAAATGATATTTGATCCCGATATGCTTTGACTTGTCATGAAATACTGGATTCTCCACGAGTTTAATGCAACTCTGATTATCACAATAAATCACTGAAGGTCTCAACGGCTGACCAAATAAGCCAAACAACATCTTGCGAAGCCAGACGGCCTCACAACTAGATAGACTGGCTGCCATATACTCTGCTTCCGTTGAACTCAACGCTACTGACTGTTGCTTCCGGCTGAACCATGACACTACTGCTGAACCCAACCCAAAACAACACCCTGAAGTGCTTTTCCTATCAGAAGCACAACCTGCCCAATCAGAATCAGTATAACCTGTCAATCTCACTCTATCCCCCTGCCTGTAGTCCAGACCATAATCCACTGTCCCCTGCAAGTACCGCAAAATGTTTTTTGCAGCCACCCAGTGAACCTTCCTAGGCTCACACATAAATTGACTCATCGTGTTGACTGCAAAACAAATATCTGGTCTAGTGTTGACCAAATACATCAAGGAACCAATCAACTGCCTGTACAATGTGGGATCCACCAACTCAGAATCCGAAGCATGAAGCTTCTTCCAGTTGGTGATCATTGGTGTCGACATGGGTTTACAATCCTCCATGTGAAATCTGCCAAGGATGTCCACAATATACTTCCCCTGCCCCAGGAAGAAATACCCTTCCTCCTGCCACACCTCCAAACCAAAAAAGTAATGCATCAAGCCGATGTCCTTCATCTCAAACTCCGCCGCAAGATCTCTCTTGCAGTGCTCTATGAATCTCTCTGCACCTGTAATGACCAAGTCATCCACATACAGCCCCAGAATGAGAGGCTCCTCACCTATCACAATATAGTAAAGGTTCGGATCTGCCTCACTCTTTGTGAAACCCATCCCTGCAAGTATGTATCTATCCTAGAGTACCAAGCTCTGGTAGCTTGCTTCAAGCCATAAAGGGCCTTCTTCAGTCTGCACACATGGGACTCCTTCCCATGCACCTCAAAGCCCTGTGGCTGCTCAATGTACACCTCCTCCTGTATGAAGCCATTGAGAAATGCAGTCTTCACATCCATCTGGTGATCTTCCAACCCATCTCTGCTACTATCGATATAATGGAGCGGATCGAAGTATATCGAGCCGCGGGAGCGAAGGTCTCCTCATAATCAACTCCCTCTACCTGGGAGAACCCTCTAGCCACAAACCTCGCTTTGAATTTCTCAATGCTGCCATCTACAACATGCTTTACCTTGTAAATCCATCTGGAGGTAACCACGGATTTGCCCTCAGGCTTCAGCACCACCTCCCAAACATCATTCTTCATGATAGAAGAATACTCCTCTTGCATGGCCTCTCTCCAAACCTGCTGGCTAGCTACCTCCTCATAGCTAGAAGACTCAAAGTCAAGGATGCTGGTAACCATTGCCATATAGCTACAAAACCTCTCAAGTGGTCTACTCTCTCTGACCGGCCTCTTAGGCTCAGCAACAGATGTGGCATCTCTCAAGGTGTCCTGAAGCCACTTGGGCTTCCTCTTCCCTAAGCGCACTTCTCCCATAGGAGAATGAAACTCCTCCTCCCCATCATCATTAGGAGCTTGAACTCCTGACTGTCTGTCTGTTGTCCTCCTGCCTGCACCTGAACCTGTAGAAGCTGAGGTATCGTGTGAACTGTCCATCAGTGGACTCCCTAGTGAACTGCTCTGCATGCTGCCCGGAGCACCACCCCTCTGGCTCAACAAGCCACTGCTCACTAGCGGACCAGACATCCTCATAGATGTACCTCCTGATCCTCCTGATCCCTGCCCACTGGATCCCTGCGACTGACTCAACTGCTGTTGAGGGTCTAGCTGATCCAGATACTCTAACTCCCGTGACCTCCCCAAGGCCCTATCCTCCTCGAACTTCACATCCCGTCTGACAACAACTTTCCTCTGTGCAGGAATGTAAATCCGAAAGGCATTTGAGGTCTCACTGTAGCCCACAAAGATACCCTTCTCTGCAGTGGGCTCTAGTTTGGTCCTCTTCTCCTTGGGTATGTAGGAGTATGTAATGCATCCAAAGATACAAAGATGACCAATATCATGCTTCTTCCCAGAAAAAGCCTCCTCTGGAGTCATGTGCCCCAAGGCACGATGCAGACTCCTGTTCTACAAATAAATAGTTGTATGCAGGCCTCTGCTTACAAGAACAATGGCAACCCCTGATCATGTAACATGGCTTTGGCAGCCCCTACGATGGATCTGTTCTTCCTCTCCGCAACCCCGTTCTGCTGGGGGTTGTAAAGAACAGTGAACTCCCTCCTAATGCCTGCCTCCACACAATAGTCAACAAACTCTCCAAGGGTGTACTCTCCCCCGTTGTCCGACCTTAGGGACTTGATCTTCCGACCTGTTTGTGTCTCCACAAGAGCTCTAAACTCCTAGAACCGCTTGAAGACCTCACTCTTGGTCTTCAAGAAATAAATCCAGGTCCTCCTGGAGTGATCATCAATGAATAAAACATAGTACTCATATCCACTCAAGGAAACATGAGACATCTGACCGCTCACATCAGAATGAATCAAATCAAGTATCCCAGTCGCTCTGCTGTCACTATTGGGAAAAGGGGATTTGACAAACTTGCCCATCGCACATCCTCTGCAAGTATCAAAGTGATCAGTACTGAAATCTCGCACATCTTTAGTGATCTCCCGCAATGTCCTCAAGGCTCCATGATACATATGCCCCATCCTGCGGTGCCAAATCTCATACAGCTCAGAACTGCTAGCTCTGTTGTCGGTACTACTGCTCAATGCCACAAGGGACTGGAATGCAAACTTGTACACCTTTGCATGGCGTACACCTATCACTCTAGCTGAATCAGCGGGAATGCCCCTGGGATACATCAACACCTGTCCTCCCCTCAACAGTACCTCATATCCTCTGTCCTCCAAAGCTGAAACAGATATGAGGTTCTTCCTCATCCTAGCACATAAAGAACATCTGACACCTTCAAGGGAGGTTTGGACTCCCTCTGAAATGTCAGTGTCCCCACCCCGACTGCTCTAACAACTCTGTCATCATTGAGTACTACCTCAATATCAGTGCCACTCTCTGAAAGCTCTAAGAATTACTCACGGACTCCTGTCATGTGACGTGAAGCCCCACTGTCCACATACCAGATACCCGAAGATGCTCCGCTAATCGAGGGAAAAACATGCTCCCTCTGAACCTGTGTGGCAGGTGATCCTGCACTAGAAGACTCATACGCAGTGAACCCAAACTCCCAGTCAAAACGAACTGCAAAGTCTTCGACATCTGCTGAAGCTGTCACGCTTTGGTTCTTCCCCTTCTTCTTCTTCTTCTCCGGACACACAACTGCATAGTGTCCCATCTTTTGACAATTCCAACAATTCACTTTAGAATAGTCCTTCTGTGTGTTACCCTATTTACCTTTACCTTTGCCTTTGCCCCCACCATTGTTTGTGGAAGCCTGCTTCTTCCCTTTGCCTTTCTTGCCTCCTGCCGATAGTGCTACATCCTCATCCTGCTCCACTAGCTTGGCTACCCCAAGCTGACCTTTCTTGATCTCTGTCTGAATGCAATCATCCCAAAACCTCTCCCATGTGGGAAGGGTCTCACATGCACAAACCCCATCAGCAAAGTTCATCCATGAATGAGGGAGGCCATTCACTACAATCCACACCAACTCAGTGGGTGGAATGTCCTCTCCAACTGCTGCCAACTCATCTCTCACATTAGTAATCTTTGTGAGATATCCAGCTACACTATCATTACCCATCTTAATGTGCTTCAGCTTCTCCTTTAGGACCATTTTCCGGTTTTCATTGGTACTCTGGTAGAGATTGGACAATGTTGTCCACATCTCATGGGCATTTCTCTTTCCTCTCACATGAGGAATGCAATGGTCTTTGACTCTGTTTAGAATTAGTCTCTTACCCTTGTTGTTCTTTTTATTATACTCAGCCAACTGAGTAGCATCAGTAGGCACAACAACAGGGTTCTGTGTGGTATGCATCATGATGTCCCAGACTTCTGCCTCCTCAAAGATACTCTGCATTCTCTCCTTCCAAACATTGTAATTGCTATGCCCATCCAACCTATCCTCCACCCTCAATCCCAATGACATCCTACTGTCTTAAAACTGAAAAATAGCATTGTTGTAGTAAAGATAAAACTGTTGTTTGTGAAAAATCAGCTTGCTGGAATTTTCTGAATGAAAAATCAGCAGGCTGTAATTTTCCTCCTTGCTGTCCCAAACTGCACTTCAGCACTCAAGCTCTGATACCATGTAAAAATTTCTCATTTCCCATCTCGATTTTCAGTTTCACCTTATTTCTCCAAAATAGTTAAATGCCCTCTCCCATATCCATACATTCAACCACTGGAAAATAAATTTTACTGAAAACACAAATTCTGGAAATTTTACAGAATTGTGGAAAATGCAGAAATAAATATCAGCACATACAAACAGCCATTCAACACATTTAAACACAGTGATTTTTGGTCAAGGTGACCTTGGAAAAACCCCTACAACTCTTGGGGAAAACCAATTCGAAAGCTTCTTTTATTTCTGCAAAATGCTTTTTACAGTAAGAGAAATATTCAGCAAAAATCAACAAGCAAACTTTTACAACTTATCTAAGCCTTGCTAAAACTTCGCCTTGTTGAAACTCCGCCTTGCTGAAACTCCGTTGTACAGACTTACTGAAACTCAGCCTTGCTGAAACTCCGCCCTGTTGAAACTTCGTTGTACAGACTTGCTAAAAATCAGCCTTGCTGAAACTCCGCCTTGCTGAAACTCCGTTGTACAGACTTGCTGAAACTCAGCCTTTCTTAAACTCCGCCCTGCTGAAACTCCACTATACAGACTTGCTGAAACTCAGCCTTGCTGAAACTCCGCCTTGCTGAAACTCCGCTATACAGACTTGCTGAAACTCAGCCTTGCTGAAACTCCGCCCTGCTGAAACTCCGCTGTACAGACTTGCTGAAACTCAGCCTTGTTGAAACTCCGTTGTACAGACTTGCTAAAACTCAGCCTTGCTGAAACTCTGCTCTGCTGAAACTCCGCTGCTGAAACTCTGTTGTATGGACTTGCAGCCTCCTTCTCCTCACTGTCCAGAAATCTTCCTGGCTCTCTTGCTCTCCTTCTCTCAATCTGCTCATGAAAGAATTAATGACATTTTCTTCTTTTTTCTCCTTTAATCCAACCCTAAGTGACTTTTGGGTGATCCCTAAATCGAATGGTTGAAATAGATTGAGATCTAGGGTTGAGATTAAATGCTCATTTAAATCTCACTTTCTATTTTTTAATTCACCCCACTTTAATAAAGACCCACTTAGTCATTTATTTCCAAAAGTCACTTTTCCTTTCTAATTTTACATTGACTTTATTAAAGTCACTTTAAAATTAGACTTTAGTAACTTTATCACTTAAAGTCACTTTTAAATTAGATTTGACTTTATAAAAATTATAAAGTCACTTTAGGAGAAAAATAAAATTCTTTTTGGACACTTTTCCCTAGGCCAAAGATCAAAGCCTTAGGGAACCACCTATCTTCCGATACCAAATTTCAACACTCTGAACACTGTCATGAGATTCAAGTGTGTCCATGATAGATTAGAACATCTCCTGCTGCAACCAAGAACTGCATGTCCAACTAACCCCACGTTCTCGACGTGCCACCCCGCCCTTATGCATGTGGGACTCGTCCACGGCTTGAGCCCCCGCTCTTGCTGCCTACTCCATGGTTTCCCTGTGCCAGGACCCTACAACCTCTATTGCCCAAAGGAAAAACTACCAATCTTCTCCCACCACCAACACCATGGCCTTCATAACCTTTGCCTCACTTAATTTCAGCAATATGACTACTGCAAACAGTACCAACTCGCACCCCACCACCCCAAGCACCCACCAACTTAGGTGTCCCCTCATTCAGACAGGCCAAAGTCGGCTTCCTCACTACATGAGCGCATGAGGATCGGGGAATCGGCTTCATATTGGAAGCCCAGCCGACAACCAGAGTCTCGAAACGAGCCCAAACCAACACCAACGACCACCCAGTCAACCCCTGCACCACACCCCCAACAGCTACACACTCTACTAGCTAGTTGACCGCCACCACTAGCCCAACACTTTGCGCCACAACCAGGAAATGCAAAATGACCCAACCCCTCCGGTCCCCATTGTCTGAATTTACCACTAATCTACTACAGACCCTGCCTAAAACTACCAAACGACCCATCACCAAGAGGGTCCATAGGAAAGTCACCTAACTACACACTAGAGAGGAAAAACACTCAGACTCCCAGAACCCTGAGCAGCGCCAGAGCCACTGAGCTTCCCCAAGTAGAATTTTGTGACCAGCAGCATCAAGAAAGAAAAACCAGACAAAGCTAATTACAAAGAGCCAAATTATGCCCTGCTCCAAAGCCACAAGCCGAGAAAAATCCCCACCAACAGAACGTCGGGTACCGCATGTCGAGCAAAATCACCACCAAAAGAACGTCAATTACCATTGACCACAGCACCAACTGCTACGCACAAAGAGCCACCGCACCACCATCCCGAATGCGTACACAAGAAACTACCCAAGTCTGAAACACTTGAACCCAATACCAGCCACTTCTCCAACCAACAGACTTGTTGTCCAAAAAATGAAAAAGAAGGTTTCCCCCAGAACGATAAGGAGGGAGATGTTACCTTAATGATCCCGCAAGAGGAGCGACGGATGGAGGTCTGCCACCATACCCACATGACCCGGAGAAAAATAACCACATACCAATTCACATCCCACTGAGAGCCAAATACTTTTCTGAGTGTTGCATGATCGACACTATATAACCACCTAAACACAAGTGCCATGAATCCCCATATTCCTTCTCGCACAGACGAGGTATGATATTTCACACGAACAGAGGCAAAGATTGCTTTCCCTCCTCCAACCATGCCAAACGTCGTAAATCATGCATCAAACATCAATGGTTTACAACTATCCACCACCCCCCTCAGGGATTAAACTATTATTTTTAAAAAATAAACCATTTTTACTTAATTATAAAAGTAACTTATTATGACAAGCTAATATTCACCGTATAACACCATTCATCACCCTCCTCTTTTTGATACTCTCACATTTTCAATCAAAGTGGAAAACCAAACACTATTCAATAATTTATTATAATAATAAAAAATTAGAACAATAAATAAATAAAAACTATATAATTAATTCTAAATATTTCCCTTTTTTTTTGAAAAAATCATAACTTTCATTAAATTAGAGAAGAAAGTTATGTATCATAAATGCACATTGCGCATTTCAAAATAGCAAAATAGGTTGCCCAATTAATTCTAAATATTTCATATACAATTCTAAAATTTTAATCAATTCTTTTTAAAAAATAAATATGTTTTCCATTGCTAAAGTACCTAGCCAATGCGAAGTTACAGACTCAATTCTCCTCGACACCCTCTGGGTTAGCCTCTACTAATTTGGTCAACGGGATATAATCTCTTCGGGTCAATCGATCTAGATTTTCCACGAATAAATAAATAAAATTCACTTAATTATAAAAATGACTTGCTATAACAACCTGATACTCACCCAATTCCACCCTTCAACACCATTTTTTTCACTACTCTCACATTTTCAAGCAAATGTGGAAAACCAATCTCACCTTTCAAGCAAAAGTGGGTAATCATGGTTGATTTAAAGGGGATCACTCGATTTTATCATTAATATAAAAAATAATAATTATATTCTAAAATAATAATAATTATAAAAAGTTCAAAAAAAAAAATCATTATTATTTTTTAAAAATTATTTTAAAAATATATATTTACAAAGAATTCATTTCCTCTTTTTTAAAGCAATTAAAATATCTATAAAATCTTAATAAGGATTAGGATCTAACAATTTGGCATCCCTAATCATAATGCTCCTTGTCTAAGAGTTACATACATACATCATCATGCTATAATAGACAGAAAGCACTTAAAGAACTAACCTCATTATTAAACAAACATTTGTAGTGGATTAAAAGTATGTAAAATAGATAGTCACAAACAATGCCAAATACTAGACAATAAGTCCCTCATCACTAATGTAAGATCTTCCAACAAAACCACCCACTAATATAAATATCCCTTGAGAATGCGAGCCACATAAGATTGAGCCTGAGTCCAATAAGATCTTGCAAAATAACATTCATATAAAATATCATTCATTGTTTCTACTCACAAGCAAAAATGGCACAGTCCATCAATAAATCTGTTTTTGACCAACAAAGTGTTGGAGGGGAGACCTTGGTAAATCACCAATTGAACAAAGACCCAAATTTTATAGGAGACTACAATCAACCAAACATCATGCAATCGATGAGTCGAATGACTTTCTTCATCGATAGAAACCCTTTTGGCATTAAGAACTACTCCTACCTCATGACACTAATGCAAAATAGAGTAGAGCTTATGAGAATCATACAAGTAAAAGGGCACTCGAAACTCCACTACCAATCTCTCCAAAAGGGATCATCCATATCAATATTCATCTTGAAAAGGTCTTCTTGAGGAATGAGCCCGATAATGTCCATAAAGGTACGTTGATCCACATAGGATAAGGCAAACTCCTCAGACACCAAATACTAGTTCTTCCAAGAATGGGTGATGAAAACCCAAAGATCCCTCCAAAGAAAACAATCTTTCTACTAAAATTCTTTGCTTGAAAATGAGAAATATCATAAATACATGTTCCTTCCTATTTTCAACTCCAAATTGGTCCCTTGGCCAAATCCCAACCCAATCTATTGCCTAACCTCTACCAAGACACCAAGTCTACCACCTTCCTCCAAGCTGCCAAAACACTCTTAAAAATGATAGACCCAAAAATATAAAATTTATGAGTAGGAATGATGTTACATAAGCCAAACTAACCCCTAATTTTTCCAACATGTTGGGCTAACAACAATTTGTGTTACATCAACACTTACAAAGGGGATGAACCCTCCAAGCAATTGACCACCTACTTGGTAGCCAAAATTTTGCCTTGTGTGACCACATCAATCAAACCAAGACCTTCCTCATCCTTGAGCATGATGCAAATATCCCAAGAAACCATAAGAAGACCCTAATATCCACCAAATCTAGCCCATAGATAGGAACATAGAATCTTCTGTAGTTGATAGAACTGAGTCTTGCTAAGGAGTCAACACGACACATAGTAAATATGAGAGGCCTAAATAATTCTACTCACCATTGTCAACTTACTAGCGAAGGGAATTTTTTGTACTAACAAATAAGAAGCTTACGTTGCAATCTATTCAAGCACCAACAATGGGGGAAAGTTCAACCCTAAAAGGAATACCAAGATATTTCACAATAACCCCTACCAAAAAAAACCTCCAAATAGTTGGAATCCAAGCACGAAGATCGTCAAGACCAACAAGCCAAACACCCATCTTATGGTCACTCATGATAGCCCCTAAAACCTCACATAATATTGAAAGACAATCCTAGCAACTAAAATTGACTCGTTATCAAATAAAATCGATAAGAGAGAGTCATTTGCAAAGTGGTTGTTAACCATTTCCTTCCCCTCAAGTAGGGAGGTTCCTCTAAGCCAACCATGAGAAAGCATTACTTCCAACAAATACCCAAGAGCATATGTTTTCAAGACCTAAATATAAGGGGCCAATGGGATTCCTTACCTAATGGACCTATGAAGATGGATGTAGAGGGACAACATATTATTCAACAAAACAAAAACAAAGGCCCAAGTAAACAAAGTGTTGACCATGTCAACACATCATTGTCCAAAACCCAAGGCAAGTCAACATATCTATAGTAAATGTCTAGTCAATACGATTATAAAGCTTTGTCAAAATTGATTTTCAAAATAAGGGCCCGCTAACCTATCTCCCTAGCCCACTCCATTGCCTCCCAAGCTGACAACTATATCTAAAACAAATCATCTTTGAAACAAAGCATATTTTCTCTTTGACAAATTATTTTCCAAGCCACATCATAAACCCTCAAAGTTAAAGCCTTAGCTATAATTCTATAGGAAAAATTCAATAAAGTGATTGAATGCCACCCACCAATATGGTCTCTTGCATAATTCTTCATAATGAGCTTGATAAGGCCCTATTGAAGAAACTCTAAAAGGCTCCCTATAGAAAATACTTCTTAAAGAAAGCTACAAAAATTATATCCAATCATATCCCACATCACCTTGTAAAACTCGCAACATATACCATCATTACCTAGGGACTTACCATTTTTCATAAAAGAGAGAGCAACAAATAACTCTTCTTTTATAAATTCTATCCATCCTATCATGATCTCTAATTGAGACCATGCAAGAGACCACTCTATGACAAGCATCATTAGCAGTAACAACTGAATCTAAGACATGCTAAGCAAAGAAAGTATTTTGAAAATGGTCACTAAACATATCCCAAATCTCAGTTGTGTTCTCCTCGTGAGTTCCATCCATTTGACATAGACCAAGAACCCTGTCAGCAACCACTTTCTTCTTCAAAAAGTCAAAGAAGAACATGGACCCTCATCACCTTCTTAAATCCATTGTAGTCGAGCACAAATTCAAACCCCTCTAGCAATACACTCATCTTTCCACACCACACTCTCATGTCGTGCTACATCCAACTGTAGCATGATGTTATATGTTATGAAACCAGCGCACAAAAAGATAGAAAAAATAGATCAATGCCTTAGAATTCAGCCTCTTCGAGGGGGCAACCTCCTTTACATTACATAAATGAACAATTCTTGATTGATTCAAATGACAAAACCTCATTTTTATATATAGGAGTCTAAGGGGTCACAATATAACCAAGCCGACCTAACAATAATAATATAAGGGCACAAAAATAACAATAGAGGGATTCTATGGGGCACAGTAATAACAATATGGGGACAATAGGGGCACAACAATATTAATAAGGGATACAACTACAATATTAATAGGGGCATCACTAGTATTATAGGGACCTAACATGCCCCTCTCCTTCAAAAAAATGTTGTCCTCAACGCTTGAGTAGTTCTAGATGCTTCGGTATAAAATTCTCATCCTCCCATGTGGAATCTTCAGCGGATAAGTTCTTCCACTTGATGAGATACTCTGAAATGGATCGATTTTGTAGTTGTTGAGTTCTTGTTTCTATGACTTCTTCCGGTTCCAATATAATTTTTCCTTCCTTGTCAAATTCTGGCAATATTGTTTGAACTAGGAGCTTGTCGCCTATAACCTTCTTTAAACATGAAACATGGAAAACTGGGTGCACTCGAGAAGCTGCAGGAAGCTCCAATTTGTATGCCATAGTACCAATCTTTTGCAACACCTTGTGCGGACCATAATACTTTGGTGACAATTTGTTATCCTTCTTAGCTTGCTTGAGGGACATTTGTTTATATGGTTGTAGTCGTACGAATACCCAATCACCTGCATCAAAACTTCTTTCACTGTGATGTTGATCTGCCCGTTGTTTCATTCTATTATGCGCCAACACGAGGTTATCCTTTAAGAGTTGGAGAACTTGTTGTTGATGTTCGATGTGATGTTCCACTACTTGAACCTTAGAATTTTCTCTTAAATATGATGTGATGGATGGTGGCTGATATCCATAAAGTGCCATAAATGGGGTCATTTTTGTTGCAGTATGGAAGGAAGTGTTATACAACCATTTAGCCAGAGGCAACCATTTGACTCATTGTGTTTGTTTATCAAATACAAAGCAATGAAGATATCCTTCCAAACATTTATTTACTATCTCGGTTTGCCCATCAAATTGAGGATGATAAGATGAGCTATGAGCTAAGTACCAAGACAAGAAAATAATTCTGTCCAAAAATTTCCTGTAAAAATGGGATCTCTGTCACTTACAATAATTTTTGGGTTTCCATGTAGCTTTTGAATTGTTTCCATAAATGTTGTAGAAACTGTACTCGCTTTAAATGGATGTGATAATGCACAAAAGTGTGCATACTTGGTAAGTCTGTCAACTACCACCATGATGACACTCTTTCCCTCAAACTTGGCTAAACCTGTGATAAAATCCATTGAAACCTCCTTCCAATGTTGGCTTGGAATGGATAAAGGTTGTAATAGACCTGGTGTCTTAATTGTTTCAACTTTATTTTGTTGGCATACCAAACATTCCGCCACAAACTTTTGAATATCCGATTTAAGGCCATCCCAAAAGAATTCCTTCTTAACCCTATGGTAAGTTTTTAAAAATCCCGAGTTCTCTCCTAAGGGAGAAGCGTGCAATTCCAAAAGAATATTTTGTTTGAGTTGGGAATTCTTACAGAGATATAAGCGATCTTTGTATCATAACGAATCATTTTTCCAGCTAAATGTATCAAATGTACTAGAATCTTGTTGTAACTTTCGAATAAGTTCCCACACTTCTTCACCATTCTTCCATTCCTCCCTTGCTTCATTTATCCAATCTAGTTGGATAATAGAAATGGCGCACAATAATGCTTCCACATCCTCATCCTTTCTTGAGAGTGCATCTACCACAACATTTTGCTTCCCTTTTTTGTATATGATTTCAAAGTCATAACCCAACATATTTGTGACCCATTTTGTTGTTATTCAGAGGATAATATTTGTTCTAAGAAGTATTTAAGGCTATCATGATCCATTTTTACCTTGAAGTGTCTTCCCATTAGGTAAGGTCATCATTTCTTAAGTGCATGTAGTATTGTCAACATTTCCTTCTCATAAATAGCTTTGTGTAAATACTTTCCCTTGATTGGACGACTTTTGAAAGCAATGGGTCTTTCATCTTGCATTAAAACAGCACCAATTCCATTTCCAGAAGCATCACATTCCACAATAAAGGTTTTTGTGAAGTCTGGTGTAGCTAAGACCGGTGCTTAGCACATTGCCTTTTTAAGATCTTCAAAGGCCTTTGTTGCTTTTGGAGTCCATGAAAATGCATATTTCTTCAACAATGTTGTTAGAGGTGCTGCTATTTTCCCATAATTCTTAACAGACTTGCGATAATATCATGTCAACCTGAGAAATCCTCGCAAATGCTTTATGGATGTGGGGATTTCCCATTCCTTAATGGCTTTAATTTTGCTAGGGTCTACCTTAACTCCTTCATGAGATACAATATGACTCAGATATTCCACCTCTTGTACTCCAAAGAAACATTTGGATCTTTTTGCATATAATTGTTTCTCCTCCAATAGTTGTAGCACCCTGTCAACGTGTTCAACATGATCCTTCCAAGACTTGTTGTAGATTAGTATATCATCAAAAAATACTAACACAAATTTTCTAAAGAAGGGTTTGAAAATGGAATTCATCAAACCTTGAAATGTAGAAGGTGCATTGGTAAGGCCAAAAGGCATGACCAAAAACTCATAGTGACCCTCATGAGTTCTAAATGTTGTTTTCGGAATGCCTTGAATCTTCATTCTGATTTGATGATATCCTGAACGAAGATCTAACTTGGTGAAGTAAATTGATCAGTGCAATTCATCCAATAATTCATCAATGACAGGAATGGGAAACTTATATTTAATAGTGAACTTGTTGAACTCCCTATAATCCAGACACATGCGCCATGATCCATCCTTCTTGTGCACCAATACTACTGGAGCAGAGAAAGAACTTTGGCTAGGTTGAATTATATCAGCCTCAAGCATTTTTGCAACCATACGTTCAATTTCACTCTTTTGGGCATAGGGATATCTGTACGGCCTGATGTTTGGAGGAACACTTCCTAGAATCAAATGAATAGCATGATCATGATCACGAATAGGTGGGAGACCTTTGAGAGTGTCAAATATCTTGGAATGATTGTCCAAGACTTTTTGGAGATCTGGAGCAATAGATGAATTCGATGTGGAAACACCTAGCAAACATAATTGTGCAATTAAACCTCGTTGTTCCTTTTTTAGAAGCTTTGTTATACCGTTAGAGATTATTATCTTTCCCTGTTTCCCTACAATACCCCTTAATTCAACTTCCTTTCCTTCCACATAAAATTTCATGAAAAGTTCTTGAAAGTTAAAAGCTATTGTACCCAAGGATTGTAGCCATTGGACTCTTAGTACAACGTCAGCACCTCCCATTGGGACGGAAAACATTGGGCTTTTCAATACATATTCTCCCATGGATAGCTTGATATTATGGCACTTTCCAGAGAAATTTATTGTTCCTCCATTTACAACTATCACTTGACACTCTGGTACTAAATATAGGAAGCAATTCAATTCTTTTGCTATCTTACAATGAATAAAATTGTGGGTACTTCCTGAATCAATCAACACTATTACCTTTTTCTTCTTGATTTGTCCTTCTATCTTGATGGTTTGAGGAGTGGTAATTCCAGCCAATGCATTACAAGATATAGTTAGATTCATTTCTTCTTTATCTAGGCTTTGTTCATGGAGTATATCCTCTTCTTTTGACCTTTCTTGCTCATTTTCTTCTTCCTCTTCACAATCTATGTAAAATAATTTCTTCTCAACACACTTATGACCTTTAGTATAATTGCTATCACAACTGTAACAAAGCCCTTTTGCTCTTTTTTTCTTCCAATTGTTGTGGTGTCAACCTTATAGGTTGTGGAAGGCTAGGGGCAACAACACTTCCATCTTTATAGTTGTGAGTGGTATGCTTCCTGATTGCCATAATTTTGCTTTCCATTTTCCTTGCTAACCTGAATGCCTTCTCTAATGAATCAGGTTCCCAAAGGCGAACATCATGTGGGATATTATCCTTTAAAGTCCCTATGAACACATCAATCCTATGCTCCTCTGGAATATTTTTTACCCTTATGTTCAATTTTTGGAACTCCTCAATGTGCTCCATTATTGAACCCTTTTGTTTGAGACTTATCAATTGGCTAAAAGAAGTGTTGCTTTTTGTATCCTCATAATGTGATGTCAATTCTTCCGTAAAAATTGCCCAAGTGATAATTTGTTTACGAGAGCAAAGCCATTGATACCATACAAACTAATTTGGTCCTAAATATAAAGTTGCAATACGTACCTTTTGTGTGTTTTGCACATTATTGAGATCGAAAAATTGCTCCATCTGTAATATTCATGTTGCGGGATCCTTGCCATCAAACTTCCTCATATCGATTTTTGAAATATGGTAGGTCTTCGATCCAACATTAGAGTTTATGGAATCATGATTAACATTTTTTTTTTCATCATGAGTTTCATTTACTACTCTTTCACCATTAGTGACCATTTCTTGTAGCAACTTATTCATATTTATCTTCAATTCTTCCACCTTATCATCCATGCCATCTATTTTAGCGTCCATGCCATTCATCTTAACTTCCATGCCATCCATCTTAGCTTCTACGTCTTTCTTTAAGCAATCAATCTTAGCTTCTACACATTTCTTTAAACCATCCATCTTAGCTTCTACATCTTTCTTTAAACCATCCATCTTAGATTTTGTTACTTTTTGTGCAAGTGACACTTGTTGCACTTGGTCTCGTAATTTTGATATATCATGTTGCATTTCTTCCTCTTCTTCATGAGTCATGCTAGAGCTTTCAGGTTGTTTACTATGTGTTTTCATTTTCTTTCCTCGATGCATCAATTACCGATAATAATGTTTTAT
Organism: Pinus tabuliformis; assembly: GCA_031772625.1. Lineage (NCBI taxonomy): Eukaryota > Viridiplantae > Streptophyta > Pinopsida > Pinales > Pinaceae > Pinus > Pinus tabuliformis. Next base: position 729,480,450 of record CM062814.1, read on the forward strand.
TATGCCCTTTGAATTCCTTCAAACTAATTTTTCAAACCGAGCTTATGCAAAAATTTAAAAAAAACAACACACATTTTTTCACTTTGTAGGAGCTTGATATTGAATCTGATGTATCTCTATAATTTCGAAAAATTCTGACTTGTAATAGCCCTCTGTGTCCTCTTTCCAATGCCACCAGTATGATCCAAATTGGATTCTCCAAGGAAGAGTTATGCACAATCTCCCAAGATGACCTGATTATAGACCTTTCCAGAAGAGCAAACTTGTATGAAGTGCCACATGTCACTATTTCAACCTTTGGCTCTGAAAAATATATATAAGAAACTACAGTCCGTCCTCTTTCTATACCTTCTTACAAAATTTCAATCTAATGCTCAAAGAGAAAGTTATGATGATTTTCCCCAAGTCACCTGTTTGGAATGTAATTCAGGAGTCTGCAAAAAGACCAACTTCCTCAGATCATATCTCCGCAAATATAGTGCGAAAAGCTCTGAAATTCAGACCCGAGGTTCAGTGCGATTTCGTCTCAAATGGGTTTTTTTTCACTTCTGAAACGTCGCAGAAAAAAAGTTATAGCGAAAATGCCACAATGACCTATTTGGAGCAGCGAAACCCTAGAATCCAAAGCTCTGATACCAAATGTTATGAAACCATCTCACAAAAAGATAGATCAATGCCTTAGAATTCAACCTTTTCAAGGGGGAAACCTCCTTTACATTACATAAATGAACAATTCTTGGATGATTCAAATGACAAAACCTCCTTTCTATATATAGGAGTCTAAGGGGTCACAATATAACCAAGCCGACCTAACAATAATAATATAATGGCACAAAATAAACAATAGAAGGATTCTATGGGGCATAGTAATAACAATATGGGGACAATAGGGGCACAACAATATTAATAATGGATACAACTACAATATTAATGGGGGCATCACTAGTATTATAAGGACCTAACATTATATAAGTATTTCTCCAAAAGAATATGTACCTCTTCTAGTTATTTTTATGCCTCTCTAATCTCTCTTATGATATCCCCTGACTTGAACTTTATGTTGTAAAATGTTATATGGTTAACTATAATTGTGTCTTAACTTTAAATTACTTATTTGGAAATAGTTTATCAATATGATAAAGTGATAAAGATTGAATGTGAATCTTGTATTTATTATGTTGTTAATAAAATAAAGAGTCTGGAAATTAATACAGAAGTCACATCTAGCAGAAAGAGATAAAGGTTGCAAATTAATGTTGGTTATTAATTACACATTCATCAAGTCTTATACATCTAATCGTAATCATTGGATTAATTATGATTATAGAAATGATTGATCCATAACTTCCCTAAAATATAAGATATTGTCTTTGTAAGTGGGAAGTAAAGCTCATAAATGAGCTAGTAACTAACTACCACCTGTTGGGTGAGGTGGAGGTATTTACCAACTACCAGATAATTGGTAAAGGGTACTTGTTTTTGTCTTCTTGCTCAGTGAGGAGCATTAAAATAAATTTCAACGTAAAAGATGCCTCCTAAGGAAAAATAATTAAATAATAGTTAAAATAATTAAATAAGAGTTATGAATTTTGGAGGGAAAAGAAGAAAACTAATTTTTTAATTGTATTTTTGGCTCATCTCCTTGTAAGTTTACTCAAATTTCAAGTGTAGACACTCGTTTGATGCAGAATTAAATTCTACATCCAACGAGTACCCATTATGCATACTTTTGAGAAGACCCATTGGATGTGGAATTTAATTATGCATCCAACAAGAGTCTACCCTTGAAATTTGAGTAAACCTCCAAGGAGATAAGTCAAAAATACAATTCAAAAAAATATATTTATTTCCTTCCAAAATATTTACATGTACCTCTGTTTAAATTTAAAGTATTTTGATTGGTTTACATATTATGACATGGAAATTACATGAAAATTTCATAGGCACTTTAAGTTGAAATTTCCTCTAATGGTGCATAATGAAAAAACTATGGAAGATCAAGAGAGGACAAAAAAGAAAAAAACTTGCAAACCTGTGCTCTTAGGGATGCTTTGGAGGACAAAGTGTCAACGGTTAGGTGGATTTAGTGAGCTCCTATATTATTTCCAAACTTATATTATTAAGTCGGTACCCTAAACTTCTTCCTTACAGACAATTTCCTTAATGATGTGAAACAATATGATGTTTTCTTACTCACTGACAAGTTTCATTTTATATGCATTTATGTATGCCTTAAATATTTGTGCAAAAATATTCAATAGAAATTAGACTAAAGAAAATTTACTTTCTATTTTGTATATTCAGTGCATACAAGTACAATAATTTGTGTACAAAAGTAGATATGTATTTGAATGAAACTGGTCTGGTTTTGTTTAAATAATATTCATATATGCAAATACAAGTATATGGAATTGTGCTAGTTCAATTATTTGAACAAAATTGGGTTCTAAGTATTTACTCTGTTAGTATAAGAGTAAATAGTATCAAAGACATAAAAGCAATTAGACACGGAAGATTATTGCTCTAAGAAACAAAACGAGACAAGAAGAGGATATATATATATATATATATATATATATATAATGGTCATATAACGCCCTCTAATAGATATAAAATATGGATGTAAATACCTTCTAGACTATGATAATAAGTTACCGAGTATTTCTTTGTGCATGTATAAACTATCCATGTTTAGTATGAGCGATAAAATACATAATAATAATAATAAAATCAAGTATTGAGCATAAACAGAGATAAAAGTTTTTAAAGGTGTAATTATAATTTATAACATAAAGGAAAAAGATATATCTAAAAGGGATTTCACATTTATATATTTCGGTAATATGTTAAAGTTCATTGACTTAAGAGTCATTGTGAAGAGAATACAGTGTTGGAGAATGTAACTAGATTTGGTCTTCATAATTTCCTTTGTACTTATTATTAGATAATAAAAAAGGCATAAAGATTTTCTCATGTTTATAATTACTTGTGATATTCTTGTAGTTTTATTATCTTCCCTTTATGTTCTTCTTTTATCTTAGTTTCATCAAGCATAAATCAAAACAAAACATGAAGATCAACGACACCAGGTATAGGCACTCAGCCAGGGCTAGAACCCCTCTCTAGGGGAAAACCTAGTCAAATTCTTCCACTAATCAAATTGAGATAGACCAAGACCTTAGACCTGACCAAAAGACCTTCCTCTTCCACCAAGTCATTCTTCTAATATGATTCAACAAACTTCAGTAGAATCTTCTTGTCCAGTAGCTACAATCCAGTAACACTCCATAATTTCGGCCCAGCTACTCCAGAATTTTGGTCCGACTAGAGCACTGCACTTTTGGCCCTTCCAGCGACCTAGCAACTTTGCACGTGTGAGACAATGAGAGAGAAAATTCGACTTCTTATGCTTGACAAGGCTTCCTTTTCCTTTGCTAAGGTTTCCTTCCTCTTCCTTGAATTCTACACCCTTTTTTTTTGCCTCCAGCAATTGCAGATCGAACTTGTTGTGGATATTTCCAAATGAGTCGAGTTGCTGCCCTTTTATAGTGGTTTCTACCTCTCTAATTAGGCCGACTTGTCCAGGTTGAGGCTGACTTGGTGGAGGAGGCCAAAATGACTTATTTAACTAATATATATATATATATATATATATATATATATATATATATATATATATATTGACAAAGCCCAAGAAGGGTCTTTTACATTATGACATGGACAAGGACACTTGAGATAAACCCTAGAAGCCTGCAATGGAGGCGTTGACCTAACAACCATTGACCTAATCATGAAACCCATGCTTTAATAAGTTAATTTATTTTATAATAATTCTTTCTTTCTTTCTTTTGATAAATACATTACATTGTGACTCAAATACAATTATGAAGACCAATAGTAGTTACAATTTTTAAAACTCCCTCTTAACTAGGGAGGTATTCATAATTACATATATAGGTACATGGACGATCTCAAAGGGATATACTCTATGAAGAGTCACGACACACGCAGTGCTATAGATTAGATACCTGACCATAGTACTCTAATCGGGTGGGACTAAGGTATACTCAAGCTTTATCCACTTTAGGCACCATCGGTCTTTTAAACATTTAAACACCAACCCATGGATCTAGGTGTGTATCAAAGGTCGGAGCTCCATGATCAACGCCACCCTCCCTACTTTGGGATCTAGACATCAACACATGCGTCAAGTAGATGTCCTCCCAAGCATTGGGATCTAGACATCAACACATGCATCAACCAGATGTCCTCCCAAGCATCTTGTTGCCACAAGATGCTTCATCTCTCCTTATCAAGTAAACCAAAAATATATCCACCAGCATGCTTCAAACGTTGATTTTTTTACGAAGAGATCATGCACAATCACAACCCCAATTAGTAATGAACCTTCAAATATATATACAAGTAAACGCAAACCCTCAGGGTCCTCAATCATTTTGATGCTACTTATATCATCATCAAGTTATCAAATATAACTTATTGGAAACTTTCTTCTTTCACTTCTTCAGTAGCACCAAATACAGATTCAATATTTCTTAAGTCTTTTTCACGAACATCCATCTGTAGTTATTTTATTCATTCTTTGATTTCATTCTTTATTCAACGTATTTACTTTTGATTGTCATAATATGCCCTCCCTCTCAACTGGGGAGATATGCCCTTTCTTCTATCCAAGCTCCCTCTCAACTTAAGAAGAACAACAACATCATATATACTTCATGTCATCAAGGTCATCTTGATCATCATCATTCTTATAGCTTCCTTCATCATGCTCATCATTATTGTCATCTTCAATTATGAACATCCTCAACATCTTGATGATTATGTACTTGCAAAACTTTAATAGCAAGTACAACCAAATACAAATATATGAAAGTATGAAGTCAACTATATCAAAATTATGTCATTACAATGGAAACATCAAAACATTCAAGCTTTAGAAATCAATACTTAAACCTAGTTAAGTTCATAATCAGCAAGGCTCACATCTTTTTACATACTAGACTTCAACTTCTTGGTAGGGTTTTTTCATAAACCCTAGACTCCATTTTCGAGACACAAAGCCGTATATAACAATCCAATCATAGTACTACACATCTAAGGTTTCAACAATATGCTTTTTAGAATTTACATGTTATATTCTACTAGGGTTTGTTGCAAACCCTAAATTTTATTATCAAAGCTAAACCATATCAATAATCAAAAACAATATCATCATGCCCTAGAATATCAATCTTTATTAGATTTTTGTTATATACCCTAGATTTCATCAAGCATATTTGCATATACATATCTAGGGTTACATTATCATGCACTAGCATTTCATATCAATATCCATACCTACTAGGTAAACCCAAGACACAAACATCAATACATTGAAGTTAGATATATAACAATTTTGACCAAGCTAGGGTTTCAATCATACAAATGATTATTCACCTAGGGTTTCATTCCTAGGATCTTACTTTAGTTATTACAAGGGTTTTTCTCATAAACACTAATTCACCGAACCCTAAAAATCTAGGGTTTCATTTAGACATTAACAGGAACCCTAAAGGACTAGGGTTTTTACCATGACATTACCAAAAGAATAGAATTTCATCAACTGTTCTAGAATTTATCAACAAGAAATAAGGTTTCATTATTAACATGAACATACCCTTAGCATCAAAAAGGGTAGGGTCTTATAGTGAATGTTGAAAATGTAGCAAGAAAATATCAATTTGACTTTGCCTTGGTAAAACTACAGAAAATTCAAATTTCCATTTCAGCAAAAATCTTGGAGGTAGTTAACTGAGGTGACATGGCACTTGTCACTTAGTTAATGCAATTAATTCGAGTTGGGGAAGCTTGAGTTCAGTTCAGCATGATTGATTGCTAATTTATAGCAATATATTTCAGTTAAATTGAGTTATGGACAATTAAACTAGTTCTAACTATTATAAAAACCAGTGGAGGTCAAGTTGTGGAAGTAGAACTTCAACCACACTCATTGATCAACCAGTTAACTAATCAATCAGAGCCCAAAATAACTTGAGCATGCAGATAATTTGAGTTACCCAGTTGAGATGGAGATTCCAAGGTATTGTACTATCATTTATACTTTATTCCCATGTGTACAGGTGGTGCAAGAAGTCAAAGGAAGGACCTAGAGGAATCACGCAATCCAAATGAGGGAATTTCCTAAATAATAGGGGCTAATTTCCTCAAGGAACAACGCAAAGAAATAGGAGCTTGGAGGGCTTGAAAATTGGCCAAGTGTTGGCCAAAGTCAGTCAGTCAAGCACAGGGATGGACTATACACTTGCAGGTTGTGCTCAAGCTTGAGCAAGCATATGTATTCCATCTCTATTATTTGATTTATGGAATACATATAAGGAGGAGTTTTGAGCATTTGCTCCCCCTAGATAAATCTATGTGCATGTGTGATGTTTCCTTTTGCATGTCTATGATTTGTGTTCTAGATTGTGAATTAACTTTCACATATCAATAGAGTAGCTTCGAATCTTGTGATTTAGTAAATTTCATGAGCAGTTTCAAATCTACACATTAATTTCTACATGGTATCCAAGTTGGATTCAAATTAGAGTAGACATTTCAAAGTTGTTATTGCAGGAGGATCGATTTACAGGATAAATTCTTCAAAGCTAGAAGGATAGCTTTCTGTGGACTAAGACTCGAGTATACCCTTGAGGGAATCTCAAACTATGTTGCTTGGAAAGACCGCATGGAGGCAGTGATGGAAGATAATGGATTGAAGGAATTCATTGATAATGACATCCTGAAACCAGTAGCAGTTGATGCTCAAGATCTAGCAGAATGGAAGAATTGTGTAGCCAAGGTGAGGAGAATCATCTTGGAGGGAGTACAAGACCATATTGTCTTAAATCTCCACCAGAAAGAAACTTTGTATGCAATGTGGAAAGCACTGATAGATTTGTTCTAGAATAGTAGTGACCACAAGAAGTTGGCGCTCAAGGATAAACTTTGAAATATCAAGATGCAGAAGAATGAGACTATTCTACAGTATCTGAGCAAGTTCACACAATGTCGTGATGAACTTGGTCAAGTTGGTGTTACTGTAGCAAAAGATGATTTGGTAAGCATGACCCTTCTAGGCCTTCCCAAGAGCTAATACAACTACTAAGATACGGTGAATGAGAGGGAGAAAATACCAGATTGGGAATGGATATGGTATGATTTTATAAAAGAGGAAATAAGATGGAATAACAGAGACAGGACTTCATCCAAGGGCGAGGATGAAGAAAATTGTGCCTTGGCTAGAAAGGAAAATAAGGGAAAAGGGAAGAAATCCCAATCCAAAGCAGAATCTAGTCAAGGGGGCAAGAAGAAAGACTTGTCCAGAATCAAGTGCTTTCACTATCATGAACTCGGGCACTATGCCACGAAGTGTCCACACAAGAAGAAGGGCAAGAAGGCCTCAAGAGGAGCAGAAAGTGAAGCTTTGACTTCATAGTTCGAGCTTGAATTTACTCTCATTGTGTGCATGGACAACAAATGATGGGGAGCGTGTGGTACTTGGACAGTGGTGCCTCGTTCCGCATGATGAGGAATAAAGAATTTTTCAATGATTTGGAGGAGAAAGATCTCCATATGCATATCAAGATGGGAGATGATGGAAGGTATAACACGACCGAAATTGGTACAATCACCTTTTAGAGGGAGACGGGCTTCCCTCTCAGACTCAACGATGTGATGTTCGTGCCCGATCTATATAAAATCTTGTCCCCGTTACAGTTTTGGAAGACCGTGGTTATGATGTGATCTTCAGCAAAGGAAAGGCATTCCTGAGACACATAGCCACAGGATAGGTGAAGCAGATCGAGGTTCATGTGAAGAACTTGTACAAACTAGATGTGGAGGATTGTGGTGCATTGAGCACATAGGCGGAGAAGGTGCAGAGCTGCGATGTCAGTGAAATTTAGCATAGAAGAATTAGCCATTTGAATCATGGCGCTTTGAAGATCATGCAGTGGATAACCACGGGCCTCCCCAAAGGAGCACAAGAGTAGCAGGATACATGCAAAGGGTGTACCTTGGGGAAGTACACAAAAGCCACTTTCCATGATCGGGACAGTAAAGCACATGCAGTCCTTGAAAGGATCCACTCTGATGTTTGTGGCCCTTTCTCAAACAGCCTCCACTTCTAGGGACAAATATCTTGTCATTTTTACTGATGACTTCTCACAGATTTGTTTGATCTTCTTCATGCAGAAGAAGAATGAGACATTCTCCAAGTTCGTAGAATTCAAGGCAATAGTTGAGAAAGAAATGGGAAGAAGGTGAAGGCTCTCAAGAGCGATAATGGAGGTGAGTATGTGTCGAATGAATTTAAAAAATGTAGTGCAAAATAAGGCATTCGACAATATTTGACACCACCCCACAACCCACAATAGAATGGGGTAGTTGAGAGGAAGAATCGTAGCATTGTGGGAGCAGTGAGGGCGATGTTGCATGATCAGGGCCTACCTCTGCATTTGTGGGCCGAGGCATGCAACACAACAGTCTATTTGCAGAACAGGAGTCCTCATCATATTCTTGGCATGATCACACTGGAGGAGGATTTCTCGGGGAGGAAGTTGGATGTGTCTCACTCCATGATTTTTGGAGCCTCTGTTTATTGTCATGTCTCCAAAGAATCAAGGAAGAAGCTAGAGCCAACAACAGAATTGGGGGTATTTGTGGGTTACACAGAAACTCTTCACAACTATCATGTGCACTTAACATCCCTTAGAATGAAAGTTGTGTGAAGGGATGTAAAATTTGATGAAGACAAAGCCATGCAATGCTCTCTTAAGAGGGAGCTTCAGATCCCACCAGAAGAGGAGCTTTTAGCTCCAAAGGAGGAACCTCAAGAAGTTGTGGAGCAGCCACAAATTGAGGAGAAGAGAGTGGAGACAACCACTCAAGAAAAACCATCCAAAGAAGGCAGGAAAAGAACCAAGGAAGCTGAGCGACTTGTGCAGGATGCGAGGGAGAACGTGGGTGCTCCCTTGAATCAGCGTAGGCAGAGAAGGTCACCAGATTGATACATTAGCTACATGGCTCTAATCACTGAGCTAGTAGAGACTAACCCATCCTCTTTCAAGGAATCAATAGAGAAACCTGTACGGGTTGATGCAATGGTGGACGAGTACAAATCCATTGTAAACAATAGTGTTTGGGAAGTGGTTCCAAGACCACCAGACAAATTAGTTGTGGGTTCGAGATAGATCTTCAAGGTGAAGCATGCAACAAACGGAAGCATAGAAAAGTACAAGGCCAGATTTGTGGCAAAGGGGTACTCTCAGGTTAAGGGGATTGACTATGAGGAGACCTTTACTCATGTAGCAAGGTACTCATCCATCAGATCAATCCTTGCTCTGGTTGGACAGATGGGGTGGAAGATCCACCAGATGGATTTGAAAACATCATTCCTCAATGGAGTTATTGAGGAGGAGATGTAGATCGAGCAACCAGAAGGCTTTGAAACTTTTGATCGAGTCTCATGTGTGCAAACTCAAGTGAGCATTGTATGGTCTCAAGTAAGCACCCCATGCTTGGTACACCAAGATCGATAGCTATCTCACCAGTTTAGGTTTCACCAAAAGTGACACGAATGCAAACCTCTTTCATATCTTGGTAGAAGGTAAATTGTTGATTATTGTCTTATGTGTTTATGAATTGATTTTGACTGGTATGAGCAACTGATAAAATCTTGCAATAGAGTTTGAGATGAAGGACATGGGTCTCATGCACTATTTCCTCAGATTGGAAGTATGACATGGCGATGGGGCACTATTTGACTCTCAAGGAAAGTATGCCAACAAGATACTTCAGAAGTTCTGCATGAACAAGTGCAAACCCATGGAGAGTCCTCTATTGACCAACTGGAGGAAAGAGGATGCCACTTCAAGTGAAGAAATGGATGCTATTGTTTATCGACAATTGGTGAGTTCACTAATGTATCTTGTGAACACACGACCATATATGTGCTATGCAGTCAACCAACTGAGCCAAGCTATGGTTAGGCCAACCTAACTATTTTGGAGGGAAACTAAGCATGTTCTATGGTACCTTAGAGGCACTACCTAGTTTGGACTATGGTACAGACAAACAGATGGAGTGAAGTTGTGTGGCTTCACAGATGGAGATTAGGCGGGAGTCCATCAGACCAAAAGAGTACATCATGTTGAATTTTCAGTGTTGGGTCCGTCAAGGTTTCTTGGTACAACATGAAGCAAAGATATGTGGCACTCAGCTCGACAGAAACAAAATACATGGTTGCAAGTAAAGCAACTATTGAGGCAATCTAAATGAGAAAGATACGTGTTGGATTGTTTGGTCAGATGATGGATCCAACTATGATTTACTATGATAATCAAAGTTGCATCAAGCTCTCTGAAAATCTTGTTTTTCACGATTGATCCAAGCATATAGATATCTAGTATCACCATCTACGGGATTGTGTGCAGAGGCGGATAATATTGTTGCAGTACATTCTGACAGAGGAACAAGATGTTGATATTTTGACGAAGGCCTTGTCAAGAGGGAAATTCGAGTTCCACAAGTGCAGAATAGGGGTGGTTGATAATCCCTTTCTTGCTGAGGAGTGTTGAAAATGTAGCAAGAAAATCTCAATTTGACTTTGCCTTGGTCAAACTAGAGAAAATTCGAATTTCCATTTCAGTAGAAATCTTGGAGGTAGTTAACTGAGGTGACATGGCACTTGTCACTCAGTTAACTCAGTTAATTCGAGTTAGGGAAGTTTGAGTTCATTTCAGCATGATTGATTGCTAATTTGTAGCAATCTATTTCAGTTAAATTGAGTTATGGTCAGTTAAACTAGTTCTAACTGTTAGAAGAACCAATGGAGGTCAAGTTGTGGAAGTAAAACTTCAACCACACTCATTGATCAACCAATTAACTAATAAATTAGCCCAAAATAACTAATGCATGCAGATAATTCAAGTTACCCAGTTGAGATGGAGATTCCAAGGCAATGTACTATCATTTGTAGATTATTCCCATGTGTACAAGTGGTGCATGCAGTCAAAGGAAGGACCTAGAGGAATTGCACAATCCAATTGAGGGAATTTCCTAAATAATAGGGGCTAATTTCCTCAAGGAATAGCACAAGGAAATAGGAGCTTGGAGGGCTTGAAAATTGGCTAAGTGTTGGCCAGAGTCAGTTAATCAGGCAGAGGGATAGACTATACACTTGTAGGTTGTGCTTAGGCTTGAGCAAGCATATGTATTTCATCTCTATTCTTTAATTAATGCAATACATATAGGAAGGGGTTTTGAGCAGTTGCTTTCCCCTAGATAAATATTTGTGCATGTGTGATGTTTCCTTTTGCATGTCTATGATTTGTGTTCTAGATTGTGAATTAACTTCCGCAAATCAATAGAGTAGCTTTGAGTCTTGTGATTTAGTAAATTTCATGAGCAGTTTCGAATCTACACATTAATTTCTACAGTGAACCCTAAAGGTTAGGGTTTCATAAAAATGATCAAATGATAAGAGATAGTATAACGAGAGTAGATTCAATCTAATGATTAATCACCCTAACAAGAATCTCTATGATTCAAAACCTTACACATAAGAGAGTTAGTAATATAACACAAATTTCAAAAGAAAAATGATCATACCTTTTGTATAAAGAAAGCCTTGCAACAAATCTTGTAATTTATGACATACCTTGAGTTGTTCTTTAACAAACCTTGTAGGACATCAATTCTTGAAGGGCTTCCTTTGCAACAGAACTTCTTCCATGCTTCAAGTCTATCCTTTGAAGTTTCCTCCATAACTTTTGTGTATTCTACAAGCTTTCCTATCGAGGAAAATATAAAGAAAAGGTTATTAGTATACAATACAAGCAAATCTCGATGTGAGGAGGAAACCAAACATGAAAGATGAAACAAAGAACAATATACTTATCTTTTGGTAAAATGTTGAAGGCTCCCTCTTAATCTAGTATTTTCAAGGGATACCTACAAGTTATCAAAATTTTTTAAAAGATTCAAACAAGATATATTAGATCTACAAATTCTAGAAATCAAAACATAAAAGAAAACATTACAAAACATAAAATAGAATTATATGCAAGAAAGACTTAATAGTATAAGTCTTTGACTTTGGATTCTTTAGCCTTGTTCTTCTTAGGTGGAGTTTCATCAGCAACGTTTGCATGATCTCTTTCTCTCTTCTTGTTTCTTGGATTTTCAGGACATTGACTTTTGTAGTGTCCCATCTTATGACAATTGTAGCATTCAATCTTTGAAAGGTCAACTTTCTTCTTTGGTCTCTTGAACTTCTTGTATACTCCCTTCTTGTGATGAGCAAAGTAGGCATTTGAAGTGTTGTTTTCTTCATCTCCCTTCTTGTTACTTACTAATGAGATGTGGGTTTCTTCTTGACTGCATGCATTCCACATTTGTTCAAAGGTAGGTGTGTCTTTCCAACTGCTAATTCCTTATACAAATCAACTCCATGATTTTGGTAGACCTAGTAGTACAGCGATCACGAGTTCTTTCTCTGGTACAACTTCATCAATCGCTTGGAGTTCATCTCTTATTCTAGATATCCTTACAAAATATGATGTCATAATATCATCTTTTGTCATATTTACTGTCCTTAGTTCATTTTTTAGGCTAGTTATCTGACCAATGTCCTTGATCATAAATAACTTGGGAGAGGGCTTCATACATTTCTTGAGCATAATATATAGTGGATATGTATGGGATTATATTTTCCTTTACTCCATTTACTAGGAGATTCATGGCGAAGATGTCGATTTCCCTAAATTTCTCCTTTCCTGCATCATTTGTAGGTTTCTTAACATTCCCTTGAATAAGATCCAAAACTTTATGCTTGGCGAGAATAAGATTTATTCTCTTCTTCCATGCCCTATAGTTGGAGGCTCCTTCTAGCTTGTTTTTTGTCTTCATTGAGGTTGTCATAGTCTCTACAGATAGTAGGCTTCTCTTATATTATTATTTTTTTAATGACCTTCTTTTGTTCCTTCCTTCTTAACCCTTCTTTCAATAGATCTTCAAGCTACCTTTTTCTTTCCTCCTTTACCTTAGCTCTAATACCATGTTAGAAAATCAGAAAAGCAGAAATATTTTCTTATGTTGAACATTACTTGTGATATTCTTGTAGTTTTATTATCTTCTCTATATGTTCTTCTTTTATCTTAGTTTCATCAAGCAATCATCAAATCAAAACATGAAGATCAACAACACCAGATATAAACACTCAGCTAAGGCTAAAACCCCTCTCTAGGGAAAACCCAATCAAACTCTTCCACTAATCAAATTGAAATAGACCAAAACCTTAGACCTTACCAAAATATCTTCCTCCTCCACCAAGTCAACCTTCCAATATGATTTAGCAAACTTCAGTAGTCTCTTCTTGTCCAGTAGTTACGGCCCAACAACACTCCAGAATTTTGGCCCAGCTACAGTACTACAATTTTGGCCCTTCCAGCAACCCAGCAATTTTGTACGTGTGATACAAGGAGAGATAAAATTTGACTTCTTATGCTTGACAAAGACTTCATTTTCCTTTGTTAGGGTTTCCTTCCTCTTACTTGAATTTCGCACCCTTTTTTAGCCTTCAGTGACTGCAAATCGAACTTGTTGTGGATATGTTCCAAATGAGTCAAGTTGTTATGCTCTTATAGTGGTTTTTGCCTCTCTAATAAGGTAGACTTGTCCAAGTTGACACTGACTTGGTGGAGGAGGCCTAAATGACCTATTTTACATAAAAATAAATTTCTTTCTTGATTGATAAAGCCCAAGAAGGGTCTTTTACATTATGACATGGACAAAGACACTTGACATAAACCTTAGAAGCTTACAATGGAGGATTTGACCTAATAACTATTGACCCAAGCATGAACTCGTGCTTTAATAAGTCAATTTCTTTTATAATAAAATTTATTTTGATAAATACATTACATCATAACTCAAATACAATTACGAAGACCGATACTAGTTACATTTTTCAACACTTATGACATTGTATATATTTGTAAAAAGAGAAAAATAATAATTATTTTAAGCATGGGTTTCATGCTCAAAATTGATTTGTCACTAGTTCAAGCATGTTGTTCATTATCCTAGGGTTTGTCAAGTCAAAAATATATTTTTCATAAGTTTTGTAGTGAAGTCCCATTTGGAATTTGAATAGAAAATGTAAAGAAAAAAAGCATTTTGAGTCAAAATGTCATTTTTGTCCCTACAAGACCAATTCAGCCCTGCCTCTTCAAGTCGGCCTTATTTGGGATGATTCGACCTCCACGAATGTGTGTATATAAGAGTTGTTCAACCTCATTTGGAACACACATCAAGCAAGTTTGATCTCTTGAGAAAGGAGGAAAATCAGCGAAAAAGACAAGGAAGTCCAAGTCAAAGGAGAGAGAAATCAAGATCAAAGAAAATGAAAGCTACCCTAGAACTCCCACACATGTGGAATTTCAAAGTTGCTCAAAAATTACAGATTTGTTGTAGAAGGCCGAAATTTTGTTGCAAGGGTCAAAATTTGATGTTTGACCAACTTTGGAAGGGTTTTACCATCATTGACTTGAGGAGACTTCGAATTGTTGGAAAAGCTTGGAAGGAGGATTGACTTGGGGCTTGTGAGTGGACTTTGTTTTGGCATTTGGGTCCTAAACTTTTCATTTGATCTGATTCAATAAGAGAAGAGATTATTTCTGGGTTTTCCCCTTGAAGGGTTTTTCCCTGGCTTGGAGCCTATGTTTTGTGTTCATTGCCTTTATGATCTTCATGGTTTATGCTCTTGATAATTGTTTGATGAAAAGAATCTAATAGAGAATAACAAGAAGTTAACATAAGTTCACAAGCTTTTATCAAGGATAAGGAAAATTGATTTAATAGTTGCCCTACTTGATTCTCCAACATGGCATCAGAGCTAAGGTGAAGAGAAGGCAGCTTGAAGATCAGGATTGTTGGCATAAGTGGAAGACATACATTGAACATCATTTACTAAAGGACAGAAGGAATGACTTCAGGAAGAAGATTATAAGCTCTCATTGAAGGCTCTCTAGTGCGCTACATAATCTTGAAGAAAAACATCTATCTTTGCCTCTTGAAGGCTTGTTGAAAGACATCTTTGTAGGAAGCATCATACAAGGTCAAAGAAGACAAGTATTAAGAATCTTGGGAACATCATCCACTCTTTGGAGCAACTTGAAGATACTATTGTCGAAGACATCTTTGAAGTCTCTTCAAAGGTCTTAAAACTTCAAAATAGTTGAAGGCATCATCAAGAAGGACACGTATTTGACAAGTACCATATCATTCTCCATGTTTCAGTCTACAAATCAAATGACTTCATTTTTCAAAGAAAGCAACAAGCTCATTGGATCAACAAACTTCCTAGAATGGAAGAAAATTATTGATTTGTCACTCACAGAAAATGAGGTAATGGAATATGTTCTTGGAGAAATTGCACAACCAGACAAAGAAAAGACTCCAAAATTAGCAAGATACAAGAAGGGAGAAGTTAGGACACAAAGGATTCTTATTGAATCCATAAAATATCATCCCATTCCCTTTGTTGTTGATTTGAGCACATCTAATGTTATCTAAGATAAGTTGGTGAAATTGTACTCTATAAGTACATCAAGTCAAAAGATATCCTTGAGGAATCAACTATATAAAATAAGTATGTCAAATAATGAAGATATGTCCACATATCCTATGAAGACATCACAATAAAGGGATCAATTGCAAGGGATTAGGGAAGTCATTTCCAATTTAGAGATGACTACTTGTGTACTAAATGCTTTGCCACCTTAACGGAGCAGATTTGCAATTAGTGTCTACTCAAGAAAAGATAATACTCCCTTCAATGAACTATGGGCTCGAAGTATCTTGGAAGAAACAAGGATAAAGGCAAAGGATGACACCAAATCAAATGAAAAGTCTCAAGCTTTTGTTGTAAAATTCAAGAAGAAGAAAGGGAAGTTTGGAAAGTCCAAAGGAAAACTAGATATGTCCAAAATACAATGCTTTGGATGTAATGAGTATGGACATTTTAAGAGGGATTGTCCAAACAAGGAAAACAACAAAAGGAAGTAGAGAAGTGGAGCTCACATAGCTAAAGAAAAGGAAGAACTTGAGAAGAAGTCGAAAGGTGAAGATCCCAAGGATCTATATTATTAAAGGGGAGTTCCATCTCTATCGGGTTCATTTGCAATTTGTCTTTCTTTTATTAGAAAGTAGCAGTTAGAATAGCATGCATTGTTGCATTCTCTTGAAGAGTCTTGATTTTTGTGGCATCATGAAAGGAAGCATGGCATCATAAAAAGAAGCATATGATAGTAGAATAATTAAAGTCTACATGATCAAATTGCTTTGGAAAGAAGTCATCTAGCTAACAAGAATGAGAAGACTTGGACCATATTGCACATCATAGTTCATCCAAGTATTTTCTAATATAATGTTAGAGGTAGTCATCTTGCAAAAAGGATCATCAAGATCCTCCAATAAGAACCATCATCTAGGGAAGGTTCTTTAATATTTGGAAGAAGCATTATGACATGACTAGTATATTCCACTTAGTATGGAAACATTAGTCTTGAAGGATGAAGGCATGTAGATGTTCAAGTTGCAGTGTTTCTCCTCTTAAAAGGGAAACTTATCTTCTACAAGGATAGAAGCAAGTTCATTCAAAGGAAGGATGGCTAGATGGTTATACGAAAGTAAAAGTATGCATGTCTTTAGTAACTCTTCTCTAGAAGGTAGAATTCATGTCTATAGGAATCATGCAGAAAGAACTGGTTGTAAGAATGTGCTTGGTAACATAAGCATAAAAGGTCTTCCATGTGGTTGCCCGATGTATGGAAAAAGAAGTTTTGGTATGTTTTGGAATGGCTAAGGATCAAGACTCTTCCATAAGATGGCATGGCTTAAGACATGATGATTGATCAACATCAAATATGGTATTCTGAAGAAAGAAAGAAGAGTTGATAATGACAACTCCAAGGAAGAAAATATTTTAGCTTACTTATTAGTTCGTTCCACGTGCACTTTGATTAAAAGTGAAAGCATGGAAAAGGAATTCTTGTACAACAAGGAGATAGACCATGCGGAAGGATGTTGATCTCAAAGAAACAAGTACGCAGAATCTGATATCTTGACAAAAGGCCATTATGATGAGGTAATTATAATATCGATGTTTTGCTATTGGTTATTGATTGGTATATGGTTATGTTACCTGGAAGAATGCTGCAAAAATGCATAATGGCACTCAAGGCTAATGTATCTACCACTGTTAGTTTTAAACTCAATTCAAAAAGTACATGGATTGAGTAGATGGCTTTGGTAATCCTTGGAGGATTATGTGGTCGAGATGTCTAGATCATATTGGAATTGAAAGGTAGCAATAAAAAACTTGATGTTTATGTTTCGATGACAATGAAGATCACTTTCATGATTAGGAATTATGACTAGCTCTACTCTAATGGGCTCAATATAATTCCTTTGTTGATGATGACTAGAGGAAAGTGATATAAAAGGTTGATGGCCTGAACCTTGTTACAAATAGAAGAAAAGGTTTGGCTCCATTACATCCAAAAAGATAAAAGCTCAATATGATGAGATGCAAAGGGGAGGAGGAGCCATCCAACTACTACTTGAATATCTCTATGTAGAACCAATAGTTGATGTATTGATAAAGACACGTGGTTATGACTTCCCAATTGAAAGGAAGTTAGGGATCTAATGGACATCATATTCTCCATGTGTCATGCACTAGACTAAAACTAACATTTGTAAGTCTAGTGAAGGCACTAGGAAGGAGAATGGAGAATTGGGTAAGCATCCAAGCTTTCCTTGAGGATAGAAAATCCAAGATAGGAAGTGGACTGACACTCTTTGAGGATTGGACTGGTAACCAAGACAAGAGTGTTTGAAGATGATAGATATTCTTTGAGGATTGGGAATCCAAGATAAGAATAGTCCTAAAAGGACATACTTAGTGAACATTTGGATGGGGTATGTGCCTTAAGAGGTAGTGTGGTGTCTCACGTAAAGCCTCCCAGCATTATGCTCTGATATAAGAAGAGCTTGTCAGTTAAGGCCTTATTATGTCGACAATGTTGGTTACGATATTCATGGGTCTGTGCCTTAAGAGGTAGTGTGGTGTCTCACATAAAGCCTCCTGGCATTATACTCTAATATAAGAAGAGCTTGTTAGTTAAGGCCTTACTATGTCAACAATGTTGGTTACGATGTTCATGCTTAAACAATGACTTATCAATCTGACTCTTCTTATGAGAATATTTCAGTTTACGAGAATCCTTGAATTGGTTATGTAATTATGAATACCTCCTTAGTTAAGAGGATGTGTCAGAGAATGTAACTAGATTCGTTCTTCATAATTTCCTTTGTACTTATGACATTGTATATATTTGTAAAAAGAGAAAAAGTATTATTATTTTGAGCATGGGTTTCATGCTCAAAATTGATTTGTCATTAGGTCAAGCATGTTCTTCATGCTTCTAGGGTTTGTCAAGTCAAAAATATATTTTTCATAAGCTTTGGAGTCAAGTCCCATTTGGACTTTGAAAATAAAATGTAAATAAAAAAAAAAATTGAGTCAAAATATCATTTTTGTCCCTACAAGACCAAGTGGGCTCTGCCTCTTCAAGTTGGCCTCATTTGGGATGATACGACCTCCACATATGTGTATATATAAGAATTGTTCGACCTCATTTGGCGCACACATCAAGCAAGTTCGATCTCTTGAGAAAGGAGGAAAATAGGCAAAAAAGACAAGGAAGGAAATCCAAGTCAAAGGAGAGAGAAAGCAAGATCAAGGAAGAAGAAAATTTGCCCTAGAACTCCCACACATGCAAAACTACAAAGTTGCACGAACGCTAAAAATTGCAGGCATGTTGTAGAAGGCCGAAATTTTATTGCAAGGGCCAAAAAATGAAGTTTGACCAGTTTTGGAAGGGTTTGACCATCATTAACTTGAGGAGACTTTGACTTGTTGGAAAAGCTTGGGAGGAGGTTTGACTTGGTACTTGTGAGTGGACTCAGTCTTAGCATTTGGGTCTTGGATTTCTCATTTGATCTGATTCTATAAGAAGAGAAGAAATTTTTTCTGGGATTTCACCTTGGAAGGTTTTGCCCTAGCTTGGAGCCTATATTTTGTGTCCGTTATCTTTTATGATCTTCATGGTTTATACTCTTGATAATTGTTTGATGAAAAGAGTCTAATAGAAAATAACAAGAAGTCAACATAAATTCACAAGCTTTTATCAAGGATAAGGAGAATTGATTTAATAGTTGCCCTACGTGATTCTCCAACA
Organism: Pinus tabuliformis; assembly: GCA_031772625.1. Classification (NCBI taxonomy): domain Eukaryota; kingdom Viridiplantae; phylum Streptophyta; class Pinopsida; order Pinales; family Pinaceae; genus Pinus; species Pinus tabuliformis. The sequence goes on from CM062814.1 coordinate 729,499,820, forward strand.
TATAATAGAGGTCACAAATGACAATAAAAGAATTATCGATAGAAAATATATATGTATTTTGGAAAACATAGGACATAGCTATCCCATAATCTCATTACATCATAGGTTTAAAAAGCCTTTAAATAAACTTCCTGACAAGAAGTAACTTAAAAAAAAACAAGATTAACTAATACACAATCAAAACTAAAAACCTTGGTTCTAGCTCACAAACACAGCAATCATGCTCAAGCAAAAGGGGAAACCAAGGGCCAAGGGTTCGAGCCACTGACCTAGTAAATGATAGTTGAAACTTCCATGAGCAAAAAGAAGACTTTAAAATTCTCCTTAGTGAAATATAACTTTGAAACTTTCCATAGAATTATAAATACCTTCCAGCAAATGTCAAAAATAAACTATATATATATATATATATATATATATATATATATATATATATATATATATATATATATATATATACACACACATGACGCTTAGCCATACACCTATATTATAATAAAACCAAAAACCAAATTAGTAGGGTTATATGGAAAGAACTTTATAACACTATAATAATTAAAATAATATATGTGCACAACAAGTACTAAATAATAGAAAGATTTGTAAACCCCGTGGAAAAATTCTAATTTGTAACTAAGAAAATAACTTAAACATTGTTAAATAATTATGTAAATTTGTCTTTCAAGGGTTAAAACCCTAACTGACAAGTTTAACAAAGATTTAAGGAAGTCAAGAGAAAAATAGAAAATAAAATCCATGGCTACTCCATGTGTCTACAGACCTACATTCAGGTCTGAATTTGTTCTAAAGAAAAATAATATCGACACATATCCTAAGGGCTAGGGTTTACAATGAGAAAACCTAAAATTTTAATATGACAGAACAAAGTTAAAAACAGTACAATGTCATGGAAAGTCTAGGGTTATAGAAAAACCCCTAGCAGAAGAGTATTCGCTTATATTAAATATACATGAAACAATTGAAACGATTGAATTGTTCTGTATGGAACTAAGAATGCTAGAAAACACCCATAGAGAAAGCTAGGACATAAAAACCCTCAATGTACCTACAAAACTAGGAGAAAAAAGAATGAATGTGTTTGGTAGTAGACTTAAGAAAGAGTATATAAAGATAAGTTGAGCCATTACCAAAAAAAAAAAAATGAAAACAGACGAAAAACAAGAACCTAGGTGATGAAATGCTCCTATGTTACCAAAAACGGAATGGGAGCTTTCGTTTCCAGAAAAAAACGTACACAAAATGGCACGGCACGGAAAACGGCATTTTGTACGGCCGTTTTCGTTTCTCGGTCCAAGACACTGTTTCTCCATAAACGAATACAGTTTTTTGAGAAATGTTGTTCTGGTTCTTTTGTGATGTACCGAGGTTGGTTTTCGAAGGCAGTTGCATGGTTTGCAAAATGCTGTTCTGGTTCTTTTGTGATGTATCGAGGTTGGTTTTTGAAGGCAGTTGCATGGTTTGCTATTAGAAGTAGAACAGGGGAAGTCCAATTTTGGTCGTCTTATTTTAGAAACCGCGAGTCATATTATATAGCAATCCAAGTTTAGTGGGTGTCAGTATTTAAGATGTTTGAAAATCGGCTATATATGTGGCAGTGATTGGGGAAAAAGACTCTCGATTTGGGGAAGAAGACTTCACTTTTGCTGGAGAACGGGATGAGCCTATGAGAAATTAAGGTTGCATAAAGGCACCTCTCTCATAAAATTGATTTTGAAGGAGTGTAGTGCATAGAAGTTGGGTGAAAAAATATTTCCTTAACAATATTAATCATTTAGGGATTTCTTTATCAAAATTATGTTATTTTAAATGCAGTCATGGATGTGTAGTTACTGTTATGATTTTTCATTTTTTATTATTATCCTTTTCTCAATTTTTGTGTTCTTCTATTTAAAAATGCATTTAGTGTATGGTTTCATTGTATTTAATCTTATACAAAATTATAAATTTAAATTTAAATGTCGAGCGTTACGTTATATATAATTTTATAAACGAGTGGTTAAATATAAATAATAATTTAGTAAACTTTATTCACAAACAAAAAAAAATCTTATATATCAATTTAGTATCTAGTTCAATTATACTTTTAAAATATATTATTTTTATTATTATAAAGATTAATTTACTATTATAATAGATTAATAATAAAATATTGAATTTAGTATCTAGTTCAATTATATTTTTAAAATATATTATTTTTATTTTTATAACGATTAATTTACTATTATAATGGATTAATAATAATTTTTTGAAAGTTTACTAATAACTTTGTTTAGGTTTTCTCTCTAAACACTAGTTGTAGCACTGGAGAAAGTGGCACTCCTTTTTATACTAAGTTTGTTGCAATAGTTCCGGACAACAACCCTATAGTTTCGGACAATCCTCTACTTCTAACTCTATTCCCAATGGAGATCTGCTCAATCTCCACAATCTTGTTACCAAACCATGGAAACGAAAACCCATTAAATGTCTTCTATGTCTTCTAAATGCTAATAGACCCCAAATTTGAAGTCCACTCAAGTCATATCAGAGAATATATACAATATATCGAGAAATCAGAGAATATATACAATATATCCAGAAGTTTTTAAGGAACTAGCCTTAAAAAAAATCCCACTCTAAGTAGGTCCAAATCAAGTGTAAATGCAAAGGCCAAATCAAGCTTGAATTCAATACCATGGGTTTCTTCACCATTGTATTTTCCATCCTAGAGGATCAAACATGGATATTCTATAATAGCCCATGTGATCCACTCAAGCTTTGTTTCTCACTATGAGTATTCGAAAATGGTCCATGTAAGCAATTGAAGCTTATGAGCTATGAACCATAGTATTAGAGAATGTTGATGATGAATATATTTTTTATATTTTTCATATATTATTTTGTTTTTTCTCTCTCCTTGTTTCTTGAATGCTAAACCTCCAAAATTCGTTTCTTGTCCCGTTTCTCGTTCCGTTTCGCTTTTCTCGTTTCCGGTAACCTTTTCTCGTTTCTGGTAACATAAAAATGCTCCCAAATGTAAGTATACCAAAATACATCGAATAATGTATTAAGGTTTGAAAATTTATTAACTCTGTAATTCACATTAATCCAACAGAAGGATTTCGAAGGTAAACCCTAAGTTTTAACCTGGATAAATGCAACCTTAAAAATATACTCGAGAAGTTGACAGTTACGCTGAAGCCAGAGAAACCCTTGCCAAAAAAATATTTGTAGGCAAATAAATAATCTAATCTAGCGATTATGAATACCTGCAAGCAAAAGCACAGACATCTAATTTGTTCACAGAAAGAATTACAAGAAACCAAAAACGATATGATTGCCTAGTTTCAAATTGATAATCTCTGCTTAAACTAAAAAAAAACAAAAATTATACCTCTGTAATAAACCCTAAATTGCAAGAGTAATTCTGAGTATGAGTACCAGAAATTAAAAAGGATTGAGCTGGAGTATTGTATCATGGAATCAATTACAAGGCAACAAAAAATCGAAGGTTAAAGGAGTGAAGACAAAACTGGTCTCAGAGCTTGCAGAGCTCTATTTGAATACCTTCAAAACAAATGAATGAACCTACGAAAATGACGGCCAAAGGGTAATCATTGAAACTCCAAAACAACCCTAATCAATGTAGGTCATGGATCTGTCGAGGATAGATATCAACCGTTGATCATAGGGTTTGGAGTTAGCACTATGTCAACATTATAAATCAACACGTGGAGGTAAATGTATATGTCGTAGGTTCATGAATAATCCAGAAAATCCTCAAGAAATATACCACACGGCGTCGGTAACCAAAGTTTGTGGCATATAAGAAATAGCAGAATGGTATAACGTGCCATCTGTGTGTGTCATGTAATATTAAATGTTGAAATAACATAATGGTATAACATGCCTCCGGGGTGGTTAGTATATATGTTAAAATGTGTTGACATGCGCTAGACACAACACTTTTAAAACAATGTAAGTAATATAACAGTAACCCATCGAAAACCATGATTTAAATAGACACAACACTTTTAAAACAGTGTAAGTAATATAACGGTAACCCATCGAAAACCATGATTTAAAATGTAAAAATAAAGGAATATATGTATAAACATATATGCATATGTATAAAGGATGGTTAGATATATTTTTAAAGAGGAAAGGACAAAGCTAAATCAAATATGGTATGTATCTTATGAACGCAAAATGTATTGATAACAAGGGACTGGTCTTGAAAACATTAAGTGTAAGACTCATATTTGAATCAAAGGTATACAAGGCAAATGTACCCAAATGACTATAACTCCTTATGAAGATAGTTCATTCATATACAATAGGTGCACTTTTAAACCTTGATCTGGACAATGTAAATGGAAGGTAGAATCGTTATTATTATGAGATGATCAAAGCAGGAAAGTCCTTAAGTTTAGTATTACAAGTTAGTAATACACTTCTTTTGCACATTGGAAAATAATAATAATAATAATTAGGTGTGTTAAATGGGGTTCATTACATCTCCCATGTGCTTTTGTGCAATCAGGCAACCCAATTCCATTGTAAACTTCGCCAAACAACAAATGGTCATTTTCTACCATAATATCCAAGATCTATCCCTATGAGGATGAGGAACAAGATTCCAAACACTATGAACCAATGCATAAAAGTCTAGAGACTCCAAATGCAAGACATTAAGCTTCAATAGGGATGAGGATTTGGAGTCCACCACATGCCCTATACAAATAGAAGTCATAATGGGAAGGTGATATGAACTCGTAACATCAATCAAAACATCCACTAGATGTAGACTACCATAAAATGAGGTGACATCCCTCAATCTGATAAATTGGTTCAATATGTTAGAAAATCAAAAAGGTAGGAAATATTTTCTCTTGTTCATAATTACTTGCGATTATTATTATAATTTTTCTTATATTCTTCTTTTATCTTAATTCATCAAGCAATTACCAAAACCAAAACACAGATCAAGAACACCAAATGTAGGCGCATGGTGAGGGAAAAACCCCTATATAGGGGAAAACCCAGTTAAGAACTCTTCCTTCAAAAATTCAATTGAGATGGAGCAAGACCCTATACCAACAGACCTTCCTCCTCCACCAAGTCAGCCTTCCAATATGTTTTAACTTGCTTCAATAGTCTCTTCTTGTCCAGCAATTTCAACCCAGCATCAACCCAGAAATTTCGGCCCCGGCATCACCAGCAGTTTCAAAATTTCGGCCTTCCCAGCGACTACAGAATTTTGGCCCTTCCAACAGCTTCACACGTGTGGGAGAAGGAGAGAGAATTTTGAATTCTTATGCTTGTGAGAGACCTCCTTCTCCTTCATTCTTCTTCTTCTTCTTCTTCCTTGAAATTCGCACTTTTTCTGGCCCCAAAAGTTGCAAATCAAACTTCTTGTGAGTGAGTGACAAATGAGGTCGAGTTGTTGCCTTTATATAGTGATTTTGTTGCCCAGTTTAGGCTGACTTGTCCAGTTTGAGGCCAACTTAGTGGAGGCCTAATTGACCTATTTTTCAATCAAATAAATTTATTCTCTGACAAATAAATCCCAAGAAGGGTTCTTTACAATATGACATGGACAAGGACACTTGACATAAACCCTAGAAGCCTTCAATGGAGGCTTTGACCTAAAAACAATTGACGCAAGCATGAAACCCATGCTTTAATAAGTCAATTTCTTTTATGATAAAATTTATTTTTCTTTCTTTTGATAAATATAATACACCATGACTCAAATACAATTGTGAAGACCGATACTAATTACATTCTTCAACACTCCCTCTTAATTAGGGAGGTATTCATAATTACCTATAAGTATAGAGGTACATGGAAGATCTCCAAAATGAACTACGAAGAGTTCAACACACTTAGTGCTACGGACTAGATTCCTGACCAGGGTAATCTATCCGGGTGGGACTAAGATTGACAAAAGCTTTCAGCCAATCTAGGTACCATTAGGCTTACTAACTAACCATCAAGCCAGGGATCTAGGTGTGTATCCAAGGTCAGATCTCCAACACCAATGCCACCCTTCCTCTTCGGGATCTAGACATCAAGCACGCATAGGTCAGTCAGATGTCCTCCCAAACATCCACCATTAGAAACTTCATCTCTCCCTAATAAACTAGATATGTCCAAGCATGCTTCAAGAGTGTTCAACCTATTTATTGAGAGACAAGCACAAACCCCAATTAGTAATAAACGTTCAAATATACATACAAGTAAACACAAACCTTCGGGGTCTTCAATCATCTTAATGCCACTTATATTAAGTTATTCATGTGCAACTAATCGCTTTTCTTCTTTCATTTCTTCAACAGCACCAAGACATTCTCAGTGCATTGTAGTACTTTTATTCATTCTCCAATTTCTTCTTTAAGGTATCCATCATGACTATCATAATATGCCCTCCTCTTAATTTGGGGAGATCAACATTAGAGAACCTATCATGGCTTCATTCCTTTTTACAACATCAAGGTCATCTTGATCATCTTCATTCTTCATCATGTTTACCAATATTATCAAGTCAATTTTACTTTCAAATATCTCCAACATCTTGAAGATTATGTACCTACACAACTTAAACAACAAGTACAACCAAATGAAAAAACATGAAGTTAACTCTGTCAATACAATAATGGAAGTGTTAAACTTTAGACATCAAATACCTAAACTTAGTTAGGTTCATAATCAGCAAGAGACACATACTTCTAAACTTCAACTTCTTGCTAGGGTTTTGTTACAAACCCTAGACTACAACATAAAGCGACTTAATTAAGAAATCAATCTCATTCTATCTAGGGCCTCAATATTATTTTTAGAGATATATGACAGATTCTACTATGATCCATTACAAACCCTAGATTCCATCTTAGAGACACAAATCCTTAGATATCAACAATTCAATCAAATAACAATTCTACTATACATTTTAGACTCTACTAGGGTTTGTTGCAAACCCTAGATTTAATCATCATATTGGAAGCAATATTACAATATCAAACTTCTACTAGAGCTTTGTTACAAATCCTGGAATTTACAAACTATGAGCATCAATAGTTAGGTTAACATATATACATATCTAGGAAATCATGCACAGACATACAACAATATCTACTAGGAAAACCCAAGACACAAATATCAATACATTAAAGTTAGACATACAACAATTTTGACTAGGCTAGGGACTTGATCAGACAGACGAACATACACCTAGGGCTTCATTCCTAGAATCTTACTTACAAGGGCTTTGTTCACAAACCCTAATTCACCAAGCCCTAAAGATCAAGGGTTTCAATACATGGCATAGACATAAACAGCAAACCCTAAAGTGCTAGGTTTTTATCATACCAAAACATCAAAAGAACATGAATTCTAGATTTCATCAACAACAGTAAGTAGACTAGGGTTTCACAATCAATATTGATACACCCTTAGGCTAGGGTTTTACAGTGAACCTTTTTAGGGTTTCACAAGAATGATAATATAATGAGGGTAGATTCAATCTAATGATTAATCACCCTAACAAGAATCTCTATGATTCAAAAACCTAGTCATAATGATGTCAGTAATGTAAAGCAAATTTAAAAAAAGAATGATTGTACCTTTTGCTTGAAGAGAACTTCATAACAAAGCTTATAGTTAAGACATACCTTGAGTTGTTTCTTAACCTTGTATGACATTAGTTCTTGAAGGACTTCCTTTGCAACCTAACTTCTTCCATGCTTCAAGTTTATCTTTTGAAGTCTCCTTCATAACTTTTGTGTCTTCTGCGGGCTTTCCTAACCAAGGAAAAGGTTATTGTCATACAATACAAACATGTCTTGATAAGAGAGGGAAACCAAAAAGAAGGAGTAAGATACTTATCTTTGGTAAAGTGGTGAGGGCTCCCTCTTAATCCAATATTGAGGGATACCTACAACTTTATAAAAATGAAAAGTGTTCTAACAATATATGTTAGACCTATAATCTCTGGAAATCAAAACATAAAAGAAAGCAATTCAAAACAGATAAAGGACTGAGAAGGTTATGTGTGAGAGAGACGACTTAGTAGTATAAGTCCTTGACTTTTGATTCTTCGGTCTTGTTCTTCTAAGGTGGATCTTCATCAGCAACATTCGCATGATCCCTCTCTCTTCTTATTTCTTAGATTTTCTGGACATTGGCTTTTGTAGTGACCCATCTTGTGACAGTTGTAACATTCAATCTTGGATAGGTCCACTTTCTTCTTTGGTCCTTTGAACTTCTTGAAGGTTCCCTTCTTCTTGTGATGAGCAGAATAGGAATTTGAGGTGTTTTCTTCTTCCTCCTCCTTGTTGTTTACTAATGATATTTTGGCTTCTTCTTGACTACATGCATTCCACATTTGTTCAAATGTTGGAGTATCCTTCCAACTGTTAAGTCTTGATGCAAAGGCACTCCAAGATTTTGGTAGTCCTATAAGGGTAGTAATTACGAATTCCTCTTCTACGACAATTTCATCTATTGCTTGGAATTCATCTCTGATTCTATATACTCTTATAAAATATGATAAACAATATCATTATTTGTCATCTTAATAGTTTTTAGCTCACTCTTGAGGCTTGCTATTTGACTAATGTTCTTGATTGTGAATAACTTGGAGAGAGCCTCATACATTTCTTGAGCGGAATTTATGTCGGATATGTATGGAATTAGGTTACCCTTAACTCCATCCACTATTAGGTTCATAGCCACAATTTTGATTTCTCTAAACTTTGTTTCCTCTACATCACTTGATTCATTAGTAGGCTTCTTGATTTTTCCTTGAACAAGATCCAAACTTTGTTCTTTTCGAGAATAAGGTCTATCCTCTTTTTCCAAGCCCTGTAGTTGGAGGCCCTTCTAATTTGTTTTCTCCCTTCATTGACCTTTTCATAGTTCTTGTAGATAGTGGGCTTATCTCTTTATATGACTCTTTTCCTTAACGACCTTTCTTTGATCTCCTTTTCCTTAATAGATCTTCGACCTACCTTTTTCCTACTTTTTCACCTTATCTTTGATACAATGTTAGAAAATCAGAAAGGCAAAAAGATTTTATCTTGTTGATAATTACTTGTGATTATTATTATAATTTTTCTTATCTTTGTCTTTTACCTTAGTTCATCAAGCAATTACCAAAACCAAAACATGGAGATCAAGAACCCCAGATGTAGGCGCATAGCCAAGGCAAAACCCTTATATAGGGGAAAACCTAGTCAAGAACTCTTCCTTCAGTGATTCAAATGAGATGGAGCAAGACCCTATACCAACAGACCTTCCTCCTCCACCAAGTCAGCCTTCCAATATGTTTTAGCTCGCCTCCATAGTCTCTTCTTGTCCAACAGCTTCAACCCAGCATCAACTAGAAATTTTGGCCCCAACTTTACCAGCAGCTTCAGAATTTCAGCCTTTCCAACAACTACAGAATTTCGGCCCTTCAAGCAACATCACACGTGTGGGAAAAGGAGAGAGAATTTTGACTTCTTATTCTTGTGAGAGAACTCCTTCTCCTTCGTTATTCTTCTTCTTCTTCTTCCTTGAAATTCACACTTTTCTGGCCCCAAAAGTTGCAGATCGAACTTGTTGTGAGTGAGTGGGAAATGAGGTCGAGTTGTTGCCTTTATATAGTGATTCTGGTGTCGAGTTTATGTCGACTTGTCCAGTTTGAGGCCAACTTGGTGGAGGAGGCCTAATTGACCTACTTTTCAATAAAATAAATCTCCTATGATAAATAAATCCCAAGGGTTCTTTACAATATGACATGGACAAGGACACTTGACATAAACACTAGAAGCCTTCAATGGATGCTTTGACCTAAAAACAATTGACCCAAGCATGAAACCTATGCTTTAATAAGTCAATTTATTTAATAATAAAATTTATTTTTCTTTCTTTTGATAAATATAATACACCATGACTCAAATACAATTATGAAGATCGATACTAGTAACATTCTTCAACACAATATAGCCTGAACTCTCGTAGAGCCCTATCTAAAATTAGTCTAAGTAAACCATCCACTGTAGTACAACTCTTTATTCCCCCAATTCAAATCAAAAAATTGTAGGGAGGCTTTACGCTCCATGCATGTTTCTTTTCACTATTAATCACTCAACCAACCCCGCCTCCCCCATCACCATCCCATTCAACCATATTAAAGTCACAACCAACAATTTATTATGCATCTAGCAAAAAGGCCTCCATCCATGTCCACATGTGAATGCAACTGGAACTAAGGTTTTGGTGCATAAACAGAACAAAAGCCAAGCAATTCATCAAGTAGAAAAGTGTTCCACACACATCAATTAGTTGGATCACTACCTGCTATTGTAAAAAAACTCTACAAAGATGAAATGGATAACACCACGCCTCTTCTCTAATCGTGATCAGTGGCCCAGAAAGGACCATTCCAGACATAACTCATATCGTTGTGAAGTTCAAAACCAACTGCTTTAGCTTATTGCAAAAACATTATCTCTAGCTTAATTCTGCAAAGCTCCTTGAACAACTTGCTTCCTACCTAGGATCATCATACCTCTAAAATTCCATGAAAAAGTGGATAAATTCATTCACGAAGTAAGGGATTGGCCAATGAGCTAAACTTATTAGTTATCAACAAGGAAGAAACCCCCTTCTCAATAGAGTGGGTCACTACCTCCTTAAAAGACACAACCTTCGACACAAACTTATAGAGATAACAGGTCTCTCCAAATCAGTCAGAGATGAAGCCCCATTGTGCTTATTACATTGATTTGTGATCCCTCATCCACCCCCATACTATGAATTGGAGCACTACCACTCGCTAACGTTGTCTACATGGCCTAGCCTTGGGAGTTGACTAGAGGGCCACCAAAGCTATTGGAAACCATCTATTGTGTGGAAACTACAACACCTTTTTGAGTCATATGGATCATTGCTCATCTAAATTGGAACCAAATCCAAACACTGAAGGAGTAGGCCCTCCCACATGAACATGCAAGGTACCTTCCTTGCAACCTACACTAAGTTGAGGAACCTACCTTGCCAGGCTAAGACAAAGACATTGAAGCACTTGCATCTCCCAAATATAAAGGATCCCTTGTCAGGGGCTTACAATAGGGACAATCCCAGATGAGATGATCCTATGTTTGGCAAAAAAAATAGGCATTGCAAAAATTCAATAGTGTACCTTCTACTAATATAATCCACCTGTAGTCATCACTGAAATAAATGGGGGCATATTTTTCTTCAAATCAACCTCAACAGAGATTCTTGGATTGGGGTGCAAGGAATTGTGTTTACCACCTAGGATCAAAACTTTGCCAACCCGATGAGCATGCAAACCAATGAAAGGCCTCAAATCCGCATGGAGTGAAGGAAACTCAAGCAATAAAGGGTAGTTGGCTTGATTGTTATCATCAGGGTTGAAATCAACACTCCATTATTATAAACAAGCCAAGGAATTTGCAATATGCCAAGCATCGTACTGAAGGACATGTGAGGTTGCCAATTCCATGTTGAACAGAAGATAAACATATTTATATCCCAATCCCCAATATGAATTAAGAGAAACCCTCTTCGACTCCTAGTTCAACAAACATCGTTGGAAGTCGCCCCATTCGATATGTGGTGAAGGAAATAAAAAATCACCCCATAGTGCTCAAGATTCTATCATCCTTCTGTATATTCCTTATTACTGGCCACAAAGTAGTTGAATCACCAGCATCCGCATTGGATTGCAAGGTAAGGATCTCCACTTTATCAATTGGTGGGGAAACAGTTCGCTTCAATAAAGGCACATCACCATTCTCGATGAACAGTGACCAGTTTCCCATCAATCCTGATCAATGTTACACAAAGCGGGGACGAAACAGGGACGTTTTTTGGAAGCAAGGATGCGGAAGCATCATTTTCCAAAAATCTAGGAAGTGAAGCGTCTACGATATATATATATATATATTTGCATTTATACTCAAAACAAACATCCCAAATACCAAATTAGTTGTAGAAGACATGAAAACATGCATATTTTTGCATAAATCAAGATAGATATGGCATCCATGATTCCACTGTAGTTACTAGTATGTACATCAACCATCTATATTCTAGCAATTACAAACATACATCAAACTTTTAAGCATATTATAAAACATAAAACATTTAAGCATATTATAAAACATAAAACATTTAAGCATATTATGATCTATCTAGCAAGTGAGCAATTGTCAACATTTGTCAAGTCCAAAATTCAAATAATAATGTTTACAAAATATGTCACTTGGTCACCACCAAGACAAAAAAGGTTCAAATTCATAAGCCTACAAGTCTAATGATTAATCTATGACAAAAGTAGTAAATTGTGAATATATCTACTAATCTCTCCTCCTTCCACCACGAAGAGAACGTGGCGGCGGGCCTCCACGTGGTGGCAATGAAGAAGATGTTGCATGTGGAAGTTGTGGCAGTGGCACTGAAACTGATGAAGATGAACCCCCTGTTGTTGGTGTTGAACCATGGAACCTAGGAGGGACCAGATGGGGGTGGCATCTCAACACGATCATCATCATCCTGGAATCACACAAAAGATTCATGCAAAAAAAAAACACTAGGTAACAAAAAAAATTAAAAACATGAATTAGAGAAATGCTTTACAAGGAAAATTCATACCACAATGGACATACCTAGATAAGAGCATCCTCTAATTGCTCTAATCGTAACACTCCATCCTCCAAATTGGGATCCTCTGGATTCTTGTCCCAAATCAACAGGTCTTTATTAGTCTTTGCATCATCACAGTAAAGGGACAACAATCGCAAGTTGTAATGAACATAAACCAAGCTCTCTGCCCGATCTAAACTCAACCCGTTCCTTTTAACACTGTGGATGAAAGAGAAAGAGCTCCAACACCTCTCTGCAGAAGAAGTGTTTACCACCTGTGATAGCACCCGCAATGCCAAAGCCTATAGAAGTGGAGTAGCCCCTCCATGCATGTTCCACCACTCAAGAGAAGAAAAAGTCTCTCGATCTTTAATTGCATGCATGCTCCCAAATGGACCAATGTTAAGTGTATGGTTGCTCAACTCTCTCCGTACCATGGAAGCCTCCTCCTCATCAGGGATTTATTTACTCAATGCAATCATATATTTTTTGTGAACCTCTTGATCTTGATGTGGTTTTCTCCTGCTTCCCCCCCCAGGTGCTAGTGTTGAAAGCCATGTTGGATGATAGTATTTAGGTATCAAAACATATGCTAATGCATGCAATGGAACATTTAGCATTTCCCATCGGTTTTCCACCTCTGCACGAATATAATTGTACAAGGTGATATCTCTAGGGCCAGTGTGGAAAAAGTCCCGAAAAAATCGGGATTTATTCCTAAAATTGCGATTTTTTCAGCAAAAGGATTAAATCGGCCGATTTTTTGGCGATTTTTTCATAAACGAAAAAATCGCGATTTTATCGAAATACTCCCGATTAAATCGCGAGTCGATGGAAAAAATCGGCATGAAATTTTTTTGGCGGATAAAAAGCCGCAAAGGGTTATTTCAGTTTAGTTTTTGGCCTGTGCGTTTTTCATTGCTCGCTGTGGCTGCTGTGGAGAACCGAGAGAACGAGGGTTTGCAAGCGTGGAGAGGAGCCGGCGTAAATTCAAATTGTGACCCGGATTGATAGCATTTGCCAAGGTTGACCGTTGAATAACTGTTCCAGTTCAACATTGCCGGTAGATCCAATGTTAAATCCTTTCCTGTTTAATGTTTATTGCTTTTCATTTCCCTATAAATATTAAAAACAAAAGTCCTGCATGAATTGGTTCTACTGCTACACACGTTAAACTTTTAAAGGATTCTGGTGGTTGATTTCTCAATTTTGTGGGTTTGAAAATTTTCGATTAAGAAAGAACTCAAAGGGGTCTTTTCATGAACAATTATCAAACCAACAACCTTCTCTTCCACTTTAGCACAAATATCAACACAAAAATATGCTTAATATAAATTTATTGAATGCTCCTTATTAAAAACTACAAGCCGTAGCATTGTGATCTACAAACTTAACAAGTTAACAGTTTATTAACCAGTGGAAAACCATTCCAAGTCAAAGGGAATTGAATCATTCATTGTATCATAGGATCAACAGTTACAATGAAGGTCTGTTTAGGACAGCAGAAAGCATGAATTTGATGAGTAAAATTAAACCACAAAAATATCAACTATTGTAGAAAAGGACAGTGAAATAGTTGAATCAAACCATTGAATATATGCTATATCTCGAGTCCTCATTAGTAATTACTAATTACCATATCCACACATCCAATATTTTTGAAATTTCTTAACAAGATGTGGAAATGACAAGGGCTGAAAATTGAAATCACAATGACAGTACCACTTTCATGCATTCTTTCCATTCAAAGAAAATGCGAAAACAGTCATCAAGGCATTTTCATGGACAATAACAATAAAGTTATAAACTTCATCAATTGTGAAAGATTCATGGAAGCCAAATGGGGTTGTTCCAAAATCTGGAAACATGTTGAATCCAAACGTTGGGATGAAGTTGAATTCATCAAAAGGAAACTTGTTGATGCCTATTACATGGTAGCTTTCCTCACTTGCACTATGCTAATTTTTTAACAGATTCATGCCCATGGAGTCACATTAATGCCTATGAAATTTGAATCTGTTAGTGGGCAGTGTAGAGTAGCACAGTTGCAGAAAGGGCATCAAATCACTGTGACTGGTCACTGAACGACATTTAATATTTCCATATTTTGGGAAAAATATGATCAAATTTTATGTGATGTATTACGGTATTACCTATGGATTCTTGTCATATATTATTGAGAAGTCATATATATTACAGTGACATTTTGTTTTGTCATTAAATTGATGGACCATTGCTACTTGAATTTGTTTCAATTTTTTTGTGCCCAGGTTTAAACTTTAAATTCAAGCTCAAAGTTTAAAACAAAATGTCGAGGATTTTGCATTCTATGTGGGAGTTTGGTGAGCCTGATGCTACACCCGAAACTGGGGGGTTCAATAGAATGTATTTGACTTGCAAGTTGTGTGGCAAGCATATGTCAGGAGGCATCAACAGATTAAAATTCCATTTGGGGCAAATTCCGAGGCAAAATGTTAAACTTTGCACAAAACCAAGTCCAGAAATCATCTGACGGGCCATTCAATCATTGATGGATAAAGAGGAAGGAAAAGACACCAGGGCAGCACTAAGAAACCAACTTGTAGGGGGTTCAAGAGTGGGGGGAATTGAGAGTGGCAGTGCTTCTACAACAGCATCACCTTCCTCACCCATGGGTACTCATCCTTCTATCTCATCTTTTCTTGTTCCTAGAACAACAGCTGGTTCACAACCTGGGATCAAATCATCAATGAAAAAAAGGAAAAGGCAGAAGCTGACAAGTTGGTCAGTAGGTGTCTTCTATGGAGTGATGTTCCTTTCAACATTGCCAAGACAAACCCATTCTACTAGCCTATGTTTGATGCCGTTGATGTCGTTGGCCCGGGGTACAAAGCCCCCACCTTTGCAGAATTGAAAGGGCCTCTTCAAGATGAAAAGACTGAGTGCACTGCTAGATTGGCAGAGTTTAGGGCATCATGGGAGAACACTGGATGCACAATCATGTCAGATGGTTGGACTGACCAGAAGGGTAGGACCCTTCTTAACTTCTTGGTTAGTTGTCCCAAGGGAACAATGTTTATGAAATCTGTTGATGCATCTACACACATTAAAGATGCACGTACATTATGTGAGTTGTTGGACATCTTCATTCAGGAAGTAGGCCCAAGCAATGTTGTCCAAGTCATAACGGACAACATTGCAAATTATGTTGCAGCTGGCAGGATGCTTATGGAGAGGTATCCTAACTTGTTTTGGACACCTTGTGCTGCTCATTGCATTGACTTGATGTTGGAGGATATAGGTAAGATTCCTACTGTGAGGGATATTGTTGAATCATCCAAGAGCATAACAAAATTTATATATAATCATTCATCTGTGCTTAGCTTGATGAGAAAATTCACCAACAACAAAGATTTGGTGCGTCCTGCCATTACACGATTTGCCACTACTTTCATATCTCTTCAGTCTCTGTTGAATTCTATGTGGGAGGTGAAGAGCATGTTTCTCTCAGCGGATTGGCGTTCTTTATCTATTAACCGCAAACTGAAGGGAGAGGGCATATGCAGACTAGTTTCATATGATCAGAGCTTTTGGATAGGAGTAGAGGAGGTGTGTGCCATTTCAGAACCTTTGGTAAAGGTTCTTCAGTTGGTTGATGGAGACAAGCCCGCAATGGGCTACTTGTATGAGGCCATGGATAGGGCCAAAGAAGCCATCTGTGCTTATTATGCAGATAAGGGAGACGAGGGGTTAGAGAAACAAGAGGTCATATGGAGAGTGATTGATCAGCGATGGAACAATACTCTCCATCACCCCATTCATGCTGCAGGTGTCTACCTCAACCCTGCATTTTCTTATGCTTGTGGTTTCAGATTTGATGCCGAGGTGATGGATAGATTCTTCACTTGTGTCGAGAGGATGGTGTCATCTGAGCAAGAACGTGAGTAGATTTATAAAGAAATGGAGGTCTATAGGATGGAGGTGGCACATTTGGTTTTAACATGGCTATTAAGAATAGGACGACCAAAATGCCAGGTAAGCTTCAGTTTGTTTCAAACTTTCAAGTTTAAACTTTAGAATTTCAATGTTTTTTTTTTATGTTTCTCATTTTTCTTTTAACTTGTAGATGCTTGGTGGACAAGCTATGGTGCCAGAGTACTCCATCTCCAAAAGCTTGCCATTCGAGTGCTCAGCCAAACATGCAGTTCCTCTGGGTGTGAGCGCAACTAGAGTGTATTTGACAAAATACACTCCAAAAAGCGCAACAGGTAAAAACTAAAAAGATTTCAAATTAAATTTTTTGAATTCATTTGATTAATTTTAATATTTAAATTTTCTAAGTACTAATTTACAATATATGACCCTAATACAGATTGGAGTCCCAACGCCTCAATGACATGGTCTACGTCTATTGCAATCTTTTGGGTGAGACAGCTTCAGAAACCTACTGATGTGGAAGCCATCTCATTAGACAATATTGATACCACTACTTCATGGAGAGTCAAGATTGAGAGGCTGATCTTGGACACGATCCCGGATTGGTTAGGTGTGGATCTAGAGGATGTAGCAGTTGCAGAGGAGGGAGAGCCAGAGATAGAGGAGGAGGAGGCAGAGCAACATCAGGGTCAGGAGGCAGTAGCAGAGCTGGATGAGGATGCTAAGGAGGAGGTGATGCCATCTAGGGTGGGTAGCAGAAGCAGCAGCATAGCACAGAGGCCACCTCTTCCATCGGCTTCTAGAGGACGATTGAGTCCATTTCATTTTGTATCCCCAGGGGCAGGGTCTTCTTCCTCTAGAGGAAAAGGCAAAGCCATTCCCTATTCCCGTAAAAGGGGAAGAGGATCTCAGTGACTAATTAGTGATTACTTGATGACTTTTAGATGACTCATGATGTACATTTATTATGTTTTTTGTTGATATTTTGACTCTTGAGAGTTGAGACTCAGATAGGACTCAAAATTCAGGAGTTGATTCACTATTTTGATATGTGATGTAGCACTAGACTTCATATACATATTATATATTAGCTTTCTTTACATGTTTATGTGGAAATGCATTTATTTGATGTTGTGGATACTCTAGATGTTAAAAAAAAAAAAAAATTAAAAATGAATAATTTTGTGCTTTTTTAATTTTGCCGACTTTTTCAAAAAACTCCCGACTTTGCCGAGTTTTCAACTTTTGGACCCTTGCCAAATTAATCCCGACTTCGACTTTTTCCACATTGCTCTAGGCTCAACAATGTCTTTAATCTGCCCCAACATGCTATCTATTTGCTCATACACCTCCCCAATTATTGGTCGATCTGAATCTCCAAACTTGATCATGTAATAAATTGGTTTGGTGAATTGCAAAACATATTTAACCTGTGACCAAAAGTACATGTCAAGTATAGTGTCCTTGGCTGCATTACCACCATCTCTATCAGTGTTAATTTCATCCCATGTTTCAGCACACACCAAATTAGTTAAAGCTTGTCTCACCTTCACTAGCCGCCTAAAGGTGAGTTAATAACTGGCAAATCTTGTCTCTGCAAGTTTAAGCAACTGCAACGTGGAGTAAGTGCCATAGAAGTAGTTTACCCTTGTATGCCCTGTGATGAATTTAATGAGTTGTTTCCCTCTCTTGTAAAGCTCATTAATCCACCCACATTCTTTAGGCTTCACAATATCATGCATCAAAAGGTTCAATGTGTGAACCAGGCACCCAGACCAAAAGATGTGTGGATGAGTACGCTCAATAATTTTTCCTACTGCCTTACAATTTGCTACATTATCTGTGATCACTTGAACCACATTATTAAGACCAACATCTTTGATTGCAATAGGAGATCTGCAATGTTTTGTGCAGATGCACTAATGGAGGAGTCATGACATGTAATAAATACTGCACCACTAGCAGAAACACCGAGAACATTTATCAAATGTTGGTTTCTAATATTTGTCCACCCATCTGATACAATGGATACCCCAGAATCTACCCACTCATTTGTAAAACGTGTCAAAGCTCTTTGAACCTTAGCTTTTTCTCTTTCTAATAACATTGTTCTAGCTTTCTCATAGTTGGGGGACTTGTATCCTTTTGGGGCTTCATTGATGGCCTTTACCATGTCATGCCGATAGGGAGAGTGAAGCACATTGAATGGTACACTGTAAGCACAAAGAAAATGGACTATCTTTCCATCCACATCATCCCTCCCAGCAACATTAAGGAAATCCCCTATTTTTCTTTTACCTCTCGAGTTTCCAGAAGTACCATGAGTCAATGAGCTACCAAATCTAGAGGTTGCATTTGATTCAGAATGAATTTTTTGTTTCTTGGTTTTTTGTTGTGCAGCCTCCTCTATTTGGATGTATTTTCTTCTTTGTTCAGATGACATGTTTAGGCAAATTTGTATCCCCACAGCACCCTTTTTATCATCACTGTCCAGCACCCCACAAAGGTGCCTCCTCACACGGGTATATGAACCACTAAATGGTTTTCCTCCATGACAACCATGAGGGCACAAAAATTTGTAGCTTCCACCACCCTTTCCCCCTTCAAGTTTGGTCACATAGTTCCA
Organism: Pinus tabuliformis; assembly: GCA_031772625.1. Lineage (NCBI taxonomy): Eukaryota > Viridiplantae > Streptophyta > Pinopsida > Pinales > Pinaceae > Pinus > Pinus tabuliformis. The sequence continues at coordinate 729,519,018 of CM062814.1, forward strand.
CAAGGGTGTTAATGCAGCTTTCCCCTCTAGTGTTTCAGTTTCCCCTTCAGGTTTAACATCATCCCCTTCCTCTTCAAACCCTTCCTCCTCATCATACATTGGGTCACTCATATTGGGACCACTGTCCTCTTGTGCTTCTTCCCTTCTATTCCTACTCCCCCTTGCCATCATTAAAACCAAAAGTGGAATGAATATGATACATAAAAGCCAAAAGAACACCATCTTGGAATACGGATATAGGTGGTGGACAACCTGCAAGTAAAGGAGCAAGTAGAAACAATGGGAAAGAGTAGGAGAGGGAGGAGAAAAATACAAAAAAAAAATGTCAAAAAAATTAGGGAGTTTGGGGTTTGCACTTACCTCTTTAGCTCTTGTAGATGAAGTCCTCCAAGCTCCTGCTCTAAGCTCCTCCTCCTTCTCCTAGCTCCTCCTCCTTCACTCCTCCAAGCTCTCCTCTCTTCTCCTCTCTTCTCCTCTCCTCTCTTCTCTTCTCTTCTCCTCTCCTCTCCTCTCTTCTCTTCTCCAACTCTCATAAACTCAAAGTGAGTAAATGAGGGATGAATGGGGGCTTTATTCCCTTCATTCCTCACCCTAACCCAAGGTGGACCCACCCCCAACAAGCAAACTCACCAAAAATAAAAATTTAAATTTAAAAAACTGACTTTTTTAGGCCGCGCGGCGCAATTTTCCGAAGCGCGTACAGAATTGTATGGGATCCGTATGATTCGGCCTCTGAAGTGTCGCGCTTCCTACGGCCGAAGCGTCGTACGAAATGCGCTTCGAAAGGACGCTTCCGAAATTTCCAGGAAGTGTCTTTATCAGTTCGAAATGCGTTTCGAAATTTCCAAAGCGCATTTTGAGAGGCGCTTCCCCCACACATCCGTACGGACCGCGTTTCGGGGGTTAGATCGGGGGGGACATTTCCTGCAACATTGATCCTGATAGACTTCAGTTGAGTGTCAACAATTTCTACAACCAGATGGGTCGACACAGAAGATGAATCTTCATTCTACAAATTGGACTTATCTACCATCATGTGTGAGTCTAAATCAATTGACATGATTACAACCAAATGGAGAAGAGCTTGACTGGTTTTGTTGAGAAAGAGAAAGCAAGTCTTTATTGGGAGCAATAATTGGAGCCTTCACAGCAACAAAGTTTACTCGAAGAGAAATGGCCACACTATGGGAACCCTCTAAATCATGGCAATCAAGAGGAACTAAACCTTGTTACGAATATAAATTATATATAATAAAAAGAATATAAATAAAGATAAATAATAAATAATCAAATGATGATTATCTTAAATATTCATTAGTTAAGGGAAAAGGCATGTCTAAAAGACATGTCCAATCTATATAAGTAGGGCCTCATTGTAACATTCAACATCACTTGTATATATATATATATATATATATATATATATATAAAATATTATTTACAAATACATTTGTGTATTTTACATTTAAGTCAACAAGCTATAAGTTTTGTAACTTCAGTGGTATTAGAGCCATGAGAGTCTTTGAAAGTTATCCACCGCACAATATGTCGTTAAGTTTTTTCCCTAAATTCATTGAACAATTTAGTAAAACTCAATGTGGAAAAAGTTGAAGCCGGGATTAATTCGGCAAGGGTCCAAAAGTTGAAAAACTCGTTAAAGTCGGGAGTTTTTTGAAAAAGTCGGCAAAATTAAAAAAACACAAAAATATTCATTTTTTTTATTTATTTTAACATCTAGAGTATCCACAACATCAAATAAATGCATTTCCACATAAACATATAAAGAAAGCTAATATATAATATGTATATGAAGTCTAGTGCTACATCACATATCAAAATAGTGAATCAACCCCTAAATCTTGAGTCCTGTCTGAGTCTCAACTCTCAAGAGTCAAAATATCAACAAAAAATATAATAAATGCATGTCATGAGTCATCTAAAAGTCATAAAGTAATCAGTCACTGAGATCCTCTTCCCCTTTTACGGGAATAGGGAATGGCTTTGCCTTTTCCTCTAGAGGAAGAAGGCCTAGCCCTTGGAAATACAAATGGAGTCAGTCGTCCTCTAGAAGCCGATGGAAGAGGTGGCCTCTGTCCTATGTTACTGCTGCCCATCCTAGATGGTGTCACCTCCTTCTCATCATCCTCAACTAGCTCTGCCTCCTGACCCTGATGTTGCTCCTCCTCCTCTAACTCTCGCTCTCCCTCCCCTGCAACTGCTACATCCTCTAGATCCACACCTAACCAATCCGAGATCGAGTCCATGATCAGCCTCTCAATCTCGACCCTCCATGCAGCGATGGTATCAATATTGCCCAATGAGATGGCTTCCACATCAGTAGGTGTCTGAAGTTGTCTCACCCACAATCGAAGATTGTAGTAGACGTAGACCATGTCATTGAGGCGTTGGGACTCCAATCTCTATTAGGGTCATAGATTGTAAATTAGTACTTAGAAAATTTAAATATTAAAAATAATCAAATGAAGTCAAAATAATTAATTTGAGATTCTTTTACCTGTTGCACTTTTTGCTGTGTATTTTGTCAAATACACTCCAGTTGCGCTCACACCCAGAGGAACTGCATGTTTGGTTGAGCACTCGAATGGCAAGCTTTTGGAGATGGGGTACTCTAGCACCATAGCTTGTCCACCAAGCATCTACAAGTTAAAAGAAGAAAGAGAAACATAAAAAAAAACATTGAAATTCTAAACTTGAAAGTTTGAAACAAACTGAAGCTTACCTTGCATTTTGGTCGTCCTATTCTTAATAGCCATGGTAAAACCAAATGTGCCACCTCCCATCCTATAGACCTCCATTTCTTTAGAAATATCTTCACGTTCTTGCTGAGATGACACCATCCTCTCGACACAAGTGAAGAATCCATCCATCACCTCGGCATCAAATCTGAAACCATAGGTGTAAGCAAATGCGGGGTTGAGGTAAATACCTGCAGCATGAATGGGGTGATGGAAGGTATTGTTCCATCGCTCATCAATCACTCTCCATATGACTTGTTGTTTCTCGAGCCCCTCGTCTCCCTTATCTTCATAATAAGCACAAATGGTTTCTTTGGCCCTATCCATGGCCTCATACAAGTAGCCCATTGCGGGCTTGTCTCCGTCAACCAACTGAAGAACCCTTACCAAAAGTTCTAAAATGGCACATACTTCCTCTACTCCTGCCCAAAAGCTCTGATCATATGAAACTAGTCTACATATGCCCTCTCCCTCTGGTTTGTGGCTAATAGATAAAGCACGTCAATCCGCTGAAAGAAACATGCTCTTCACATCCCACATAGAATTCAACAGAGACTGAAGAGATATGAAAGTAGTGGCAAATCGTGTAATGGCAGGACGCACCAACTCTTTGTTTTGGTGTATTTTCTCATCAAGCTAAACACAGATGCATGATTATATATAAATTTTGTTATGCTCCTGGATGATTCAACAATATCCCTCACAATAGGAATCTTACCTATATCCTCCAACATCAATTTAATGCAATGAACAGCACAAGGTGTCCAAAACAAGTTAGGATACCTCTCCATAAGCAACTTGCCAGCTGCAACATAATTTGCAGCGTTGTCCATTATGACTTGGACAACATTGCTTGGGCCTACTTCCTGAATGAAGAGGTCCAACAACTCACATAATGTACGTGCATCTTTAATGTGTGCAGATGCATCAACAGATTTCATAAACATTGTCCCCTTGGGACAACTAACCAAGAAGTTAAGAAGGGTCCTACCCTTCTGGTCAGTCCAACCATCTGACATGACTGTGCATCCAGTTTGTTCCCATGATGCCCTAAACTCCTCCAATCTAGAAGTGCAATCAGTCTTTTCATCTTGAAGAAGAGGCCCTCTCAATTCTGCAAAGGTGGGGGCTTTGTACCCGGGCCAATGACAACAACAACATCAAACATAGGCTGGTAGAATGGGTTTGTCTTGGCAATGTTGAAAGGAACATCACTCCATAGAAGACACTTACTGACCAACCTGTCAACTTCTACCTTTTCCTTTTTTTAAGTGCTGATTTGATGCTAGGTTGTGCACCAGCTATGATTCTAGGAACAAAAAAAGATGAGCTAGATGAGTGGTTGGGACATATGGGTGAGGAAGGTGATGCTGAAGAAGCACTGCCACTCTCAATTCCCCCACTCTTGAGGCCCCTACAAGTTGGAATTTTAGTGTTGCCCTGGTGTCTTTTCCCTCCTCTTTATCCATCAATGATTGAATGGCTCGTCGGATGATTTCTAGAGTTGTATTCGGGCAAAGGTCAACATTTTGCCCCGGAATTTGCCCCAAATGAAATTTTAATCTGTTGATACCTCCTGACATATGCTTGCCACACAACTTGCAAGTCAAATACATTCTATTGATCCCCCCAGATTCGTGTATGGTATCAAGTTCACCATATTCCCACATAGCGTCCAAAAGCTTTGGCATTTTTTTTTTAACTTTGAGCTTGAATTTAAACTTGGGCACAAAAAAAAATTGAAACAAATTAAAAATTTCCCATCACATAAGAAGCAAACACAAATGCAATAGTTGATTTTAGATTTTAAATGCCTCTTCTCAGTCACTTGAAAACACTCAGATTCAGTAAACAAGGGTTTGAATTTTTGTCATTTTATTCTTGAAAGTTGAAGTTTTGCTTCAATCTAGATTCTAAACAATGTTTCCCTTTCAAAATTCTAGGCAAAAATAAGATATAAACAAACTAATAGAATTTTAGAGAAGTATAGAAAGATTTAAGAAATCATTTGTGTAAAAAAAACTAAGAGAGAAATTAAAATACATACCTGGCAGCAGCAATTTGGCACTTTGAATCTCCCACGTTGAGCAGTGGACAAATCTCCAAATCCCCACCACAAAACTCACAAATATTCTCCTCTAGGGCAATGGAAAACAACTATGAATCTCCACAGTGCCGAATGGGAGAAAAAACAGAAGAAAATGATATCATTTTCAGCTTTTTCGGCCTCTTTATCCATGCCTGGGAGGGCGGCCGACTTTTTGGGTCGACTCCCGATTAAATCAGGCATATAATGTTTAAATAGCGATTTTTTCGTTTTTAAAAAAGTCTGCAAAATATCTAAGGATTAAATCGTTTTTGTTGAAAAAATTAAAATTTTAGGATTAAATCGCGATTTTTTGCAGACTTTTTCCACACTGGTAAAATTCAATAAATATTTCAGCAATTAGAAAAATCATGTGCAAAAGTTACAACATGTCTAAAGAAAAATTATGTAAAAAACCATAATAAGGAAGATGATAGCAATGGTGAAGAAATGAAACAAGGTGAGGCGAGAAAATAAGATTTTGATCAGAATGATGATAATGAAAATGAAGATGTAATAAATAATGATGAATATGAAAATGATATCGAGCAAGATGAGGATCCAGATGAAGTTGATCTTGATGTGGATGAGAATGATCAAGATGATGATCCAAATGAAGGTGATGAGGATTATGTAGATCAAGATGATGATCCAGATAAAGATGATGTGGATGAGGACTATCTTGAGAAACAAGAAGATGAACAATATCATAACAATGAGGGAGATGATGAAGAAGACATTGATGATTATGAGAGGATAGATGGTATGATGTTGGATAGGCCCAATGTAGGTCATCTCTTTCCAGTACAAGGTCAAGGTGAGAGTAAGAACAGAGCTATTTTGCTATTTTGGTAGATAATCAAAATGATAAACTTGCCAAGGAAGACACCCAACTTAATTTTCATAAACAAATTGATCTTGAAGGCGAGGACCCCCGAGAAAATTTGAAGCTTGACTTTGGGATTGCTAAGGTCAAAATTGAAAAAGTTGTGGGATCACCTGGCAAACGATTTCAGTGCAATATATAAGACAATGTATTGCGGCCTTTAATATTACGTCGCCTAAAACAACTTGTGGAGAAACAGCTTCCAAAAAACTAAGAATATGTAATATGTTCCAAGTTGTCAAAAAGACAGTGCAACCTGTATGAAGATTCTATTACAAGTTCAGAAACACGGGCAACTTTGACTAGTGGCAACTTTCTTGGTCCCATTAATATCCTAACGCAACTATGTAAAGTGTGTAATCACCCTGATTTGTTTGAAGGCAGACCAATTATAAGGTCATTTGATATGTTGGGGCTCAAGCAACAAGTATGTTCAGATATTTGTTCCATACTCAAAGGTGTCCCATACTCATCTATTGATTTAGTGGGAATGAATCTGGTTTTCTCTCAACTAGAATTTGTGATGAACTCGTGGGAGTATGATCACGTGTCAAAGATTGCAACTCCCTCCTCACTGATTCAGGAGGTTGGTAATTTAAGAGATGAAGAATTAGGCCACCCTGTTCATAGGCATGAACCAATGCACAGAAGAAACATCTTTGAGGAGATCCAGCATGCTCTTCAAGAAGAGAGATTGAGGCAGGCAAGAGGAAGGGCTGCAGCCATAGCATGGTTGAACACACTGCGTTGCAAGAGGAAACCTGTCTATGGAATGGATTTAAGGAGAGTCCTAACTATTGAGCATCCTGTTTATGATGTTCATAAGAAAAGGAACAATCCATCATGCTATCTGGAGTCTTCATCAAGACTTGTTGATCTTGTCTTGTTACCTTCACAGTGGTGTCAAAAGTTGTTGGACTTAATTGAATCTTTTGTCTTTGCAATTCTAGCTGCACGAGCACCTCCACCAATTTTTTGGTGTAGTAAATCAGGATCTTTTGTTCTAAGTCGTCCAATCCTAGAAGATAATACTAGCAAAGAGCTCAGTGTGCTTCTTGAACCCCTTAGACCTGTTATTGTGCGAAGACAGTTGTTCTTTCTTGATAGGTGACTTATACAGTTTGACTGTGGTAAATTGCAAGAGTTAGCAATTTTACTCAGACGGTTAAAATCAGAAGGGCACAAAGCACTGATATTCACTCAAATGACAAGAATGCTTGATGTTTTAGAGGACTTTATTAACCTTTATGTTTATACTTATGTTAGGTTGGATGGCTCTACCCAACCTGAAGAGAGGAAAATACTGATGCAGCGGTTTAACACAAATCCAAAAAAAATTCTTTCTATTTTCTCAACCTGAAGTGGTGGTGTTGGGATAAATCTAGTTGGTGTTGATATGGTGATCTTCTACAACAGTGATTGGAACCCTACGATAGACCAGCAAGCTCAAGACAGATGCCACTGAATAGAGCAGACACGCAAGGTGCATATTTACAGGCTGAATTCTGAGAGAACAGTTGAAGAGAATATTATAAAGAAAGCAAACCAGAATTACGTTGGTGAAATGCAGATGGAGTTTAGGGTTATGGAGAACGAAATTAATGATGAAGCAAAAAAGACAGCAACTGGAGTTCGGAAGTCCAGTCCTCAGATTTCAACCATAGAGTTTGGATGGTCGATGCCAATCGTTTTTCGAAAAACTGGTTTGAAGACTACTTCGTGTGCTGAAACTGGTTTGAAGACTACTTCACGTGCCAACCCTAATACCGGACTCGAGGGTTTGAAGCGGGCCATCAAGCTCTGCACTGTGTCACCTGAGGGCGATGAGGGTGGTGAGCAGCAGAGAGCACCTAAACGCAAGGAGGTAGCGAAAATTGGGGTAACAAAGTCAAAATGGAGGGAATTATTGAAGGTGGTCGATGAGTATTTTATTATTTTAATAATGAAAACCCTAGAAAGACGAAGACGATTAGGACTCGGAATGTTTTCCATAGTCAACTAGTCACCTTCAGTTTATCCCTAGAAGGTTCATCAAGTTCGTTGGAGATTTAGTGGAATTAATGTTATGAGCGAACGTACAACAAAGGACATGACCATACAGACGTGTACGATGAACCTTGGGGAAACAAAAAATATATATAAATACATCAAAACCAAATAACTTTTATAATTGACATAGCTTTATAAATCTATTATTAAGTAACTTTATTAAAATTATAAAGTTATTTATAATAAAAAAATTATAAAGTGATTTCACTTAATCAAATATAAATGTATATAAATTAATATATAATAATTAATTAAATTATATATTAAAAAAAATAAAAAATAAATAAAGGGAAAGGAATAAAACCAGAAGGAGTATGATTGATGAATTATACATGTCTACTGATTGACAAATTATACATGTCTCGATGACACACAAGGTGAAGGAAATTGTCAGTATTAAAGCTTCAAGGACAGTTTTTTTGAAGAAATGGGCAATGTTACGAATATAAATTATATAAAATAAAAAGAATATAAAAAATATATATAATAAATAATCAAATAAGGATTATCTCAAATAGTCATTAGTTAAGTGAAAAGGCATGTCTAAAAGACACGCGCAATCATGAAAGGACACCTACCTAAGTATATAAGCAATGCCTCATTGTAACATTTAACATCACTTCTAGATATATATATATATATATATATATATATATATATATATATATATATATACATTTGTGTATTTTATATTTAAGTAAACAAGCTATAAGTTTTGTTGCTTCAAACCCCAGTAGATCAAGAAGATCATTCTCTTGATTTATTCCTGGCCTCATTTTCTTAAGCAACTTTTTGAACCAGTGCGGGCAGCCATGACCACTCTCAAAGAAAGGGGAGTGGATCAAAGCCTTGAGGCCTGATCACTGCAAAAATCCAAGCCTTCTGCACTATTCATATTTTTACAGGCATGCATGACTCAGTCTTAATTTGCAGGCATGCACAGCTCCAATGCTCGGCTGCATGTAAGAACTTACCACGATGATGGTAGATGATTGAATCTGAATTTCAAGTCTGAATCGGCCTGGCATTGTAAAGCACTTGCTCCAATTCAAACCTGTGTGGCCACAATCCAAAATAACTAGTTATTGCAATTTTGACCCTTCCAATTTAAAGAAAAAAAACATTAATAATTTAGTGTGGTACACTCAACTTTTAGAAAAACAGAAAATGAACCTGCAAGCTAAATAAAGAAATCACAAAAAGAAACAAAAACTTTATTAATTTGGTATACCCTGCTTTTACAAAACATAAATCCAAACTCGCAATATTTTGCCAACTTGTTAGCTAAATATTAAATAAATAATTTAACATCTGTAGTGGATAGAAACTTCAAGAATGTAAAAACATCATTCATTTAATATTCTAATATATATTAATCATACAAGGAATTAGAAAATTATATAATAATTTAGTGTGGTACACTCGACTTTTAGAAAAACAGAAAATAAACCTGCAAGCTAAATAAAGAAATCACAAAAAGAAATAAAAACTTTAATAATTTGGTACACCCTGCATTTAGAAAACACAAATCCGAACTTGCAATAATTTGCCAACTTGGTAGCTCAATATTAAATAAATAATAAATAATTTAACATCTGTAGTGGATAGAAACTTCAAGAATGTACAAACATCATTTATGTAATATTCTAATACATATTAATCATGCAAGGAATTAAAAAATTATATAATATGAATTTATAATGTCAATTTGAAGGTCGTAGAATGAAATATCCATATAGCTTTAAATAAAAATCACAAACAAATTTGACAGTGAGGTCTGTATTGTAGATGAGTGTCAAAGATGTAAAATCATTATTTATATGGTATTTTTTTAGACTTTTTTATATCCATGAATGGTTGTTTGTATTAATATCAAAAGGCTACAGCTATGTTGGATAGCAGAGGTTTACATATATGTCCTTGCAGGCTGCTAAGGAGCTCCGCTATAAACAAAATAACTACAATAGCATTGTGCTTGACCTGACATTTAAGACTGGTTGATTCTGAATAAAATCTACATGTACATATCTAACAGAATATGCCTAACAACTTTTGAACTTTACAAAACATTGATGAAAGAAATTACAGTCTGAGCTCAGTGTCATATGATTCTCCTGGATCCAAGCCACTCCCTCTCCTTCCACCTATTGTTGAACTGTTTCTTCATTATTGTAGAAATTGGATTCAGCTATTACCTGATCGTTTGGTTGACAGCATGGGAGGACTTTAGTGATGAACAATCGAATTTCCACTTCTCGATTTGCATCCTTTCTATACAGGGGCAATGCAATTTAGAGGAGAGATCGTGCATATGAATGCTTTGCCATCGATAAATCACTTAGATGATGAGGTCTAAGCCCACTGCTTGCCATTATACTCTCAAATGACAAGATATTTGTAATCCTTCTGTTCTTAGATCACCACTTAGCTTGCCTCATCCATTGCATGAGAATGCCCACATATTGGATTTCCTACTGCCTCTACCACACATCAGTGTAGTGAATAGGAGAGGGCAGATCCCGAATTCCAATTCCTTGGACCACTTGATCGTTAGTTGTGACATGAATATTGGGGGAGGTGAGCTCAATATTGCATTTTGTCTCTTTAAGACTCCATAAATAACCTTATGGTAGGTGAGCGATTCACCTTCCATGGACTGTTACAAGCATACCTCGTTCAAAATTAGCCATATTCAACTTTCAAAGGATATGAAAGCAATTGACCGATTCAAATTTTTCATCTCATTAACAATTCAGATCACATTGTGGTCTGAGCAATTATGTTTTGATGCAATCCTTTTTCTTATTTTTTTTATTATATTTTCTGAGTCTGATTGATTCCCATGGCAGTTACAAGCATGAGTCCCATATAAAAGGCAAGAAGTTCTGCATGATTGTTCATCTCATGTCTTAGTCCCCAAGAGAAGTAATTCTCTTCATGTTCCTTGGAGTCAATAACTACCCCTCCTGCTCCTACCTCCTTCGGGCTTCCCCTTCATGCTCCATAGCTTGTATCCATCTGGGAAATTCTTCTTCTGCCATCTGAAACTGCCACTCCTGTTCATTGATCAACTGCTTATTTGGATTTAAGAGTTGTCAAATTTAAAAATTAAGTTTGTTGATCCAATTTCACTCTTCCTGCTCTAAATCTGTGTAATTCAGACCCTTTCAACTTATGGATACAAGGACCTCAGCTAACAAGCTGCCTGCTAAGTTGCCATCCCTGATGGAAGATATTGTTTTCTGCTGGAAGATTGTTTTGTTATGAACTAACCAAACCTTCCAGCAAATAAACGTTGGTAATGTTGTCCATAACCTTTTAAGATATGGCCTTTTTTGAAGTTTCAGCATAATGATTTTTCCATCCTACAAACATTTCTCTACAGGATGAGGGAAGAGTTGTCCTGTTCCAAATTTCTTTGACACTATATTGCCAAACCTGTTGTATGTATGTTAATTTTAGATATTTATAGTATGTTCTATTCTTGCAGCAATTTCTTCAATGTCCTTTTATTAGCCCAATGATAATTTCCACACAATTTCCATTGGTTTATGTGTTGCTGCTTTTGGTAATTGCTTGATGAACTAAAGAAAGAAGATATAAATAATTGTAATAATAAGAAACATCACAAGTAATTATCAAGATCAAGAAAATCTTTACTGCCTTTCTGATTTTCCAACATGTTATCAGTTTGGTGAAGAAGGAAGAAAAAGGCAGATCCATTCATAGGTACTATCTCAGGGAAGGAGTCTATTACATTCAATGATTCAAGGAACATGTCTAACTCAATCAAGGGTGAGAACAAACTTGAAGCAGCATCTAACTTCAGATCTTGGAAGAAGAGAATTGACCTAATCCTCGAGAAGAACAAGGTGTTGGATCGGTGAAAGAAAATGAATAAAGAAGATACTTTGGCAACTTTCTTTGTGAAGATAGCTAGACTCAGGGATGATCTTTTGGCCATCAATGAGATTGTTCCGGACAAAGAATTGGTGATCACTGCTATATTAGGATTGCCACCCTCTTGGGGTGCATTTGCTTCAGGTCTCAATAGTTGGAAGGTAGCTCCCACCTTTGAAGAATTATGGACCACATGTAGTCAAGAAGAATTAAGGATCTCAATGGTTGCCAATCCTGAAGAAGTATCAAATGCTTATGTTGCTCATCATAAAGGAAAGAGATCGAAGGGATCGAGGAAGAAAGTTGACATGTCCAAGATAGAGTGCTATCAATGTCATAAGAAGGGTCACTACAAAAGTGACTATCCCGAGAATCCAAAGAATAAGAAGAGAGGAAGAGATCAAGCCAACCTTGCTGTAGAAGGAGACTCAAAGAAAGTCAAGCCCGAAGAATCCAACATTAGGGACTTACACTATTAAGTCATTTGCTTTACATAACTTGTTTTATATGTTTTAGAATTTATAGGTTTTTAACATATCTTTGGAAAAGACATTTTTGTATTGCTTTAAGTTTGTAGGTTTCCCTCAAGCTTTGGAGGGAGCTCCCAACAACTCTCAAAGATAAGTATCTCATGTCTTTTCAGTTTTGGATTCATGTACTCATTTTGTTTTGATTATATTAAATACTAATCACCTTTCTCCCTATGTTGTCTTGATTAGGAAAACATTCGAAAGAAGGAGGAACTCTCAAGACGAGGCTAGTCAAGAAACAAAGGGTATGCTTTGAATACATTGATTGAAAGGATTATTCATTTGATGATCTATTACTAACTTTGTTATGACTAGCTGTATTGAATCTTAGTGATTCTTGTTTGGGTGATTCATCTCTTAATAAATCTACCCACCCAATCATATTCTTGATGGACTATGTAGAACCCTAGACAGGTTCTGGAAAGCCCTAACCGAAGGGTATGCTAATGTGAACATCTGAAATCCTAAGCTGCTTAGGGTGATTGTGGAATGCTAGTTGAAATTTTATTGATGATGTCATGTTTCGGATTTTAGTGTGATATGGAAATCCTAACTTATTAGGCTTGAATGATGAGATCTAAAATCCCGAACCTTTGAAGTTTTGGTAATGTTGGGTTTGCTATGTTTCTACATTGGAACCCTAGCTCATTAGGGTTTGGTGGAATGTGTGATTCTACATTGGAACCCTAACTCATTGGGGTTTGGTGGAATGTGTGAGCAAGACCCTTACATTGTCTTAAAAATGTTTTCTTTGGTATGTGTGTGTTTATCTGATCAAACCCTAGTGTAATCAAAATGATTGTGTGTCTAACTCTTATTTGATATTATTGTGAAGTTGGGTTTGACTAACACATAATATGAAATATATTTGCATGATGATGAAATCTAGGCATATATGGATGTCCTTTTAAAAGGTCCTAGGTTGGTCTAGGTCAAATGAATCTATGTTATTGGACATATGATATGCTTATGTATGGTTATGAATTCCTAGATATGTGTGCTGACCTAGTCATTAATGGTCATGAGTCTTAGGATTTAATGGAAGTCCTTGTCTGAGATTCTAGGATGATGATATTTGGAAATCTAGGTTGTTGTAGCTAAACCTTAGTGAAGTTAAAATTGTCTAGTATGTGTGATATAACAATCTGAAATCTATTAGATGATTGTTGAAAATGAAAATCTAGGGTTTTGTAGTTAAATCCTAGCAGTGACATTAGCTAGTGTGAAATGTAACAATATGAGATCTATGTATTTAATGATTATTGAGATTGTGGAATTCTAGGGTTTTGGAGTTAAACCTTAGTCAAAGTAAAAACTTTGAAATATGATGATTTAAGATCTATGTAAGATTGTTGAATTTGTGAAAATGGAATTCTAGGGTTTTGGAGTTGAACCTTAGTTGCAGTAATAATCTTTGATATATAATGATAAATTGAGATTTGTGAAGAGATTGTTGAAATTTAAACTTTTGGTTGAATTTGATAATTGCTCGAAAATCTAGGGTTTTCAAACTAACCCTAGTGATAGCTAGTCATGTTAGTGACTGATTTCAAAGCATAAAGATCACAAACAGACAAAGAACACTAGAAATTAGGCTCCAAGCTAGGGCAAAACCCCACAAGGGGGAAAATCCAACCAATCCTTCTCTTATAGAATCATATCAAGATGAGATATCCAAGCCCCAACACCAAGACCAAAACTGCCACAAAGATCCCAAGTCAACCTTCCTCCAAGTCTCCTCAATCAAGTCAAAGTTAATGCTAGTCAACATTCTCCAAATCTGGTCAACTCCTGAAATTTTGGCCTGCAGTAACACAAAAATTGCCTCAAAAAATTCACACGTGTGAACAAAACTAGCGCAGAAAACTCGTCTTCTCTCTCTCCTTTGATTTACTTCTCTCTCCTTTGACTTCGGTTGTCCTTTCTTCTTTATTAGGCACAGAAATGATGATGATGTGTTGATGAATGAATGAGTCTCCAAGAGGTCGAGTTGACTTGTATATATAGTTGTCTGGGAGGGTTGAATACGTGCCACATAGGTCGACTTGTCCGAGGGCCGACTTGACCTTTGTTGACTCTTTGGCTCAAAATAGAAGTTCTTTTTTCTTTTAAATGTCCAAATGGGACATGACTCGAACACAAATTCTTTTTGACTCATAATAAATTCTTTTGACCCTTATTGACTCTTTGAGCATGAAGAACATGCTTTGACCAAAAGAAAATATGATAAAAATATGTCAATGATATTTTATGACATTATGAAGACCGACACTAGTTACATTTTTCAACACTCCCTCTCAACTAGGGAGGTATTCATAATGGCACAACAGGATACTCTCAAGTTAAAATATTCATATAAGAAAGGATCTAGATTGATAAGCATCAATGATGATTTACATCATCTTAGCCAACAATGTCAAAACATCAAGGCCTGGGCAAATACGCTTTATCTCTCCACTAGATCAGAGCACAATGCTGAGAGGCATAAATTTGGAAACCATCACCTCTCAAGGCACATACCCCACCCACGTGTTCACCGGGTATGTCCTCATAGGACCATTTCCTGATCCATTGTCACAATACTTGACACTGGGAAATGTCGATCTTCAAGAGTGTTCTTATCTTGGATCAATGTACTTGACCTATGGCAGTTATACATGGTCATAGTACAAATCTTCAATAAAAATCGATTCCAGATGCTTATCCAATCCACCATTCTCCCTACCAGTATCCATGCAATCGTCTTACGACTATTATTCCTAGCCATAATATGTGACACATGCAGAACACGATGTCCACCCTCACTCCTCTCAACTAGGGAGGAGATCCTCACTCCCTCTCCACCAAGGAGGAGATACCCATAAGCCTAAGCTTGTCTCAAAAATACTCATCCTTTTCCATAAAGAGAAACTTCATCAATTCAGCGGCTACTCGTTCTTCCATGGAGATTTCTTGTAGCTTCTCGGCTCCTATCTGCATCATACTCTCAAATCATAAAGTAACTCAACCTTCTTGGTTCTTTGGCGATCTTCATGCAGCTTTGATCAATATCATAATCAAATCCAACATTTCATCAACTAGTTCATCAAACACCTCATGGAGCCAAACTTCTTCACAACTGATAGTACAAGCCTTCACATCTTCTTCCTTGCATTGCAATAGAGTTTTGCTTCAAGCTCTTCCAAGAAATCATACCAGTTTCCAACCATCAGTAATATCTTTATTAGCATCAATACTATCAACCCAATCAATGTGTTCTTGAATCGAATATTTCAAGGAACCAATCAACTGTTGTACAACAATATCAAAATTCATCGACTTCTTGCTAAAGGATATTGCCATAGATCTATCATCTTGTCTTTTTTATCACAAGCTTCTCTGGGTTTTCTGCCAAACTTCAAGTAGTATTGTATCCACAAGATCTAACAATTCCCTCTTTCCCCCTGTGGTAGGTGAACTTCTTCTTTTATAAAGCCTTGTTTTTCATGTTGCCATTCAATTGACTTCTTTGATGCATACTTCAAACTGCTTTCTCCTTGTCTATTAAGATTCAAAGAAATATTCATGCTTTGCTACGTTCTTCCAATTCTTCTAATTGTTAGTCAAACTTAGATAGATCTTGTCTTGACCTACAAACTTTATTAAAAGAACTATGAAAAAACAAATATAGGAAAAGTACAAACATAATAGCAATAGTAGTATCAAGGAGATGTAGAGTACTTATCTTTTTGAAGAAGGTCAGTGCCCTCTTAATCTTGGACCTATTCACCAGCCTTGTTCCCACATCAGCATGATGTCATTCATGTCATTCTTAAGAGATAGGTTTTCTTCTTACAGTAGAAATGATTAGTTAGGGTTTTGTTCCTAAGGTTTTCTTATTCAAACTTTTGCAAGGGTTTACAAACCCTAGATGCTTCAAGTTCCAAAGTCTTCGAGACCTGCCATTTTTTAAAAGTTGCAATTTTCTACAAGTGCACAACTTTGTTAGCTGCAAACCCTAAAAATATCACTAACAAGGTCTCTATTTCATTCCTTGATTTCAAAAACCTAGTCTTTGTATGCAAGGAAAGACTTCAAATGCTAACATATCAATGATCTCTAAAATATATCTACACAAACCCTTTTATAATGCATTACTATCTTTCAAGAGCATTAGATCATTATCTTAGCATTATATGCACTATAATTGACATAGGTCATTGATTGCAAATGAACAAAGATTATATGTACCTTTTTCAATCATAACTTATTCATTCTTAGAGATCTGATGCTTTGACTTTTCTTCAGTGGTCATGTACCAACTTACTCAAACAGAGATTCTTTAGACTTTCAACCAACGAACCACAGAGACTTCTTTGAGCTGTTGGCAATGCCGTTTGTCTTGGTTCACATAGTTTGCACATGCATCATCTATCAAGTCTAGTCTCTCCATAACCTTCAATCCCTTTTAACTATATTATTCAGACTTCAATATCAGACAAATCGGCTTCATGGTGTAATTCATCCTCCTTTCAAGTACAAGTCTCAATGGTATAGTTGCTTCTCATATTTGTGTCACAAATATAAGCTTTATAAACCTTCATATATCTTGTTATAGTTCTCCACAAAGTTTGCAAGGTCTCGGCCTTTAATTCTTTCATAGAATATATACCACAGCAAGGTGACAAACTTCTCGAGAACTAGCAAATAATTATAGTGCCTCATAAACGCATATAGTGCCACAGAATTTACATTCTTCCATAGAGAAAACCATTATTTGAATTTTTGGACTTGACTAAAACAATTTCAGATGTCTTCCTTAATGTCATCAAAGATGCCTTGACTCTTAGAAGTTTGTTGTCACAATAAATTTTGTAAACTACAGTGCCATAGAAGGCTCAAATGTCACCACAGAAGGTTTGATTCTCAGAGATACGAGCTACTACATATTTTGCATAGAATAGGCTTCTAAAGGTTTTGTATCACTTATAGAGAATGTGCCTTATCTTGGTCTTAGAGACTTACCATGAACTTGTTCACAGAGATAGTTAGCCAATATATATGTGTGTGTGTGTGTGCGCGCCTTCCATGTCACAGAGATAAAGGTGCCATAAGAAGCATGCTTTATTGCAGGAAGAGGTACCATTGGAACTCGCATCAGCACTAAGACATATGCTACAAGAACTCGCATCACAAAACTTGCATCACAAAGAAACTTACATCACTGTAGATAGAAACTTGTATTACAGTCAATAGAAACCTCAAATAATTCGCATTCCACGGGAAACTATTATAGAGATCTGGCCTTCTTATAAAAGCGAGAACATATAAATCATCTATATTATTTATTGTGTCTTTGTAGATTGCAATGATGAATTAGTTCAGTCCTCAAAGATATATAGCTTCAGAACATAGATTTGGATTACTTTTCTTGGATTCGACTTAGACTACTTTAGGATTCGACTTAGCAATCGCTTCCAACCATCAAGAGATACGAACTATATCGATCTAATAAACCACAAGAGATAACTTTGATACCTTAGAAGTAGTTTCAGATGATAATACTTTTGTATTTTCTGAAGTAATCTCAGAATTTCGAACTTCAATCTTAGACATGAAACTTGAAAGCTCTCCAACATTTTCGCTATCTTACAGGTGTTCTTGAAATAGATTGAAATTTGCTAAAACAATATCTTCAATGATGTTTTCAAGAGATCTTCAAGAGAGTGATCTTCAAGCTTCCTTCATTATATCTTTAGCTTTGATACCATGTTGAGAAACCAAGTGGTAGATAGTTTAATGTTTGATTCCTCTTTCTTGATAATTACTCGTGAATGTTAGAAGGCTTCTTATTAATTTTATGTTCTCCTCATCAAGCAATTATACAAAACTTCAAAGCATAAAGATCACAAAGAGACAAAGAACCCCATAAATTAGGCTCCAAGCCAAGGCAAAACCCCACAAGGGGGAAAACCCAACCAATCTTTATCTTATAGAATTAGATCAAAATGAGTGATGGACTATACACCCTGTACGCCTAAGATGTCTCACTGTAACCCACGAAAACACCCTTTTCAGTTGTGGGCTTCAGCTTCTTCCTGCTATCTTTCGACACATGACAGTAAACTTTTGTGCCAAAGATGCAGAAGTGTGACACACCAGGCTTCTTGCATGTGAAAGCCTCCACTAGTGTAACTCGTCCAAGCACCCTCTGTGGACTCTTGTTGTGCAGAAATATTGCAGTGTTGCATGCCTTTGCCCACAAGAATATAGGCAGTCCTTGATGATGCAACATGGCCTTGGCCGCTCCAACTATGTTGTAATTCTTCCTCTCAGCCACCCCATTTTGCTGAGGATTATGGGGTGTTGCCAACTCTCTCCTAATTCCCTCCTTGGCACACTCATCCCTAAAGGCATTGGAGATATATTCCCCGCCATTGTCACTCCTCAATGTTTTGATTTTCTTCCCTGTCTGGTTCTCTACCAAGGCATTAGACTCCATGAACTTGGAGAAGAGCTCTTCCTTCTTCTTCATAAAGAAGATCCATGTCTTCCAAGAATAAACGTCTATGAAAGTAACATAATACCTGTGTCTCATAAGTGATGGAGAAGAGAAAGGCATGCATACATTGAATGCACTGCCTCCAAAATCCCTTTGGTTCTACAGTCTTGGCCCTAGAAAGATGACTTGGCATACTTGCCAAGCGTGCATCCCTTGCACACTCCATTCTTGTCAATATTGTACTGTGGTATCCCTATGGCTATCTATTGTAGTATCTTCAACACCTCATGATGCAAGTGTCCCATGCGTTTGTGCCAAGGTTCTCCTACATATCTACTCTGCCCACCGCTACCTTGCTACTCAAGGTTGCGCATGCCTCAACCTGCAACCTATAGAGATTCTTCATCCTCACACCTATCTACTTCAATGATCCAGAAGCTAGATGCTTGAGATAAGCCTTACCTCTACTAAAGATGAAATCATAACCCTTGTCCTCTAGGGTTGCCACCAAAACAAGGTTCTTCTTCAAGCCTGGAACATAGAGGACATCTTTGAGATGGAGAGAGCTCCTAGACTCCCTCTCAAAACTGACAGTACCCACTCCCTCTTTCTTGAACTGAGAAGCAAACCCATCTACCTCAATTGATGTAGCCACATGATCCTTATTGGACCCCTTCTTCCTGTTAGGACACTTTGTAGCATAGTGCCCGAACTTGTGGCAACGAAAGCACTTGATCTTGCTTAGATCCCTCTTCTCGCCCTTTTGACTAATCTCGGCCTTGCCTTTGCCCTTCTTGCCCTTGGCTTTGTTTCGTTTGCCTACTAGGGCAAAGTTCTCCTCATCCTCTATCTTTGTTGATCTACCATCTCTCGTCCCTCTCCAGATTTCTTCTTGAACGCAATCACTCAAAAACCTTTCCCAACTTAGAAATTTTTCTTTGCCACTCATTGCATCTTGGAAACCATACCAAGACCTATGGAATCTCAGAACTGCAAGACCCACAATTTCTTTTTCTACTATTGTCTTTCCCACACCACCTAGCTCATCCCAAACTTGAGTGAACTTTGAAATATATGCGATGATGGGCTCTCCTTTGTTCATTCGGATACTTCTTAACTTCTCCTTAAGAGCTAGCTTCCCGACATCACTGGAACCCTGTATAGATCTAAGATGGCTTTAAACATCTCATATGTTGTCTTCTTCCCATGGAGATGAGGGATAATATGATCTTCGACCCCCTCTAGAATGATCCTCCTCGCCTTGGTATCATTCTTATTATATTGGGCCAATAGTTGGGGATCTTGAGGTGGCACTATAGTCTGCTTTATAAACTTGAGCACCCCATTATCTTCCAACACTACTGATATCTGCTCATTCAATGAGCAGAAGCTAGAGGCTCCCTCTAAACAACGATCTGCCCTTAGTCCTTAGAACGCCATACTACTTATCCAAATAATTGCTCTTCAAACTCTATTGCTAGCCTTCCTGACTGATTTGCGCTCTTCACTAAGTGATCAACTTGGTGATGGTCTTTATATTGATCTATGCTCTAGTACCATGTTAAATTTCCGCGAAAAATATGCAACTACTTAGTGAATAACTAAAAACAAGGCAACCAATGCTGAAACCAAATTTACTTTCACCAATATATAGAGCTTCTTAACTAATAAGTAGCAGAATATAATCATAGAGATAAAAACATAATCACACAAATTGACACACTTGTTTACCCAGGAAACCCAAAAGGGAAAACCTGCCTTCTTTGTTGTGGTATTTTATTTATTGAGCAAATAAATTGATCACAAGGCAATCTGTCTTCTTGTAAACACACTTGTTATCCTGCTATACAAGCCTGAATCTGCACTACAATCTCCTGACTCTACTCCTATTTCCTTGCGCTTTGCCTGGCCATATTTCCTTGCGCACCAACCTCCTATTTCCTAGCGCACAGGGCCTCCTATTCTTTAGGACTCGGCCTCTTATTCTTTAGGACTCAGCTCCTAAATCCTAGCGGATAATTACCTCCTATTTCCTAGCACAATTATGCCCTATTATTTAGTGCAAGAAACCTCCTAAAAACTTGCACACTTGCTCTTCAAGTATACGCACACCACAAGCAAAGAGATCTCACACAAACTTGTGCAGTCAACAATGAATAAACTTTGTGCCTTCGTCCTTTTATAGATTCGATCCATGCTAAATTAGGGAATGACAAATTTAGAACTCGAGTTGTTGAATGACTAGTTAACTGAATCGAACTGGTTCTCTCTCCAATCATCACTGGAGCTATAACTTGGCCATCCTTCAATCAAAGATTGAAGTCCCAACTCGTCTTGAAATGAACTCGAACTCCCATCCAATCCTGTAGTTAACAGAAGAAGGGTCCATGTAATTGATCCTCCAACACTACGCATGAACTCGTGAAGTTATTCCCTCAAACTAGAAATAAGCTCACCATCTCTATGGACTCGCTCCATGATCAAAGAAGGACAACTTGTGGTATTTCTGGCCAAGGCACAAGCCAGAGAATATCTTCCACACTACAATTTTTAACACATACACATATGAATGAATTAGATCCAAGATCCCTTTGGACCTGTTACCCACCAAAAAGTGGGTAAACCACAAGAGAAAATGTTTCCTCTTTAAACAATCGGCCAGCCAACAACCTTGTATGACCAACACATAACATGATGTTAGGATACTTCACCTCTTGCTCCGGTGAGATTTCTCTCCCATTTAGCATTCCTTCTTAAAAGAAGGTGGGTCATCCATCGGCAAGTACTTTAACATTTTTGCAATCATTTGCTTTCACTTAATGTTATGGGCATACTAGCCCTCAGGGGTCAACTCAAATGGCAAACGCCATGAAAATGAAGTGTTATGTACCTAGAGATTTGAGGTTCAAATCCCCCACGACTTACCTGTGTCTGCGAAAGGGGCATATGTAGGCACCAAGGGGTTATAGTGGTAGTAGTCGGAATCAACCTCGTGTCATGCAAGTACGAAACCAACCTAGTTGTCAATTCCTTCCTCTAGTCACAAAGAAAAATGTTATGGGCATACAAATATAGATCAAGGAGAAAAACTAGATGATTGACCGATCTCACCTATATCCTTGTTCTCTCACTTCACCTAGGAGGTTAGTCTTTGACCCTAGTCAAGTGGGACCTCTTCTAAGACCTTAAGGTTTTAGGAAGGGCACTATTGGGGAAGCATTTATTGAAGTAGCATGTCCAAGGTAATCCATACTTACCACTTTCCATCTTTCCCCTTATTCATCTCCATTCTTTGGGTTGGTGGTCATTGATTTTGGGATTGGCACCATAATTTTTATCATTATGTATTTTATATAAAAAGAAAAAAAAGAAAAAAAGAGAAAAAAATTATTATTATTTCATTAGTTAAGCATGTTCTTCATGCTTCTAGGATTTGTTGAGTGAAAGAGTCAAAGGCTTATTTGGACTTCTTGTAAAGAAAAAGGAAAAAGAATTTTTGAAAATGTAATTTGGGTAAATTCACCTCAAGAAGCCAAGTCGGCCCCCCTTGATGTCAAGTCGGCTCATTGAAAGGATGTGCCTTTTCGCATACGAGAACAACTATATATTGGCATGCGTCCTCCACCAAATAGCAAGAAATTTTCGGCGCTTTTTGTGGGGATCTCTGAGAAAAAGGGATGTGAATTTAAGAGGCTATATCTTTGTGAAGAAGTGTGAGGAATTGAGACTATACATCTGCAAGGAAATGTGAAATTCTCTATGGAAGAAAATCTGAAATGATTCTAGTTTTCTGTGACAGATGATCTACAAGAGATGCAAGCTTCATGTGATGATCTGCAAGAGATGTGCACTTCTTGTGGTATATAATTTTCTATGGCTGAGATTGGTGTGATCTCCAATGACTGAAATTGATGGATTCTATCATGATGATGCAGAATTTGGAGGGCTTGACATGGCTTCATGGAGGATGAATTTGGGTCTTGGATTTCTCACTTTGATCTGATTCTATAAGAGGACGAGATTTTTTTGGGTTTTCCCCTTTGTGGGGTTTTGGCCCTGGCTTGGAGAGCCTACATCTTGTGTTCTTTGTTTCTTCTGATCTTCTTGATTTATAATTTGGTAATTGCTTGATGAAATAAGAGAACATAATAATAATAATATAATAGCCAACAAATTCACAAGTAATTATCATGATAGAGAAACAAAAACTAATTCATACGCCTAGTGATTTATCAACATGGTATTAGAGCTAAGGTGAAAAGAGGACAGTATGAAGATCACTAATTATTGGCACCTTTCTTGGAAAATACCCTTATGGCAGCTACATTTTTGGACACTATTTACATCTCTGGTCAAGCTTAATTCGAGGAAGAAAGTGGACAATTATATTTGAAGTTTAAGGAACGAATTCCATCTTTGTGGACAGGACGCATTCTTGAAGTCTTTATCTTTGTGGATTGAACGCATTCTTGTAGCATCTTAAATGACTTATTGTGGTTGACTAGCAATTGTGGTTTGATTATATATTCTATAGCTCACATAGTGGTTTGTTTTGACATCTGAGGCTTGCCCTACATTTCTATAGCTCGCACTTCAAACCTTTGGTTCATATCACAATGACATCATATACTCTAAGCATCATCGTTATTCCTTATAACGCATATTACATCACTATGGCATCTCTGAGGCTTCGTATCATTGCACTCTATGGCACGAATATATCTTACTTGTGGAACTTTGTGGCATGAATATACCTGTAGCTTGCAATCTTTTGTGATGGATCGTTATCGTTCTCTCTGTGGCATGTATGCAATTCTTACTATGGCTTGCTAGTAAACTACTGGAGCATCATTTGTTTATGACTCGTATTTTATCTCTTCGTGCATCATATTATATTTCAGAGGCATCACTATACTATGTCGTGGCATTGTTATGCTCTAAGGCTCAATATATATATATATATATAAGCTTGACTTACAGAGCTTGCATAATACTCTTGTAGCTCACATTTAATTCTCAAAAGCTCGCACTCATCTCTGTAGCACACACTTGATTTTTCAGCACCTCATATTGTATGTCTTGGTGGATCGCATGTCGATGTGCCACGATCACAGTGACTTGGAAACTTGGCAATGGCTCTAACCTTGAAGTATATTTGACGCAGAGAGCAGAGTTTTATATGGCCATGAAACAATGACAATGACAATATACTCTTAATAGTGTTAGAAATGACTTGGCAGTAGTATTCATATAATCGATATATGACAATGTATTTGTGGCAGTAAATGACAGTAACCTACATATGGCAGTAACTATATATGGGAGTGACACCCTATAGATGACAGTAATATAGAAGTACAACTACAATGTTTGACAGTAATGGATTGTGAAGTATGTATAACAACCACGAGACTTCGATGGATTTTACCATGAAATCGACCTGTTCAGAAGAAACCAAGATTATCACTAAAATCTGAAGTACTTGGAGCACATTTCTGAGGCACAAATGGACCAAGACTTTGTGAACTGTGGAAGAATTATATCTGAAGATTGATGAAGCTCATCTCTGGGAAGCAATCTTGAATGAAGTCAATACATGTCAATTGTTGGAACCAAGACGAAGCTAGCAGCTCAACAAAGGTTTTGTAGTTGGAGAAGTTAAGACATCTTTTGTTAAAGAAAGTTGGCACTTGAAGATAAGACAAAAGACCATATCTCTGCAAGGAAGAAGATAAGGTAAAGTTGCAGAGGTATGTATAATTTTGTATGCATTTCATGATATGTGTCTAGTTCATTAGCTCATGATGGTCAAGGGTTTGCATAGATATAGATTAGAGACAATGACATATAATTGTTGAATGTGAAGGTTAGGAGATAAAATAGTGTCTTTAGGGTTTTGCAGCTAATCCTTTTGCACATCTAGGGTTTATATACATAGAACTTGCAATTTGCGAGCTAAAAGGTCTTGAAATCTTTTGGTATTTAGGGTTTATGAACCCTTGCAAGATTTGGATCAAAAGGATCCCTAGAAACAAAACTAATCTTGTCCACTATTAAGAACAGATCCAACCCTTGATGTCATGTCCCCATTTTTATTCTTCTTCATAGTACAGCTAGGGTGGATTTCCAGGACAGGGGATGGCCAAGTCAGTGGAGCAGGTTTATGTCATCAGGGGTCTCGATGGAGTTTTGAGGAGTTTTTATGGGATTTGATGGCATTCGCTTGGCATATTCCATCATCAGCACAGTTTGCCTTTCGTTCCGTTGCATTCTGACAACTTTCAAAAATCAACATTATTATTGGGCATAACTTAATTAATTATGCTCGAGGTGGCATTCCGGGGAGATTAATTGATGGAACACCTCAGTGTAATAGCTCGTTGGAACCAGAACGAGAAGATCTACATGATGGGACTTTTGGATGGGAGTTTCAGTGACCTGAGGAGACATGGTGGCCAATTTACCCTTTTCCCGCATTAAAAGAATATTTTAATTAAAATAAAAGAGGGAAAAGTGCTCCATGATTAAAATAATAATAAAATAGAAGATTCTAGAGGGGTCCATCAGATCTATAAAAAGAGGAGGAGGAGGCCATTGGAGGACATCTTGGATTTGATATTACTTCTTGTATGAGAGGTTGAGAACCCAGCTCTCTACTTCATTAGTAGCCCCAAAACGGAAATCCTCATGTGTGCTAGTGGGTGTTGGACGAACACCCAATACTCTTGAGGAGATTTCACCCAGAAATCTCACAGTGCTTCAATGGAGTTTGGAGAGAGCAGTTTTGTCGTCGCTGGTTTGCAACAGTCTTCTCACCGAGCCATCTACATCATTGCCAGAGCTATTCATCAGTTGGGCCAGAGATATTTTTTTGGATTTTGCTCTGCTTGCTTAGCAAGCTCAGGTTCCACTATTCCTTCATGTTGATGTACTCTTTTCAGTGGATTAATAAAATGGCTCAGTGATTTTATTGACATCTCTTTGTGTATTATCCGTTGGTTGTGCGACTATTTGCGTTTATTTTGTTGTTCAAGTTTATCCCTAGTATATGTTGTTCAAATTCCCATTTGGGATATTACACTCGATGTTTAATGTGAGGACAAGGTTGGTGAACAAGTCCAAGTTTAAGAGGGAGTTGGTTTCTCTTAAAAGGATAAGTATTTCTTCTCTTTGATTATTATTAGTATTGATAGTCTCTTGGATATTAAGCCTAATTGCTTAAGGTCATGATGTCAAGTTTATATCTTTGGTTGAACATAGAATCTAGGGGTTTTGTTTTTAGGCTCATGTTGATTAAGAATTCTTGAAACCCTACTGTGTTGAGAGAAGATGAAAGTCATAGGTGTTGATTATTTTAAAATAATGTTGTATAAACCCTAGCCAAG